>JAMPIV010003983.1:105456-181738 GCA_024509875.1 Oreohelix idahoensis | reverse complement strand
GGTTTTTTGTTATGTTGGTGGTACTGGGCTTGTGCGATTGGTGGGGAGTGGTGAGATTATATGTTGGTATGTGTTTTGGATTGGTGATGGTCTTTGAGGATGATTGACTAACTGGGTTTGCCGGGGTGCTGGTAGTAGAGGTTGGTTTATTTTCGAGTTGTTGGTGGGCTGGGGAGGATTTGGTTTGGGGGGTGTGTTCAGATTGGGCAAACTTGGATTTTATTTTCTATGGTGGAGGTTAACATTTTCGTACAGGGGACCCCGGTTGGGGAGTCGTGTTGGGGGGGGCTAACGGAGGACGGAGCACGGCACGACGGATTCTGGCGAGATGGGTGGTTGTGCTGTGGTGAGAGGGGCGGTCTGGTCGTTGGGTGGGTTTGGTGTGGAAATGGAGAATTGGAGGGGGGGACGGCTGATAATAATGGGGGGGGGTGTCTGGCGAATAAGGTGTGGAGGGCAAGGGCATCTCTGGATTTGGTGGATTAAGTAGTGGATTTGGGGGTTTACTGGGGGCACGGATAAGCGTGTGTTTGGTAGAGTCGGGAGGTGATGATTGTGGGGAGTGAAGGGAGGGTAGGTAGTGTAGGTGGCCGGGCTGGATGGGAGGAGTAAAGGCACGGTTGCAACTGAAAGAATGGGTGCGATGATGGGGGAGGCTGTGTATAGGTAGGATTTGTTGGAATAGCCGATTTATTTTGGGCGTTGGGGGGTTGGTTGAGCTTTATTTGAATTTATGAGTGGGTTGGGATGGTGGTTACATTGGAGCATATTGCACGAGACTTTGGACTTCTATAACGGAATAGACGGACTGCTGTTTCTGGGTTTGGGCTATTTCCATGGTGGTGCCAAGGGGGGTTGTGGGGGCGAGGGTACAGGCTGGGTGTTGTTTTCATGACTTGTTCTGAGGTGCCATCGAGTATTGGTTGGTTTTGAGGATTCGCGGGGATTACATTTTTTTGGGGTGTACTCTTGTTTGTGTGTGTATCTTGCAGTTTTTATGTGGGCTGTTCATAGCGTTGTTTGGGCCGGTAGAGGGGGCGGTGGGCGGAAATTTTTGTAGAGTGTAGCGGATTGGCCTGGCGATTGGCTGGCGGGGGAAATGTTGGCTTTATGGTTGTGGGGGTGGTGGGGGGTTTCGGTGTGTGCAAGCTCAACAGGATGGTAGGCAGAATGGCGGGAGGGTATGTTGGGGGGTGGCCGGTAGTTCGAGATTTGTGGGCAGGAGGGGAGGGGAGGGGGGAAGGGGAGGTTTATAATTTTGTATGGTAGGTGGGTAGGAAGTGTGTGAGCGATATCTGGCACTACTCCGGGTGGTGGTGTGGACGAGGTGTGGTGAGGAGTTCGGGTGTTGATCGGCAGTTATAATCAGTATTGCTTTGGTTTTACAGATAGGCACAAAAGAAGGAAAGCCGCAGAAAATCTTGACCTTAGTACGGGGGGGTAAAACTACTATGTGTCACATGTACACACACACAAATCCCAAGGGCAGCACACTGAGTGGCCATGGAGCGTGCTGCAAAACTTTACTCTAAATTCTTGGGAAACAAACGATATACTGAGAATGCATTGTCGTTAGTAGAGTGTTGGACCTTACGTCTTGAACGCCTTCTTCATTGTAATCCAAGATATTTCGATTTGTTTTATTTGGCTCACCTTTTGTTGCTAAGCAGTGAAGAATTTCTTTAGAGGTGGGGGGATCTTCTTCTTGATGGGTTTTAATATATGATGTCACGTGCATATTTCCTAGAGATACATCTAGTTTTTGCACTTCCACAGTCTTTCATTAGCGAATGATGTAATGAGGGGCAGATAAGAGCTTGTGCTCTTGTGGACTACTGCATTAGCAGTTTGCATATTTTGTGATACTTGACCAATTTAGCAATTTGTTGCGGAGTGCATTCTTTGACGCCGTGAATACGACCAATGATGAGATATGCGATCGGATTCGGCAGAAGACATGCATGCACATCTCCCGTAAAGAAAGGAGTAGCAATATTGATGATAGCAGTAGAGTACTTCTCTAATGTGCCGCCAAATGTTACACATTTGACTACTTGTCCAGTGGCACGGGAAGGATCTACGAGTGACTGTCTAACACCAATTGTGGTGCATCCAGAATCAAATAGCACAGAGACTGGATTGTTATTCACTAAACCCTTATGTAAGACAAGAGATCCTCTTCCATCATGCGCGACTGACGCAGGAAGAGCGGGAAGAGGATGGCCACAACTTAAAGTGGACACCGTAGTTGGTTCAAATAATGTTTTGCATTGGGGGGCATTGAGATGCTCTCCCAAAATCAAAAGCAGAACATGCCATATTATTAGAGTTTTTATTATCATTAGTCTGATCACAGGCTTCATGGGACTCTTGCTGTGCAGAGTTTGCCTGATAATGAGATTTATGTCCTCTGTGTTGAGATCTACCTCGATTATTATTGCCTCTGTAATCATTATTATTTCCTCTATTGTAACCCCTATTTGGGTTTGAGTCATAGTTCTCATGGTTACAATCATTATGTTCATTATAATGAGTATCTCTGTAATTATGGTCTTGTTGTCTCCATGACGGATGACTTGGATAGTTCCTATAATGACTTCCTCTGCGGAAATTCCTATAATTGTGGCAACCCCTGTATCGAGGGCTATCAGCTTGTCTCCAGTTCTTCGAAGAAGAACCTTGAAATGATCGAGTTACCTTGATTTTGGATAATTATTCGAGTTACTCGTTTTATCAAACCTGTTTTGTGGTCCTTGAATTTGTGTGAGTAATTAGGTTGTATGTATGGTGTTGTGCTGAAGCAACTGGGCATACTTTCCTTAACCTAGCATTGCTAATAGCTACGTCCGGATGTGCAATGACGTATTGGGTACAATATTGTTCCATTTCTTTTAGTGTCTTGGGTTTACGCTCATGTAGGAATTCAAGGAATGGTTTATTTACACTTGACATAATCTTGTCCCTGAGCAACAAGTCAATAAGGGCTTCATATGTCTTTTCTGTTTTGGACAGCTCAATCCAACGATTAAATGTAAGACGTGTCCTTGCAATGAATTCTGAGAATTCTATCCCTGTTTCAGGTACCATTCTCTTAAACAAAAGACGGTAACCTTCCTCTGTTAATTGATATTTTTTTAAATAAGGCTGCTCTGATAACATCATAATTATCCTGGTCAGCCTCTTCTACCAAGCTTAAACTAGTCAGTGTCACCTTTCAGTATTTCTGATAACTGATTAGCATATTGTTACCTATCCACATTATGATTTCGACAAGAACGTTCAAACCTCTCAAGCCACACTGTTATATTGTCACTGGACGGATTAAATGCTGGTAGCTTGATCTTGTAAATAAAAGGTTTGCCATTACCACCCGATGATTGATTAACATTTATTCATATTTGTCAATTTCAATTTTTCTAACTCAAATGCTAAAAGTTTTTCCTTATGTTCATGTTCCATCTTTGTTTTTCTCTCCTCAGCTTCCCTTTGTAATCTTTTTTCTTCAGCCTCAGCTTTCTAATCTTTATATTTTCAGATTCTCTCTGTAATCTTTTTTCTTCCATCTGGAATCTCCTTTCCTCCACCTGCATCTGCAAATTTCTTTTGTTTTTCAGCATCAAATTCCATTTTTTTCTCTTCCTCAGCTTTGTGTTTTTTCAGCCTCAGCTTTTTGTTTTCGGGTCTTTCTTCGGCCTCAGCTTTTTGTGCTTTATTTCTTATTGACTGATAGCAAAACCTCTTCCAACTTATCACCAGTCTTGCCTAGGGATTTCCCTACCTCAATAAAGTAATCTAAAGTCGACATAATGTCTAACAATATGTGACTAGTTACCTGAAAAAGTTACAATGAAATTTATTCCACCGTAAAATGAGAGCAACGTTTTAATAAACTTGAATAACCAGCTCCCTTTATCCCAACCTCTGTGGGAGACAAGCCTTTAATAAAGTCTTGTATACTCACTTGTATAATAATAGTAATAAACTATCCAGTTTATTCTATACCACCAATTGCACTACACAGCTAGTAGTGGACTTATCAAATATACCTTATAGAATATGTCAGCCAACAACATAAAACAAAGGACAATCAAGAAAGGCAACATGGAAACATTCGCAGAAATCAATAATTGAATAAATAAGTTAGATAGGAAAAATAACTGAAGAAAATAATCACAGAACCTGTGTTGACAACCGCGAAGAAATTAACAACACAAATGACGTCACAGTGTGTAAAATATAATAGATGTATAGAACTAAATGACAGGAAAGATGAGACCTGCAAATACAAACAAATCAAAACAAAACTAAAGACATATAAAATATTACAAAATACAAAACAACGAAGAAAAAAATCACGTCAAGTCGTACAACTAAACCACAATAGCAACAAATTGTCGCTAGCAAAATTTTTCAAATTAAGAAAATTTGCTCCTACAGAACACTAATATAAGCCCTCTATGACGTGGGAAATCTTATATTAGTCACCCTACCCAACCGCCCACGGACATATACACAACACTAATATGCAACATGTAAACATTTAAACATAAATATATATATCTCATATAATGTAATCAAATAGCATGTGAATAATATGTGTTGCAAAGGAGGTTCAGTTTTACGGCATAATGGTATAGTTTCTAATTATCAATTTACTAATAAATTGCCACTTTAATAAATTAATACTTCTGGCCTAAACTATTACAATGTTCAATATAGAGCAGAACACCAGAAGATCCACCGTTGAAATATAAGCACTTCTCGCTAACACAGTTAATACTTGATAATACCCTGCTGCGCACTGATGTATGTTCTAACACAAATGTCAACAAGCGCTGACCAAGTTACTGCCTCTGCTTGACAGGTCAGGTCACGTAACGAAACTGCTGATTAGCTGACATCGACTGTAGACTTATAATGCTGGTGTTTATGTGTGTCGTATGCGGCCACAGGAAGCGATCTGTCATCAGTAGCTGACTTCTGGCAATGTCCACTGTGCAGGTTAGACCCATAAATCTGGCCTACCACATTGATAAAGATCACTTTTGATTGGGGGGTGTTACTGATACTGCTTTCATAAAGTTATGAATGGTCAACTCTTCCCGACACAGAGTTAAGTAGTTAGGTCACCTTGTACGTCAAGTGTTGGAGTGCTGACAACGGACCGTGTTGACATAGAGTGAGAGTGTAGATGTAAATAACGCGAATGGGTGTATAGTTCTGTTAAGTTGACAGGTCACTCACTTAATCATCGAGTTTGAAGTCAATAAAGGGCAGACCACTGATGACGTTTCATACATTTAATAATGGACGTACACACCGACATCACGACTACAGTCATTTGAACAGGTTGGCAAAAAATCATCCTATACTTGAAGAATGGGTTACAATATCAGATGTACATTTATGTGGCATGTCAATATAATGGAACGATAGTAGACACAAGCACTCAATATTTCTGGTTGTCTATCGTCTCATGCTCTAACTGACTAATCGCGTCAGTTAAGGTGGATACATAATCATCAACAATGGTTCACTGTCAGAACCTTCTCCTGGCTAAGTTTCTCAAGCCGTAAATTCATCAAATGTTTATAGCAACAATGTTAAACCACAGTAGTAGTGGGTTTTTCATAATATGTAGATCTCTGTACCATCATCAGATAATAAGACCTTTTCTGTTCTCCGACAATGATCCGCTTACAATGGCGGGAATCCAAGATGGCTCTCCTCCGTGAGCTTCGCTCACCCAGGATGAAAATTATGAAGCAGAATTACTTCGTTATTCATACGTAAATGTCCTCATTGGGCTTCTATACATATCTGCTATCAATAAGGCTGGTTACCTCAAGTAATCTAGTGCTGCCAGATAACACGTCATCTTCATCTGTAATCAACAATCCTAGATGTACGATAATACGTCTCCCATCTAGGCTTAGCAAAAAAAGTTCAGCAAAAAGGTTTTGGTTTTACCTGGCTTTAGGAAAACACATACAAGCGAATAACGCACGCCATTCCTAGGCGTTAATAATGGACATTAGGAGAATCTCTGATAATACAGTCATACAGAGAAACAATCTCCTTCCTAGAATAAATCACAGAGATCAATCTTCAAACTTTCTAATCGACCAGCCCATAGTAGCGACGACATGACAGCCTTCTCTGTCCACACACAAAATCGACGCCTGCGCAGAAAGGCTTTTCACCCCAGAGTTCAGCTCACAAAATAGTCCGACATAGAAATACAAAGATACAAAGATATAAGACCGAATCACCTTAAATAGTCAAGGAATAAATATAAATTCGGGCCATAAACATTTTAAGCAAGACCAATCTGTTTCTTTTGGCCGAATACCATCACCAACCAAGATCTGCTTACTCGTAGCAAGCAAGAGGACATGCACACCATCATAGCTGGCAGAGGCTGGAGCTGGGTTGGTCATGTCCTCAGAAGAGACCCCGATGCCATCACAAGAACAGCTATGCTTTGGACCCCTGAAGGAAAGCAAAAGAGAGGCCGACCAAAAACAACTTGGCGGAGGACAGTGGAGGCTGAGATGCAAAGAATGAACGAGAGTTGGGGCACTGTACGAAGGATGGCCACCGACCGCGCAAAGTGGAATCAATTTGTTGTTGCCCTACAAGACGCCACTAGGCGTGATGGCCACTGCCTGCTTTGACGGTCGGTTGGTTAAGGATTGAAGAAGAAGAATCTGTTTCTGGCCATACCAGACGAAAAATGACGTAAATCTAGTATTCATACGCCAGATTGAGACACAAGAACAGATAACCGATAGAACCGAATACAACATCGAACAATCAGGGTTCTGTCCCTTAGACTGAGAATCATTGATTCTCAAATAAATACTTTTCATCAGACAAATAGTTATACTTTACATTTGTATGCCTACCAACAGTAATCTGTGCGTCACCACACAAAAGAATATGTGCGCAACAGCGCGTTGTCTTGAAGCAAAGGAAGATTTGAGTGCGTGTTGTCCCTCGTTTCCTGGTCACAATCTTTCTTAGTTTGGTGAGAAGATCTGCATAGTACTGTCCATTAACTGTGTTGCCACGAAGCAGATAATCTTTCAAAAGGACACCTTTGCCGTCCCAAAAAAACAGTCAGCATCACTTTTCCTGCAGATTTCTGCGCTCTCGGCTTGACAGGTGTTGGGGAGCCCGGGGTTTTCCATTGCATGCTGGCAATTTTGGATTCGGGGTCATAATGGTGTACCCAAGTCTCATCTACTGTCACCATGGTCTCCAAAAAAAATTTTGACTGACACTTTTTGAGCAACTGTTGACAGCAATTTACCCTCGTTTGCTTCTGTTCACGTGTCAACAGTCGCGGAACCCAGCGTGCACACGCTTTTCTCATGTTCAGTCTGTTGTGTAAAATTCTATAAACTGTTCTTTCATTTAGTTTTACTCTACTAGCTATCTCCACAATTGTCATTTTTCGATCTTGGTCGATGATTTTCTTCACTCTTGTTGCATTTTCATCGTTGCACTCTGAGGCTGGTCTACCAGATCTTGGCAGATCAGCAACATTTGAGCGGCCGCGCTTAAACTGTTGACACCAGTTTTTTTTCCGAAGTATATGAAGGACAAGAATCACGAAACACTGGTTCCATCTCCCTGTGTATTTCTGTAGGAAGATGAAACTTTGCACATTTAAAGTTTATCATATTAGCACTGAATGTGTGAAGTACGCTTTTGTTTCTTCAATGGGTTTTCCCGCTACGGTGCACGGCGCAATGTACCCTATTGACCGGATCTGCTGCTCCAAAGATTTGACAAAACAATGGAAAAGAAGGAGCCCAGAGCTGTGATAAAATTTCTCATGTTTCAGGGAAAAACACCTACAGAAATACACAAGGAGATGGAACCAGTGTTTCGTGATTCTTGTCCTTCATATACTTCGGTAAAAAAAACTGGTGTCAACAGTTTAAGCGCGGCCGCTCAAATGTTGCTGATCTGCCAAGATCTGGTAGACCAGCCTCAGAGTGCAACGATGAAAATGCAACAAGAGTGAAGAAAATCATTGACCAAGATCGAAAAATGACAATTGTGGAGATAGCTAGTAGAGTAAAACTAAATGAAAGAAAGGTTTATAGAATTTTACACAACAGACTGAACATGAGAAAAGCGTGTGCACGCTGGGTTCCGCGACTGTTGACACGTGAACAGAAGCAAACGAGGGTAAATTGCTGTCAACAGTTGCTTAAAAAGTGTCAGTCAAAAAATTTTTTGGAGACCATGGTAACAGTAGATGAGACTTGGGTACACCATTATGACCCCGAATCCAAAATTGCCAGCATGCAATGGAAAACCCCGGGCTCCCCAACACCTGTCAAGCCGAGAGCGCAGAAATCTGCAGGAAAAGTGATGCTGACTGTTTTTTGAGACGGTAAAGGTGTCCTTTTGAAAGATTATCTGCCTCGTGGCAACACAGTTAATGGACAGTACTATGCAGATCTTCTCACCAAACTAAGAAAGGTTTTAACCAGGAAACGAGGGATAACGCGCACTCGAAATCTTAATTTGCTTCAAGACAACGCGCCCTCTCGCAAAGCACGGCTTGTGCAGCTAGCAGCCAACGATTTGAATATTGAAATTCTTCCACACCCACCATATTCTCCAGATTTGGCTCCATCAGAATTTTTTCTATTCCCAAATCTTAAAAACAGCTAAAAGGAAATCATTTTGACAGCAATGAAGAGTTTATACTGGCATGTGATGACTGGTTTAGTTTTGAAAAATAGGGTTGCTCTACTCCCAAGGTCTTTTCAAGGTCAAGCAGAGATGGCAGAAGTGTGTCAATTCAGACGGTGGCTATATTGAAAGGAATAAACACTATACAAAATTTCAGCTCTCTGTGACATGTCCTTCATGGTCAGGCCCAAGACTTATGTCAATCCCCTTGTATTTGTTCACATTTTAATAATGAAAAAATATATAATTCAAAATGTACAACTTACGCCAAACTTTAGGCTCACAGACTGCTGGCTCAGAGACATAAAGGCACTTGTAGAGGCCTCTTACACTTGGTCTGGGGTGTTGTTACTTTAGCAATAAGTTCCCATTTTGACTCCGTGTTTCAGATTCATCAGATTCCGGTTTTCCTTGCAAATAATGGTAGAATTTTCCCGGGAGATAATTTCTCAAGATGCTCAAACATCAAAAGTCCGGTCCGATAAATGAAATCTGCTGTTATTCTTAACTGGCTACTAGTTGTTGAATCACGCTTTATTTGTTAAAGGACGTGAATGTCCACCAGTTGATAAATGTAGATGTTGGGACTGGTATAGTAAAGTGTAACGATTGTCAACTCATTAAACCCAGCACAGTTTTGGTCATACAGGTCATCTTGTCCTGGAACGTGATGAGGCTCCGACAAGAATGTGAGTGTAGACAATGAGTGTGTATATGAATGTCAGTACGCGAATGGTAGAATGATTCGATAGAGTTGACAGGTTGGTAGTACATCAATCATACTCACACTGTTCGAATTCAAGAAGTACTGGAACTACGGTGGTCTTTTTATAACATTTAATGAGACGCACACTTGGACAGTACGTGTATGGTTACAGGAACAAATGTCGACATAGACAGCATAATGTTGATCACAGGAATATCATCTTAAGTTAGCATTCATGCTTGGCAAATATCATAATGGAGCATTCGTAAATAAGCATTCAGAGTTCCATCATGTAAATCATCTGGCTTTACTGACTGGGCACGTCAGACCATAACCAATATATAGGAAGGCTCCTAGACCTAATCTCGTCTAGCGAATATCCCTTCACGTAAAGTTCAATATATATATTTTCCATAAAGATATAGGAATCCCAGACATGGGTTCTCACATGTAGCAGTGATCTCTTGGTTCATCGAGCGATAGTACAGGCATCCCTTTTTCTCACTCGATAAATACAAAGTATATGGATTTCAACATGGCTGTGCTTCTCTCGTGAGCTTCACTCACTATTGGATACAGACCAAAATTGGTCATTCGTTAAATGTCCTCATTTCTTCATAGCTTCTATCATAGAGGTAATTGAATAATATCATATAATCTAGTGCTGATACATAGGAATGTCATCTTCCTTTGAATAAATATTCTTTTCAAAAGTACCACTGTGCATCTGCTTATCGACAACGATGGCGAAGCCCAAGTTCATAATAAATTGTGGTTTTACCTTTCTATGCGAAATATAACTTTGCCATTCCTTGGCAAAAGAGAATAAACACTGGGGTAAAGTACATACAACATGTCTAAATGACTATCACTTTTCCCCATTTACTTATAGATCACTTTTTCGGCGATAAGCCGGCTACAACAAAATTCGACATCCCGACAGGATGACAGCCATGAATCACACCCCCTGCTAGCGATACTTCCGCTGCATAGCCTTTGACCTTTTCTAGCGACAACCAACATAGTTCGACTTAGAAATGTAAAGATATCCATATATAAGACAGACTCGTCCTACTCATACAAACACTACGTATAAATTCAGGCCATAGATATACTGAAGCAAGAACAATCTATTCCTACCCAGCCAAAGAATAAATCGCAGTAGGCCTAAATTCGTCCGCGGAGTCCGATCGAAGATGACGGAACTCCTTTCAAGGGAAGTAACTCAAAAATGACTTCTCCTTAAGCACTTAAAAAAGGAAATACTTTGTTTACAAAATATTTGCGAACATAATAAGTATATAAATGTATTATATTGCAAGATAGTAAAGATTGCACTTTACACTTTCACAAAGCTTTCAGCCGACTAAAGTGTCAGGTTATATTGCCCCTTTCGTTCCTAGCACTTGTGATTTACTATTAGACCACGCCCCCAATCAGAAATGTAGTTTTGTTTATATCTCGAGTACCGGCCAATAATTTCAAACATGCGTTTTTAGGATAGGGTAATTCAAAATAATTCCACTAGGAAATTTCTGTGCATTAATACAAAGGTCATTTCTTCCAAATATGGAATGAAAACATCCGATCACTCTCTCGGCAATGTTTACAAATCAGATATTACTTTCATCTAAAGTAATGTCTTTGTAACAAGGTGTACAGGAAATGATTATATCATTCGTTTCCACAGAGTGCATGCCGACAGGTCGATAATTTTTCGCGTGGCACTCCTAGATAAACATGATACGTTTTCACTATACGAATATTGACAGGGCCCATCTTGGTTTTACCTGCGGCTTAGCAAAGCCGAGAAGCGCAAAGCAAACATGATCAATTATCACTGAATAGAGTGTAAAATTGATAAGAAAATAGCTACTATCTGCTGGATAGCAGAGATAAAAAAAAGGGCCGACCACGGAAATTGCGAGTGATTTACTACACACAACAGATTAACTAAATACTGCCGGAGAGGAAAAGAGATCGACCCAATAATTACGGGACAACGAATTGAAGTTAGTAATGCGTCTCCATTACATTTTTTTTTATTGTTTGAAATTAAAGTAAGCCAAAATGGCCATATTAAAAAAATAAATTAAGGGGCTGCTGTAAAACTGGTAAGGAATATAAGTATATAAACCAATAAAACGGTATTGAATCAGTTCTACAAATAATGGTTCACATGAAACAAGGGACGTTTCGGGTTTTACCCTTCGTCAGCCACAAACAGGTGACAAAGACAAGAATTACATATAGGTACTACAAAAACATACGATGATGAGAAACATACACCAAATCAGCGACACAAGCAGATGGAAAAAGTAAACACCCACAGTGATGAGCGAAAAAAGAACAATAACAATACAAGAAAATCGTAAAACCTAAAAGAAATACCGAAACAAGAAAGTAAATAATCAACGAAACAAAAACAAGAGAATGAACAAAACTTCGGAACAAGTAAAAGTTCACTTAGCTAGATCCGTAGATTCTTGGAATAGAAGACCGTAGTACTCTGTATAAGAAATCTCTAAGGATGTGACGTATAAGATAGCGACAATTTAAAGATACAAAAAAAGAAGACGAATGAACCAAAACAAAAACATAAGAAGATAGATCGAAAAAACAAACGAATAAAAAGAAGAATGAAAAAGAGAGGAAAAGCTACCCAGAATTTATGCAAAATGATGTTGGACATTAAGGCCATCAGGAGAATAAAAAACACCCATTTGAACAATAAGGGACGATTCTCAAACGAAAAAGCGTGGTCCGATCATCACCGACACATGAAATGAGGGCAGTGACTTGAATATCGGAATTACCTGAATGGTCAGGCTTATTGAAATGAAGGGCCTCCGGTAAATATTCGCCATGATAGATGTCATTCAAGTGCTCACGAAACCTGTCTGCCAAACGCCTGCCAGATTCACCAATATTAGGTAATGCCACACCTTTGCAGATGATAGCATAAATCAGGTTTCTGGATTCACCACGTGAAAGACTCTCTAATGATAAATTTTCCTTTCGGAAAAGTGACTGTCTGAGTTGAAGTAAAAAACGGACAGCTCTTACATATACGGCGATTGGCACGGTTTAGTACTAAAGTATGAAGGACTAAGTGTTGTCGCAAGCAACTGTGTACAAGAATATCCCTAAAAGTCCTATCACTACGATATTCCACCAAAGGTGTATCACGAAACAACTCTCTGGTGCAGTGAGGATGGAAAGTTAGAACCAGTTTGAGTCTGTCAGATTGGACAGAAGTTTTAGTAGTGTGTGCCATCTGACGAGTGACGCCTGTGATACGATTAAGAGCATCAGATAAAACATGTTCTGGATAACGACGTCGCGAAAGAACTCGAGCATCTCTTTGGCTCGCTGATGGAAATCATCGTCATCGTGACATAATCGACGCAAGCGTTGAAAAAAAAATGGAATGGAATCTTTACAACTAAGAGGATGCGATAAAATATAAAGAAGGAAACCATGGACGTCAGTAGCCTTATAATAGGACAAACGTTTGAATACCAGTAGGGCTAATAGTCACAGTGATGTCAAGGAAGTTCACTGAAGTCGTAGAAGTTTCAGACGTGAATTTGGATGGCAGGATTGAAATTACCAACATAGTCAATAAATCGACGGAGGTTTACCTCAGACATGTCTGTAATGCCAATACCATCATCAAAAATAGTGGCGGTAAAAACCTCGGGTATTGGTCCATCGTAACTTTGAAAGACCAAACATTCAAAGTGGCCCGTAAACCGGCAACCGGAACTAGGGCCCAGTTTAGTACCCATAGCAACGCCACCAACTTTGTTGAAGAATTGGCCATTAATCTCAAAAGAGGTGAGAATAAGAACCAACTCAGCAAGGCGAAGAAGCGGACCTGTACTTATAGTAAGATCAGTACGCTGGTCGAGAAAAAAATTGGAGTGCCTTGAGACCATCAGCATGTGGAATAGAAGTATAAAGGGAACAAACACCTAGGAGGAAAAGACGGTAAGTACGATCAGGCGTGAATCTGATCGAATCAAAGTAGTGATAGTATGGAGTAGTGTTTTTTTTTCAAATAAGAAGGCAGATTGGCTACTGAAGGCTGGAAAATACTATCAAGGAATTCAGAAATACGTTCAGTGGACAAGAACAGGCTGAAACAATAGGCCTACCAGGTTAGCAATTTTATACACCTTAGGAAGCATGTAAAAGGAAGGCTTACCAAGACTAGTATCCAAAAAGATGGAGAGATAAAAAGCACCCAAAAGGAAGAAGATCATTGTCACGGAGTGTTTTGAGGGGTTTTTGCAGGTGCGAATATGTACTGTGGGGCAGGGAAATTGGGGGTTGCTGTTTATGCAGAGAGTGTTAGGTTTTAGATACTAGCTTGTCCGATAGAGTAGTGATTGCTCTCTTACAGTCCTTACAGGAGTTTAACCAGGTTCGGGGATGATCCTCTAGGCACATTTTGTGTTAGAGCAGGTGGGTTTTATTTATGTTGCACCTGTAGCGATTAGTTTTTATATGCTACATTGATTTATTTGCATGATGGCCAAATTGCAAGCATATGATTCTTCAACAGCATTGGGTTTCACAGCAATAACTTTTAATAGTCTTTGCTTGCAAAACTGAACTTGGTCAAATACAACAAAGTCTATGATACAACAGGCATATTGTATAGTAATAAGTAAATGCATGTAGAAATGTTTCATATGGTAGCTCACTTATACCATATCTCTTTGTACATCTTTTGTATCGTCTACCAAGTTCTCACAACATGGCGAGACTATTCATTTTCTACAGTGTTCCTTCCTTGGGTCAATGTTTTCCAGGTTCGACAACATTTTCTATCTCTTAAGCTTTATTTATTAGTCGAGGCTTTTCTTTTACTCCTGGGTATTCCGTAGGTTCAATAACTCTCAACGCAAGGACTTTCTTCCTAAGCAAAGCATTTAGACATAGGATTTTGTTTCATTCTTAGAGCGTAGCTCTGTTGCAGCTATGTCCTTGTGTTCTATCTAAAGGAAAAAAGGCATTTTTTATACATTGTACTACTTACAGATGAGTAGAAAATCTCAAACAATCTACACCACAATTTGAAATACACTTTTGTTAATTAAGTGCGAAGTTGATTTCCTCAACTAAGAATTTACACTGAACAGGAAAAACATGTCCTATCTAGACCGCTCTCAATTCATGTCTGCTAATATGGCGTCGCTTCTGATTATCCGGGGAAAAAGAACCGGTATACGCGGCTACAAATATTCTCATGCTCCAGCAGGAGTTTATTAATCATTTGAGTTGTTGTGAGCTGGGAATGCTTGCCTTGTAATAATTTGATCGAATGTTGCAATGTTGTGAGCAGAGATCAAGACAAGCTGCTAGCTATGGTTAGGCGTGAATGAAGCTCAGTGGAGCGTGGAAGGTTTTCACGTGTTTGGTGAATACGAATGAAAGGGGTCAGAGAGAGACGTGTGTTGGGTCAGTAGTGTGTTGGGTCAGTAGAGAGGAGACAGGAGACAGCGAAGAGCGTAGAGAAGAGAAGGGTGGATGTCTGTAGCAGTGCGCGAGTAGAGGGCCATAGTGTTGCAGTAGTTATTTATGAAGTAGTCTATTTTGTGATTGTAGTTATTCCGAGAAGCAGAGTGGTTGCAGGTTACTCGGGATTTATGATGTCTACAATATTTCTAATGGCCCTGCGCCCATTGTGACTTATTGTTAATATAATAGATTGTTGGAGATTGATATGGTTGTTGGAGTTGGTACTTTACTCCTTAGACAGTAAGCTAGACCAGCGGTTTACAAGTGTTGTCTGACCTTTTACATCCACCTACATACACCCTACTCGTCACAATCATCATGGACAAGGCCACGGATAGTCTCATAAACAGTAAGATTATTCCGGACTGTAGCATCACCAGAACAAGGTGAGTAAAAGGTGGTGTTACCTAGCTGTGAAACTCCTTCATGAATGTATAAGTCCTTACTCCAAACAACCACAGCACCACCTTTGTCTGCCGGCTTGATAACAATATCATCACGTTTTCTAAGGCGTGACAATGCCCGCCATTCAGAAGACGTGAGGTTAGATCGACGGAGACGGTGTAGAGTGAGCTGGTCAATGTCATGTGAAGTATTGGCAATATATAAATCCAGAGCATGAGAAGCTCCTGGAGGAGGTTCTCATCGAGATTGCGTTTCAATTGACATCAAGCATCGATACACCAACGTCCTTCTCAGGACCCCATTACTCGAGAAAAGATCGCATTATCGTCAAAATGACCCGAAATAAACCACAAGCCAAAAAGCGGAAGGTTTACACCAGCCCACCAGCGCAGAACAGTCAGAGGAATAACTAAGCCACAAGCAACAATGACAGACAGCCAGTGAGCAAGACTGCCCCAAGTACTGGTGCCGGGACCGATCCTTCTCCAACTCTTGACACGACGACGGAGTTAGCTGAGACGTGTATCGACCCGACTGAGAGCCTGAGTGGCCCGACTCCTTGCGAGGCAGAGGAGAGAGCAGATGCAAACGTCCCTGGCCTAGATGATGAAGACCCAGAATATGACTACATGATGAGAGCATTAGAGCAGATAGAACAGATGTCAGAAGATGGAGACAAGATAAAAGCGTTAGAACCGATAAGTCATATGCTGGAAAGAAGAGAGAAAAGAAGACAGGAGCCTAAAGCCGAGGGACCACCACCATGCGTACCCGAATCGTCAGCAGAAACCCTGAAGACACCACCACACGATGCCGAGTTGACAGCTGTGGCTACCCCAGGGAAGATGCTCCAAAAACCGAAAACAACAAAAGCACTACCAAAGCCTGATTCTAGTCCTGACCGGGACCGGAGAAAGAAAGAGACAACAGAGACTAGCAAAAACGGCGACACAGATGCAATAGAGAGGATCGTTAAGATCACAGAGATGTCGAGAAGCGAGGCCTCACTCAGTGCCCTACCAGATGACAAAGTGATCTGCATCCTCGAGACAATAACTGGCAGAAGAGGCATAGCTAAAGTAAGGAGGCACGAAAAGGGAGTCGTGCTTTCGCTCAACAGCACGGATAAGACAACTTCACTGATGACAGAACTGGAGGCCGGACCGAAAGAATTCATGCTGCCTCACCAGATAAAAGTAATGATGGAGACCAACAAGGCAACAAAGAAATTGGTGCTAAGAGGGGTGGACACAAAATGGTCCGCTAGCGAAGTCCAGGGTTGCCTACAGTCTGAAAACACAGGTGCCCAGGTCATACAGGTCGAGAGGTTAAGGACATGGAATGGAAAAGATACCAATCTGGTGGTAGTTACTATTGAAGGAGAGACAAGACCTGAAAGACTGACACTCAAAGAGACATCAAAGAGGACAGAGGCATATATCCTTCCGGTGATGCAGTGTTCCAACTGCCAGCAATTCTCACACACAAAGAAAACGTGCAGGAGAGATGCAGTCTGTCGATATTGTGCAGGTGGCCACCTATATAGCGACTGTCCAAAGGCGAAGGAGGACCACAACTACAAAGCAGTAAACTCAAACCGCACCTGTGCAAACTGCCTCGGAAACCACGGGGCTAGATACCGAGGCTGCCCGAGGTTCCAGGAAACAAAGAGCATCCTGAAGGAGGCGGTTTCCAAAAACATCCCCTTCAAGGAGGCAAAACACAGAGTGGCTGCGGATGTTGCAGAAAAACAACGCACGATTGACAGACGTCAGTTACACCAGCTGACCGCTGAAGTCAAACAATTGAAGATGAAACTGCAGATCGAAAAACAGAAGCAAGCAGGCCCCCGAAAAACCAACCGACAGTGGAGAAGATGCAATAGGTATGCAGAACATAAAACACATGATGGAAGAAATGAAAAGAATCCAACAGCAAGTAGAAGCAGATGTCAAGAAGCTGACAGAGCTGACAGAAGAAAACACAAAAATACTCAAAAGAATAGAAGCAGAAAGAATAGCCATTGAGGAAATATCATCAAACGGCACGCGAGAAACTAAAACGAACAACCAAACAGTAGAAGAAATCATCGAAGAAAAGCTAGAACAGCTAATACCAACGATAATTGAAAAAGCACTGTCACAGATACAAGAGAGCAAGATGACAAAAGCAACAGAAACTAGGAGCGTAGAAACGCACAAAACCAAACAAGCCAGAAAGTGAAGCAAGATATAAAAAACACCATGAGCGCGACAAGGCACCACAAACGGACAAAGAGGAATCCAGACAGCCAGCTAGTGGTCCTTTTCAGGACCAGTCACCTCCAGGACTACGAAAGAGATACCAGTGAAGACGATAACACCCTATATACCCCAATATAACCGTCTGTAACGCTTCAATGGGTTTTGGTTGAACAGGGTATTAAAGCAAAATAACCAGACGCAAGGAAAAAAAAAAGCTCCTGGAGCTGGAGTCCAGTCTTGTTTGGGTTTGTCAAAACGACGAAAGATATCATCAGTATCGGAAACCCTGGTAAAATCATTACCCTTACGATGGTAATATTTGAGACGCATGCGGCGATGGAAGCTGATAACATCTTGAAGTAGAGAATATTTGTCAAAATTAGAACGAAGAGGAACAAACTTAAGACCTTTGCTCAGGACAGACAATTCATCAGGAGACAGATGCAAATATGGAGGAATGCAAATAACTTTAGCATAAGTAGAAGACTGAATAGAGGACCCTGAAGGAGGTTGCGGACGGAGGCGGCGCAATTTCTCTTTTTTGTGCGTGCACAAACGAGTATACAGCTCCCTATTCGTGTCATGGATAATAGTGCGAATAAGAGGGAACGCTGCCGGGCACAAAGAAGTCAGTAGACGTAGTTGTTGTGTAAGGTTGGATTTGGAAAGTTCAAATTCAGTCAGCTGGCGTTTATGTATAGCAATGACGCACCTCATACGTTGAAAGGAACATTTCTTCTCAACTTGTTGTAAGCGGTGCTGGTCAGCAGAATGAGGAAGTCCAGTCGATAGATGGAAGCTAGAGACAAACCCTTTGGGAATAACCCGAGCACGGAGACAGTTCTTGAGAAAATTAATGTGAAATGTACAGCGTGTCTTCTTGTATATAGTAAATAAATTAAGGGTTGTGCAATATTATTATTATTATTATTGTGCTATATTTTTAAAAAATGTTGCAACATTTGACCAGCAAAACCTGATTAACGAAGCATTAATTTACTTAAAAGATTGTTATTTGATCTGCACTAGTTAACTTGTTTACATTCTATTAGTCTTTATTTTCAGTATTACAACAACAAAAAACTGGGGAAAGGAGGAATAAAGAGATTGGTTTGACACATAAGAGAGGGGTCTGGTTTTTTTTAGACGACATGTGATAAGGGGAAGGGAGGAGGGGGAAGGGAGGAGGGGAAGAAGGAAGCGGATTAAAAAAACTGCCAAAACTGAATGACATCATATGTGGACGACCATGACCTGTAAAGCTATCAATCACAATTTCTCAACTGAAGCACTTGTCTTCACTGAGATGCTTATAATGTAACGCTATATGATGTAAATCACATTTGTGTGTACGTGTGTGTGTGTGTAAATTTACAGTTATCTTTTAAATTGTTGCCTTGTAGCCCGTGACCTGAATACATACTATAAAATTGCCTAGGTTCTTTCCTCGCGTGAGTGCTACATAAAGTTGACCAACAGCAAAGACTGCTTCTAATAGGTTTACACATAAATGACCAAATGATTGTCCAAATGCTGTGTTGCTTGTCATGGCAAAAGCTAAAATTACAAGAAACTAACAACGTCTCAAGATGGCTTGAAAGCTGGTAGCGCTTGGCTCTCAATTAATGCGTGGAATGAAAACTTGCACACATTAATTACAACTAGCGATGGTTTTTCTGCATTAAAAAATCCAGTCCCCTATCATTTAACAGAAGGTTACAGTTTTTTGTTTTTGTTTTAATGAACAGGCGTGGAGCTCTTTCATTGTGAAAATACATAATTAAACTTCTCCGCCATTTATTGACGGGCTACTTGGGATGACATATGTGAAATCCGAATAACACTGATTACTGGCCTCTATGAGGGTTGATTCTAATGGGTTGTTGCGAGTAGATCTTATGGAGGGGAAGTAATCTTTAGAATGCTTTTTGGACAAGTTAAATTTTGGGTTGCGGCGCTTGAATTCTCGATTAAGCTGATGCTTGTTTGACATTATGATAGAAATATCTTCTCCTATTTTCGAGTGAACACTGATTATCTCAAATGTTGAGATGTATTTATTCTGTACGGTTTTGAGCTGTATGTGAATAGCTCGCGGCTAGTCCGCATGTATTTTGACTAAGTTGTGTTTTCAAACAGCCGAGTCTCGTGACAGGGAGTTCACAGTGTGTGCCATGTGAGTGTGCTGTAAGAGGAGTCTGTCCTGGGCGTTGACTGAGGCAGTCAGCCCTGTATTTCAAAGTGTATGCCTGCGCAGAGCACGATGAATATGTCTAGCGATAGTTTTCGCTGTGTTTTTGGATAAGTGGATATTTGATGTGAAGATGTTAGAGGCCTTGATATGTACAGGCCGGTATTTCATAGTAGAGGATATTTTGTGAAGATATTATTTAAGAGGCCATTATTTCCCGCGGAGGTAGAGTTTATGGATATTGAAGTATTTTGGGTATTAAGGCCATGATTTCACGTGATGACAGTATGAGTTATTTGTAAACTGCAGTGTAGGCAGTATTTTGAGTACTAAGGCCATTATTTCACGTGATTACAGTATGAGTTATTTGTAAACTGCAGTGTAGGCAGTATTTTGAGTACTAAGGCTATTATTACACGTGATGACAGTATGAGTTATTTGTAAACTGCGTGTGGGCAGTTCTTTTGGATATTTTGAGAGATGGAGACATTGTTCGGAAATATTAAGCTAAACTGCTGTGTGGGCAGTCTCTTGGATATTTGGAGATGTGTTCTGTAACCTGTATTTCTTGATGTCATTTGAATTGTGTTGTGGCGTGAATAAACTGTTATTAAAACGTCACCAGCAGTTTCACTCCTTCCATGACTCTCACGTGCGTTATTATGGTGTATGACTGTATCAACACACACCCACTTCTAACATTTTAGACGCAGTGACAGAGTAGTTACACATACTTATAAATAGCCCTGTGTGGGGGTGGCCGTACTTCAGAACCTCGACCTATTTACAATATAGCCTGTGTGGCGATGATTATAGTTCCACCATCCTTCCACCAGTCGTATCGTTTTGCAACAGATACGAGTCTACCCGTATTGATCAAGTATTGCAACATGGGTGTTCTGGTTAACTTTCATTCAAAGCACAACACAATGCGCGTCGTTGTCTGTATGTTCATGCAAAGCTGGTGTGATTGTTTCCTCCATGATTTTTGTCTGAGTATGTTAACTTTGTAATTCTGCCGACACTTTTGTGAAGGATTGAAGCACTTTCAGCTCGTTTAAGCCTGATTTACTCAGTGGAATTCTATTATTCTAGTATAGCTCTGTTTAGAGTGTTTGTAGTAATTTGATCGAGACAAACATGCAGTAACTTTTAAATGCTTAAATTGAAGTTAAATTTGTAACATTACAAATAACAGAATTTAATAATCACTTTAGGTTTTAACAGTTGGAAATAATTTGAATAGTATTGGATCAAGAAAAGTTATCATCACAGTCTTTAGGGAATGTGAGATATTACAAGAAGTTCAAGTGGCAGCATATATTTGAACTTAGCTGCCAATGACGGTTCTATTCCTTCTTATGGGTTGGTTCTTTTCACTCTGCTCGCGCTCGTCTCTGATCAAGGTTGTCGGGGGGTAACTCATTTCCCAGAAACGTCAAGGACAGTCGACCACGTACGTCCTTCGTCTTAACGTTTAGGCCACGGTTTCTTTCTTGTTCCAGAGATAGTACTTTCTGTTGGTACCACCAATAAGCCAATCCTGACTCACAGACGTTTTGCTCAGATGAATAAAAGAGACTTGAATCGGCCTCTAACACACGTCTGGGGTGTCGTTAATTTTAACTTCCATTCCCTCTGACTCCGTGTCTTTCTTCGTTTTCTAGTCCCGGCGTTCCTTATTAAAATGTAGAGATTTCCTTTGCTTTGTACGTCTTCTTTGGTTCTCCAATAAAAGGTCCGGTTAAAAAAAGAAATATGAATCTAATCTTCACTCTGGCGAGGTGTGATGTTGTCTTGGCAAGCGTGAAATTCACAGTGAAATAAAACTGAGAAAATGGTCAGACTATATTCCTATCTTCCAACCCATTGTCTAATCAGAAAAATCCAATCATTTCAAATCATGCAGATAGGGTGTGATATTTTCAAAATATTAAAACGTAAGGCAGAGGTCAACTCTCCCATATATTGTAATATGATGTCCGATGTCCCTGTGTACAAACTTACAGACAGAACTCACGTGACAACATGTGTAAGCTGAATACTTATTACTTTATTAGAAAGTAATGTTGTCATAACAAGTCGACCTGGAAGCGATAATGTCACACTTGTCTGCCCACATGTGTCACACAGACAGTAATCTCGTTATCTGTCGTATGAGTACACAAAAACTCCGTGTCTGCCCATCTGCGTTACCAAACAAGTCGTCTTATCAGCGGTTCAATCTAAACACGCCGACGACTATCTTATCTCAGTTGCTCTCCGCATGCTAGGATGGCCGGGTAACAAACAGGTGATATCACAGAGAGGAGTGTCGAATGATTTGATAAAATCAAATGTCTGCTACTTAGCAGAAAAATACCGAAGAAAGAAAGAAAAGTGCGATACTTGAGAGCACTTAATAAAAATCAGTACCACAAATGTACTGATACTGCCGGGGAGAAACAAAGATCTATAGGAGCCGCCCCGTTTTGTCACACTATTAGAAAGTGGTGCGAAGCTTGAGATGGACACCTGAAGATTCTTGCTTTGACCAGGAGCGGTTACTTCCTGACTGATCTGGAAAAGTAGGGAGCCGCGCTGGTGTAATGGCTTCGGCGTTGTACTGGCGACCAGGTGTTCATGGTTCAAACCCGGGCGTCGGCGTTTGAAGAAATGTTTACGGCCGGAAATTTGACTGAATAGCTTGAACGGCTCCTGTGATAAACCCTCTGTGGATGGGAAGGAGCAAAGCTCCTGACCGGGTTGGAAGGAAAGTCCTCAGGTTCCCCAGCGTCGCAATAACATGTCATTGGGCCGAAGGTCTGAAAGCCCAAGTGCCGCTGGTTAAGAAAAAAAAAAAATATGGAAAAGTACACCTCACCACAGAGACGAAACTACGGAAAAGCAGCATCGCCACTTCAGCATTTTGGAAAGTCCCAATTTTAACAGGCCAAAAACAAACGAACTTTATTTTACTAAATTCATCAAGCCTAAAGACTTTTCGGTGAAGAAACCTAATTATTTTTCATAATCACCAGTCATATTTATCTACAAGTGTTAAAGTAATTAATCATTAAATTTGTATATGTTGATTTTGACAAATTCATAGTTGAATTAATTATTGTGTAAGTAAAAATATTAAGGGACTGCTGTAAAACTGGTAAGGAATATAAGTATATAAACCAATAAAACGGTATTGAATCCATTCTACACATTAACGGTTCACATGAAACAAGGGACGTTTCGGGTTTTACCCTTCGTCAGCCACAGTTACAAACAGGTGACAAGGACAAGAATTACATATAGGTACTACAAAAACATACGATGATGAGAAACATACACCAAATGAGCGATACAAGCAGATGGAAAAAGTAAACACCCACAGTGATGAGCGAAAAAAGAACAATAATAATACAAGAAAATCGTAAAACCTGAAAGAAATACCGAAACAGGAAAGTAAATAATCAACGAAACAAAAAAAAAATAGAATGAACAAAACTTCGGAACAAGTAAAAGGTCACTTAGCTAGATCCGTAGATGCTTGGAATAGAACACTGAGGTACCTTGTCCAAGAAGTCGTCTAAGGAAGTGACGTATAAGATAGCGACAATTTAAAAAGATACAAAAGGATACAAAACGACACCAAAAAAAAAACATAAGAAGATAGATCGAAAAAAAAACAACGAATAAAGAAGAATGAAAAAGAGAGAAAAGCCGCCAGAATTTATGAAAAATGAAGTTGGACATTAAGGCCTTTTGTAGATAAACAACCCATTTGAAAAATAAGATGATTCTCCAACGAAAAGCGAGTCCAGTCATCACCGACACAAGAAAGGAGGGCAGTGACATGAATACCGGAATTACCTGAATGGTCAGGCCTATTTAAATGATATAACCGGTAAATGTTTGCCATGATAGATGTCGTTTAAGTGCTCAGAACCTGTCTACCAAACGTCTGCCAGTATCACCCAATAGAGGTAAAACCACACCTTTAGCAGATGATTGCATAAATCAGGTTTCTGGATTCGCACGTGAAAGACTCTCTAATGATAAATTTTCCTTTCGGAAAAGTGACTGTCTGAGTTTGGAGTACAAACAGACAGCTCTTACATATACGGCGTTGGCACGGTTTAGCACCAAAGTATGAAGGGAGAGTGTTGCGTGATAAATTCTCGCAACATCGTTTTATTTCAATATCTGTTTTATAACGCAAGGGCAACAACTGCTTGAAATTTATAGTCACTTTTCTCGGTAAGCATTTGTCTTCTCGCGTTGGTATCGAATGCAGTTAAGTTTGAGCTGTGGTCATTTTTGCGCTGGACTGCGCATGACTTGTCTTGTTGTTTGATCGAACGGTTTCCGCCCACGACTAGTGGAGGGAGCGATTTGGAATGGCGAAAGAGATGCCTCGTTGAAGAGGGGATCTCCGCTATTTTTTTGTTCTGTCAGGGATGTGTAGTCCTCTTATGGATATTTCGTTTAGTCGAGATAATACCTCTAGTGTTTTCCCACATGTCGGGAGGCGTGATATTTCTGTGTATTTCATGAAAGCAAGGTAAATTGACTTTTTCATTAACTCTATCGATTTTGGGTCGTGAGCGATTTCGATTCATAGCCTGTCTCCGAAAGTCGTCGTCACGAGATGTTCTTTCCCAGCTCACATGTCGCTGCATTGTACTGCATCGGTTGATGCATGTACCAAGGACCATTACTTGCTACTTTGTTAAATGAACTAGGTTTAGAAAACCTTTATTATCTAGAGGATATTATTGAGGACATTATTTATACTTCGGCAGACGTGTCTGTCTTGCTGAAGTCAAACTAAGGAGAGTGAACTGATCTCATACATCTGGTTATCTCCTGGCTGTTATAGAAAAGGATGGAGTTTTCCACCTGACTACATTTACAGCACTATGAAATATAACATGCATCTGACTCATCATTGTAATGCTGTCTACCGTCTATTGCTGTATTGAATGTTGCTGTGATAATGACTGTTTGAAGTGCCTACACATTTGCGTAACCATTTTGTCACTGTGGCGTCCACAATAAATAATGAAGAAAAACGTCAACGGCTGTTTCAAGACTCATTGACTTTATACGTCGTGAGTTTACTGACGTCCTATGTGGATTGCCCTGTTATTGTTGTATGAACATTGTTTTTGACTGAACACATCTACACACTACACAAAACCAGACATGCGGATACCATCCATCATCATATGGCATCACGCAATCAGAGAGTAGAAGTGTCGTCAAGCGACTGTGTACAAGAATATCCCTAAAATTCCTATCCCTACGATATGCCACCAAAGGGTGTATCACAAAAACAACTCTCTGGTATCAGGATCAGAGTGGAGAAATAGGCAGATGTAGAAACAGAATCCTATTCATCGCCAGACAGTGAGGATGGAAAGTAAGAACCAGTTTGAGTCTGTCAGATTGGACAGAAGGTTTAGTTGTGAGTGCCATCTGACGAGTGGCGCTTGTGATGCGATTAAGAGCATCAGATAAAACATGTTCGGGATAAAGATGTCGGCGAAAGAGCTCGAGCATCTCTTGAACTCGCTGATGGAAATCATCGTCATCGTGACATAACCGACGCAAGCGTTGAGAAAAGAGAATGGAATCTTTACAACTAAGAGGATGCGATGAAGTATAAAGAGGAAAACCATGAGCATTAGTAGCCTAATAATAAATAGACGTTTGAAGACCAGTAGGGCTAATAGTCACAGTGATGTCAAGGAAGTTCACTGAAGTCGTAGAAATTTCAGAAGTGAATTTCATGGCAGGATTGAAATTACCAACATAGTCAATAAATCGACGGAGGTTTACCTCAGACATGTCTGTAATGTCAATAACATCATCAATATAGCGGCGGTAAAACTCGGGTATCGGTCCATCGTAACTTTGAAAGACCAAACATTCAAAGTGGCCCATAAACAGGCAAGCGTAACAAGGGCCCATCTTAGTACCCTGAGCGACGCCACTGATTTGGTTGAAGAATTGTCCATTAAACTCAAAAGAGTTTAGAATAAGAACCAACTCAGCAAGGCGAAGAAGCGGACCTGTACTTATAGTAAGATCAGTACGCTGGTCGAGAAACAATTGGAGTGAATTGAGACCATCAGCATGTGTAATAGAAGCATAAAGGGAACAAACACCTAGGAGGAAAAGACGGTAAGTACGGCCAGGCGTGAATCTGATCGAATCAAAGGTAGTGATAGTATGAGTAGTGTCCTTCAAATAAGAAGGCAGATTGGCGACTAAAGGCTGGAAAATGCTATCAAAGAATTCAGAAATACGGTCAGTGGGACAAGAACAGGCTGATAGGACTGAAACAATAACCCTACCAGGGTTAGCAATTTTATGCACCTTAGGGAAGCATGTAAAAGGAAGGCTTACCAAGACTACTATCAAAAATATGGAGAGAGAAAAAAGCACCAGAAGGAAGAAGATCATCATGGACAATGCCACGGATAGTCTTATAAAACAGTAAGATTATTCCGGACTGTTGCATCACCACAACAAAGTGTGAGTAAAAATGTGGTGTTACCTAAGCTGTGTAACTCCTTTAGGAGTGCATAAGTTTTTACGCCAAACAACCACTGCACCACCTTTTGTCTGCCGGCTTGATAACAATATCGTCACGTTTTCTAAGATGTGACAATGCCCGCCATTCAGAAGACGTGAGGTTAGATCGACAGAGACAGCGTAGAGTAAGCTGGTCAATGTCATGTAAAGTATTGGCAATATATAAATCCAGAGCATGAGAAGTTCCTGGAGCTGGAGTCCAGTCTTGTTTGGGTTTGTCAAAACGACGAAAGATATCATCAGTATCGAAAACCCTGGTAGAATTATTACCATTACGATGGTAATATTTGAGACGCATGTGGCGATGGAAGCTGTGAACATCTTGAAGCAGAGAATATTTGTCAAAATTAGAACGAAGAGGAACAAACTTAAGACCTTTGCTCAGGACAGACAATTCATCAGGAGACAGATGCAAATCTGGAGGAATGCAAATAACTTTAGCATGGGTAGAAGACTGAATAGAGGACCCCGATGGAGGTTGCGGACAGAGGCGACGCAATTTCTCTTTTTTATGCGTGCTCAAACGAGAATAGAGCTCCCTATTCGTGTCATGGATAATTGTGCGAATAAGAAGGGAACGCTGTCGGGCACGAAGTCAGTAAGACGTAGTTGTTGAGTAAGGGTGAATTTGGGAAAGTTTCAAATTCAGTCAGCTGGCGTTTAATGTATAGCAATGACGCACCTCATATGTTGGAAGGAACATTTTCTTCTCAACTTGTTGTAAGCGGTGCTAGTCACGAAACGCACACGTGTGAATCTGGGAATTTAATATATATATATAGTTATATCTACATCAGAAGAGCTAATTAAGAACCATAATAATCATGAGAGGAATTTCGCTGAATTAAATCAACTGAGGGCTTGAACGAGATAAATCATATATCTTCACAAAAGGCGACAGGTCAGTTAAAAAGTTAAAGCTCACACTAATTCAGCATTGTTCTTGACTTCTGAAATATTTTATAAACACTGCCTCGATGTAGAAGCATCATTATCCTTCTATCTACAACTCTGCCAAGAGTAATCTGGCGCGAAAGCAGACGCATTTGAAGACCCATATTAGATACTCAAGCTTTTGATCACTGTTGGACCACTACTGCAGAGAAAAGGAGAGGCAACCCGTGACAGTGTTCACTTTTCCTTCAAAATCAGCTGTTCGCCACTTAAGTTTTTTTTTTAATGTTAAATTTGATGCTGTACTCTTTTTTTTTCATTTGGGTCCAATTAAGGATTGTGTGTTTTCAAAGTGTCGCCGAAGGTTGGATTCTTTAAGGATTATGTGGTTTCAAAGTGCCGCCGAAGATTGGATTCATTAAGGATTGTGTGGTTCAAAGTGCCGCCGAAGGTTGGATTCATTAAGGATTGTGTGGTTCAAAGTGCCGCCGAAGGGTGGATTCGTTAAGGATTGTGTGGTTCAAAGTGCCGCCGAAGGTTGGATTCATTGAGGGTTGTGGGGTTCAAAGTGCTACCGTAGGTTGGATTCATTGGATTGTGTGTTTCAATGTGCCGCAGAAGGATTTCATTAAGGATTGTGTGTTTCAAAGTGTCGCCGAAAGTTGGATTCATTTAGAAGGTTGTTGATCAAAGTGCCGCCGAAGTTGGATTCATTAAGGATTGTTTGGTTCAAAAGTGCGCCGAAGGTTGGATTCATTTAGGATTGTGTGGTTCAAAGTGCCGCCGAAGGTTGGATTCATTAAGGATTGTGTGGTTCAAAGTGCCGCCGTCGAAGGGATTGAATTCATTAAGGATTGTGTGGTTCAAAGTGCACGCGAAGGTTGGATTCATTAAGGATTGTGTGTTTCAAATGTGCCGCGAAAGGTTGGATTCATTAAGGATTGTGTGTTCAAAGTGTCGCCGAAGGTTGGATTCATTAAGGATTGTGTGGTTCAAAGTGCCGCCGAAGGTTGGATTATTTAAGGATTGTGTGGTTCAAAGTGCCGCCGAAGGTTGGATTCATTAAGGATTGTGTGGTTCAAAGTGCCGCCGAAGGTTGGATTCATTAAGGATTGGGTGTTTCAAAGTGTCGCCGAACGTTGGATTCATTAAGGATTGTGTGGTTCAAAGTGCCGCCGAAGGTTGGATTCATTAAGAATTGTGTGTTTCAAAGTGTCGCCGAAGGTTGGATTCATTAAGGATTGTGTGTTTTTTCAAAGTGTCGCCGAAGGTTGGATTCATTAAGGATTGTGTGGTTCAAAGTGCCACCGAAGGTTGGATTCATTAAGGATTGTGTGGTTCAAAGTGCCGCCGAAGGTTGGGATTCATTTAGGATTGTGTGTTTCAAAGTGTAAGGTTTGGATTGGATGTGTGTTTCAAAGTGCCGCCGAAGGTTGGATTCATTAAGGATTGTGTGTTTCAAAGTGTCGCCGAAGTTGGATTCATTAAGGATTGTGTGTTTCAAAGTGTCGCCCGAATGTTGGATTCATTAAGGATTGTGTGTTTTCAAAGTGTCGCCGAAGGTTGGTCATTAAGGATTGTGTTCATTTCAGAAGTGTGGAAGGTTGGATTCATTAAGAATTGTGTGTTTCAAAGTGTCGCCGAAGGTTGGATTCATTAAGGATTGTGTGTTTTAAAGTGCCGCCGAAGGTTGGATTCATTAAGGATTGTGTGTTTCAAAGTGCCGCAGAAGGTTGGATTCTTGTGCACAGCTAACGTTTTGCAACACACGAGGCTCAGTATTTTGCCTTTGGGAATAATACACAAGTATTTATTTGTCCACAATCACTCATTGTATAAAATGAAAAGTTCAGTATTGTACACTTACTTACTTAGTCGTTCCCCTTCTACCGTGAGGTGTAGAGGTTTGGAAGTGAGAGAGAGCGTTAGACTATCCAATCGGCTGTCTTCCTCCTGGCCTGGTTCCATTCTAGTCCTCGGTCCTTCAAAGATAGTCTAATGTTGACCTCCCAGAGGACTCTGTGTCATCCTAGGGGTCTGGATCCCTGGCTCTTTGTTTCCCATGCTTGTCGTGGTAGCCGATCTTCTCCCATTCTGCAGACATGGCCAAACCATCTTAATTGGGACTGTTCTACTTGGGTCTGCAGGGGGTAGGATTTTAGGCCTTGACATATCGTCTGGTTGCGGACCATGTCTCTTTTTGTTACTTCAACCACCTTCCTCAGATTCTGAGGTTTGGATCTGGCTTTTGTGGGTTGTAGTCATTGCCCATGACTCGCATCCGTATGTCAAGACTGGGACATAGGTAGAGCGGTTTACAGTCATCTTCGTTTTCTTACCAACCTCTCTCTTGCTGAGGAATCCTCGATTTATGGCCTGAAAAAGTCTCCCAGCTGCTGCTTTTCGAGTGGCCAACTCTTCTTCGATGCCTTCCTTTTGGTCTATAAAGCTCCGAGGTATTTAAAATGGTCGACATGCTCCGAGACCTGTTCTCCCAGCTTAATCTGATGTCTTCTTTCTTCTCGCGATATCACCATGGATTTTGTTTTAGAGCAGCTTATGACCATCCCTCTGTTCTCCAGCTCTTCCTTCCAGACATGCATGTTGGATTAGAGGTGTGCCTCTGATTTAGCAATCAGGGCAATATCATCAGCAAATGTCAACTCTGAAATACAGACCTGTCTCATCTTCCTGTACCCCACTGAATACTTTCTTGTTCTCTGCTTACATGCCTCTGAATGACATCGTCCATGAGGAGTATGAAAAGATAAGGTGACAGGATATCACCTTGTCTTACAGCAGTGGGATCCTGAACTCTTCTGACTTATGGTTTGCTGTCGTAATATAATTTTTGCAAGACTTGTAGAAGCTCTGTATAGCATGAATCAGAGGTGCTGATATGTTCTTCCTTGCCAAACAGTCCCAAAGTTTGCTCCAGGGGACCCTGTCAAACGCCTTTTCCAGATCTATGAAACAAAGATGGATCTCACTCTTATACTCAAGGGCCTTCTCACTCAGCTGTCTGAGTGTGAAGATTAGGTCTTGAGTGCTTCGGTTTGCTCGGAATCCGCACTGAACCTCATCCAATTGTGGCTCAGCAAGGCGTCTGAGTCTCTGCTCTAGGATTCTAGAGTAGATTTTACCAGGGACACTGAGAAGGGATTTGCCTCTATGGTTTTCACATTGTCGATTGTCACCCTTTTTGAAAATCGGTGTTATGATGGGAATCTCCCAATCCTTGTATACACAAAAGGGAAATTGTTACTGTCGTCTTTTTAACAAACAATCACACAAAGGAAGAAATATCTAGTGGCAAGCAGCACACAGATTCCATTTATACAGCACCACGAGTGTAATGGCGACATCTTATGTATTCCGGCGTGTAGAAATAGCGAGTAGCGTGGTAAAAACGTAAGGTCATTGGTCCGAGCACAGCCATCGGTATGGCTAACAAGAAAAACTATTTTATCTAGGGAATCATTTCAAAAAAATCAAGCCGTTATTCCGTCCACAGCAATTGGCGTGGCCAAATACCGTAAGACGGGGCCGACGTAGCAACCCTTCTAATGAGCAGAATGCATCCTGTTGTTACTTTCTGTTATAGAGTTTCCTATCACATCTTTGCCAGTAAACGTATTTATGGAATCCTTTCGAAAAATTAATTTTAATAACATTAAACTCTCAACTTTCACACAATTATACTTTTAAAAAAATAATATTAGAAATAACATTATTCAATTTTTTCACAAATCTGTCGCGGGCCGCACTTGAAAACCCAGCGGGCCACATGCGGTCCGCTGTCCGTATGGAATGCATGTCAGCTTTAGAGGATGCTCGGACACACTGTACAGTCCTAAAAAAGGCAGATCTCTTGGTTTACTTCAATTGCTAGGAAAATTTGATCCTGTAACAATGAGACACCTTCGTCGCTTTGTAAAGGAGACCTATATCCACCTTTGTGGAAAGAAACAAAAAACAAAAAACTCAATCTCAGTTAATCAGTTTCCTTGGAGACGAGGTTCGAAAGTGTAGTAAAATCTGCGAGAATAATCGCTCAATTCAGTAAGATTTTAGTCATAAAATGATAATAAATAAACCCGCCCGATTGTGTCTGACTGTGATCCTCTCACACGCCAGCATCGCGCTGAATTTTGTGCCATGGAAAGGCTTAGAAACGATTCCGCCGTGTAACCCTACTCGCTTTCCTTGTGACGTACATTTTTAAAATTTTGCCCGATCTGATAAAGACTGCGGCAAGTCTTATAATTAACGATCTTACGGAAGTGTGCCGCCAAACTACTGTCTGAATTAACGTAATATTTAACTTTAACGCTGGTAATAAGTAGTAATCCTTACATTATTTGGTAGTGTAACACGAGACAACAGAAATATTTAACGCCAATTCGTATACCCGCCGCGCAACACCCCGCTTCGCTTGACACGTTGTGCCATGCATACATATATATACACGCTGGGGCAAAGCCATCAGAGGCAAACACGCAGATAAATTTTTATTTCCTCTTCGCGGTAGTATTTCTAACTCCGCCAATGCCGGTCCCAAGCCCGGATGAAAAAGGAGGGCGGCCTGCATGGAGGCCGTAAGGAGGCAGCCCCTCCACCATGCAAAGGCACAACAGGCCAATCACCTGTTTGCTTTAAATCATGATTACGCGAACTACAAGAGAGAAAACCGGACTGATTCTAAAGGCGACGAACTGGAACGGACTACGGACTACGACTTATGGAACTTGGAACACAAGAAGTATAAATGGGAAGGAAGAGGAGCTGGTGGAAGAGATGAGGAAAGCAAAACTAGAAATCCTGGCTATAACGGAAACGAAGAAAAAAGGACAAGGAGTCATGGATCTCGATGGCAACACGTTGCTCTACAGTGGTGTACCCATATCTGAAAGAGCTAAAGGGGGCGTGGGTTGCATTGTGGCCCAAAATCAAAAAGATAGTATCAAGGGATGGAACTTTGTCTCGGAGCGCATTATGGTTGTAAAACTAAAAGAAGGAGAAACCATAGTCAAATTGGTCATAGTGTATGGGCCAAATGAGGATGAGAGAGCAGAGGTCAAGGAGGAATTCTTCGAGCTGCTTCAAAGGACAGTGGATGACTGCCTAGATGAAGTTATTATGCTCGGAGATTTTAATGCCAGAGTTGGAAATGACCATGCTAGATGGGGTGGAGTTATCGGAAGATATGGAGAAGATACTCTCAATGACAATGGAAAGCGACTCCTTAGATTCTGCAGTGAGCAGAATCTGATCATTACAAACACAAAGTTCCCCCATAAGCGCATACATGCATACACTAGATGTGAACCAACCAAGAATGAGAAGTCAGTGATCGACTATGCCATTGTTCGGCGAAGCTCATTCAGATATGTCCGAGATGCAAGAGTCTGGAGGGGGCCAGAGATTGGAAGTGATCACTACCTGCTAACAATCAAACGAACAACTGAAAGAGTTGCTCAGCCTAGGAACTGCCCAACATCACGCAAGAAACCAAATAAACGAGCAGGAGAAATGAGCATTAGGACCTACAAGCTGAGAGAGCCAGAAATTAAGACCAGATATCAGGGGCTTATTGCTACAGCAGTGAGCAACACAGAAGAACGACCTGATGACTTGGAAACCCTCTGGAATAAATTCAAGGATATCATAAAGACAGCTGCTGCAGAAGCATGTGGTGAAGTCCGACTTGGGAACCAGAGAAAGAGGACACCTTGGTGGACAGAGGAAGTCAAAGAGAAAATAAGAGAGAAGAAAATGGCATGGAAACAATACTTAGGAGCTAAAAACACAACAGGACAAATGGAACAATATAGAGAATATGTGACACTCAGAACAGAAGCAAAGAACAAAGTGCTAGCAGCAAAACAGAAGTCCTGGGAAGAATTTGGAGAAAAGCTAGAAAAAGATGCACAAGAAAACCAGAAATTGTTCTATAAGACCCTAAAGAACATGAGGAAAGAAAAACAATGCCCTCTCAAATTTATAAAGGACAAGCAAGGCAAATTGCTTACTGCCCCGAAGGAAGTAATGGAAAGAATATTTCTCAGATTTCCTGGATGGTGAGCATGATGAAGCATCAGAAATGATAACCACTGACACAGAAGAGGAAACCAATGATGGTGAAGATGACGTAAAGATGGAAGAACTGAGGGCAGCACTAGAGAAAATCAAGATGGGCAAAGCAGCAGGGCATGATGGTATAACACCAGAAATGGTTAAGTACATGGGAGCATCAGGCGACCTATTACTCTTAAAGGTCCTTGTTACGGTATATGATATTAACGCCGTCTGCTAAAGGTTATCAGACGTGCAATCGTAAAGGTTAAGACATTTAATATATTGCGATAGATGTTTCAATTATTGAACGCTCCATACACGATCGATTATGACGTGTCTAGCGTTGTTTAGGACACAGTCGGTAACTAGGAGACGCTACCCTTTGTTACTTGACCGCCAAGCTGAATAGCTGCGTTTTTCTAACCTTCCAATTCAATGGCATGATATAGCCATTTATATGTGCATTTTTGATGGACCAGGGTCAGTCCTAGAACTCTATATGAGAGGAAAATTTATGGAGGTTAGTATTTAACTAGAATCCTCAGAAGGAGGAGAATAATCGTCAAATTCGTATGAAATATTCAGACTCGCAGTCTCACTGTCGGCAGGTAGCCATGTCTAGCTGCGCGTGCATACAGCTGTGATGTTCTGACGACAATACTGCATTGTATCCTTAAACGGACATTGACACGTAAACCAGCAGTCTACGTTATTGATTAATTTATGCATGACTTATAAGGACTTATGTTCTGTTCCTATTTGAAATGATCATCCTGTGTGTACATGTGATTAAATATTACGGACTCAATCTGAAGACATTAATTACTTCATTAATGTTGCTAAGTTCAAGTTACATGAACTACTTCTTCATACCATGCTACTGAGTTGTATGAACACCTTCACCCTAATTCGCGTAATACTAAACAAAGCACGATTAACAAGAGATCACTAAAGTAACCATACTCAGTGCATGATCTTCAACCGGCAAATAACTCAGCAACAAAGTGGCGGCCGAATGCGGGGAACGACAGAAAAAAAGAAACAAACTTCTGTTCCTTACGCACATGTTAACCATAATATTTATGATCAAGTTTCGATCACATGATCCAGTCGAAGATGACGTCTTACTCATTCTAATGCCTAACAACGTGACGTCACTGAAAGTCGTGTAGGTGATCTGTCGGAGAAACCAAAGTCGTTTTCTAAGCCTAACCAGGGGAAACATGAGCCATTTGAAGCAAACACACGATATGGACTACAGGAGCAGACAGTCAGGGGCATTAGCCTAGCTGTTGACGACCTCTAGCACTGATCTAAGCAACGGAAAAGATAAGTCTAGTTGTTTAATACTGTCGTCATTGCAAACAGTAATACTGAGTCCATGCCTTTTGCCTGCATAGGCATGTCTTTTCTGAATGTGTTTCATGTATTTTTTTTGGGTTGTTTTAATGTGTTGTTAATTAGTGGGAGGTAGGGAGGATGAACCGAAATTAGATTCTGTGGCTCTCACGATGCCTGAATTGATTTCGGTCGTTTCTTAGGGCAGTTAAACGATTGCACTTTTGGAAGCCCCATTGAGGTTTGCCATTGGACTGTCTGTCCAAATCTGCTGTCGTTTGACGATTTGTGTTAGCTGTACCGTTCCGTAGATAACTGGTGTATTTTATTTGTACTAAGTTCACATTTTTATTCAGTTTTGTATCATGTTCGTTAACTATTTCGTCCAGTCTCCTCTTACTATCATTTATTTGATGATTGTTAAATGGTCGTCCGTTATGAGTCCTGTGATGTCATCATTTTTTGCAGTCATTTTTTTTTTTGTGTACTTTGCATATTAAGTTGACCTCGGGTCAGACCTTGACCCTTCATTTGGCTTGTGACACTTCCGCTTGTTTTATTTAGTTCATAAATTCATTTTTAATTGTGAAAATGTCTTGTTTGCGTCTTGACATTGTTTGTACCCTTTAGTTGCATCATTGTTTTGTTTGTCCTCATGATATATATTAAATACTACATTAATAATATGATATTATATGCAATAATACACTTGTAATTTAATTTAATTAATTTTTTCTGATATTTAAGGTTAATATGGGACATTGCATAATTATGCAGTGATAGTCCAAGACAGTAGCACTACAATTTATAAGAGATGCCTAGGGCATAATAATATAATATATATATTGACCAAATAAAATAATCTTATAGTCTACCTTTGAGGTAATAGACCCATTGTATATTATTTAATATACTTTTCTGGTACTAAGAGAGTGACTTAGTACATTGAACAATATAATTACTAGGAATCATACCCAACATTATTGGATATTGAGATTAATTGTGTGATGTAATTACATTATAGTTAACAGATATCATAACTATTTATGATATAGTTCGTATTTAGATACAATATTGTTACAAAATATTGTCTATTAGTTGAACTTAGACATAAGAGTTCAGTACTATTGTGATTATTTATATTGAATATTCCTAAGTTGAGTAAGTATAATAATTACTCTGAAGCTACTATTGACTATTTTAATCAGTAATTATCAATAATTACTTACAGATAAAAGTCAAAATGCTTACTATAGACCATTTCGTTAAAATTGGTAAGGAATATGGTTATAAATCTCAAGAACTTCGTCAGTTTGCTGAGGCAGAACTGGAAAAACATAAAGCAGAAATGGAGGAACGTGAAAGAAAAGAAGCAGAGAAAAAGGCTGCATTAAAGAACGAGGAAGAGGAACAAAAGGCTGCATTAAAGAAAGAGGAAGAGGAACAAAGGGCTGCATTAAAGAAAGAGGAAGCAGAACGTGAGATGAAGCAAATTGCCAAGGAAAATAGATTAAGAGAAATTGCTCAACAGGAAGAAGAGAATAAATTGAAACGAGAGGAAATTATTTTACAACAAGAAATGGAATTGGCGCGTATTAAATTGGAGACAGCAAGATTACAAGCACAAAGTGCTGATGCAAACCAGAATAATAACGCACAAAATGGATCGTCATCCAGCCAAACTAAACATTTCTACAACTTTAAATTACCCATTTTAAACTTGAACGTGGACGACCTTTCATCGTTCCTGTCACGTTTTGAACAGACTTGCAAAACTAACCATTTGCCTGAAGAGTCATGGGTACTCAAGTTAAATGAATTCTTGGTTGGAGAACCATGACGGCTTCTCAAAATGCTGACCCATCAATAGCAAATAACTACGGTGCTATTAAGTCCTTGCTTTTACGAAGGTTTCACCTGGACGAGGAACACTGTAGGTTGAAATTTAAGGGAATTTTACCTGAATCTCCAAAAGATTTTGCAGGATTCATTGCGAACATACGCAATACATTTAATAGATGGGTTGAACTGGCAGAAGTCAACAAATCGTACGACAAATTAGTTGATTTGCTACTACGGGATAAGGTATTATCTTCGGTTAGCCAGCCATTTTTTGCATATTTGCAGGAGCGTAAACCAGGTACTATGGACGAGTTAGAAAAAATTTCTTTAAACTACTGTTCGGCACATCCGAATGCAACCATTTCTAACTCCTCATTAAGAGAACCTCTACCTGTGGCGTCTAATATGGCCTTCAATCATAATAACAAACAAAGACATCACAGTGTAGACAGAAGCAGGTTCCAAAGAAATCACAATGTTAACTTTCAGAAGGGACATAATAATGATTTCAACAATAAAAATGAGTTCAACAGAGGTAGGTCACGAGATAGAAATTATTCACCTCAAACAAACTAGCTATCAGTCATGACATTACTCTCAATGATGATACACCTATTCGTGTACATCCCTATTCGGTTCCTTTACATTTCCTTGCTAAAACTACTAAGGAACTTGAACAGATGTTGTCTCTGGGAATCATTGAGACTAGTAATTCGCCATTCTCTTCTCCATTAGTGATTGTCCGGAAGAAGGACAATAACATCAGACTATGTGTTGACTATAGAAAATTAAATGCTAAGACTATAGTTGACAGCGAACCACATCCACTTATCGACGACTTACTGCCACGTCTATCCAACGCAACTATATTTAGTAAGATAGACTTAACTAAAGGTTATTGGCAGATACCACTGACCGAAAAGGCTAAGTACTACACCGCATTTTCCACTCCACAAGGTCTATACCAGTGGAATGTGATGCCTTTTTGGGCTTGTTAATGCGCCAGCTACCTTCATTCGCCTGATGCGACAAATTTTATCAGGTAGACCAGACGTTATTACATATATTGACGACATATGCTTGTTTAGTTCGTCGTTTGAGGAACATGTTTCGGGACTTAGATATGTTTTCGACACTCTAAGGAATTATAATCTAACTGCTAAACCTACAAAGGTTCAAATCGCGTGTAATGAGATAACCTTTTTGGGACATATCATTGGATCGGGATATATCCGAACGTTACCTAGTACAGTCTCCAAAATTCTAAACATAGCAGTTCCTCAGACGAAGAAACAGGTCAGGAGTTTGTTAGGACTTGTTCAATATTACAGTAGATTCATACCAAACTTGTCATCCATCACGGCTGTATTGTCTTCATTGTTAAAAAAAAGACATGCCGGTGAAGGTGACATGGACTGGTACATGCAATGAAACTTTCAACAAAATTATAAATTTGTTCTCGCATGAACCAATTTTAAGACTTCCCGATGCTTCCAAAAGATTTTTCTTACGAACAGATGCTAGTAACTACGGCATTGGTGCATGCCTGCTCCAGAACCATGATGGCATTCTACATCCTACCTTATATATTTCAAGAAAGCTAAAGCCGGCAGAAACAAAGTATTCCACAGTGGACAAGGAACTTTTATCAGTGATATGGGCAATAACTAAACTTGAAAAGTTCTTGCTTGGTGCTCCCTTCACCATACAGACGGACCAACGTGCTGTAGCATCTTTGCGTCGATCTAACCATAAGAGCCAAAAACTCGCCAGATATGCAATCATCCTACAGCCATTTGAATTCTCCATTGAACATATTCCTGGCACTGAAAACATTGTGGCGGATGCGTTGTCACGTAATCCTATTGACGACGAATAATCAACATTGACATTCCTAAAATACGTCAATCATCACTACATTGAACACTATATGCATCACAGAATTGAACTAAAGACAATCAAGGTATACATATTGACATTGAAACTTCGTCTAACGTCCATACACGATATATGAATATTCGTTGAACAATCATGGAACAATATCTGACGACAAGTCGAACTTATTATCCTATGTGCACTTAATTCTTGGATGCTGGGATAAATGACATTTCTTTCCAACGTAAACGTTTGAACATTTTTGCCTAAAAGAATTCATCAGGATCAAGACTACGGATGGATCATCATATCCTATACTAATTAATTAGTTAACTTAACTTCTTAATTGAATTATTATCAATAAAATGAAATGTGAGAAAAAAATGAAATGAAAGAACAAAAAAAGAGAACGAAATATAAAAAGAAGAAATTATGAAAAGAGAAAATAAATCTCACACAAGTATTAGATTAATATTTTTTTTTTTAATGTACCTATACGTTATTTAGTTAGTTAAATTAGATAGTTATTATTCACTAACACTTAACACACACAATTAAGTTAAACTTATATTCGAATTTCTTTCTATTTCTTCTCACTTATTTTGTCTTTTCTTCTCTCTCATAACATCGTGTTACATTAGAATCTTAATAATTTAACTCTTAGTTTAATTAATTAATTTAATTTTAATTAGTCAAATTAATTCCTATATGACATACTAATACGACAGACCTTACTTTAATTTAATTCTATCATTCACTATTAACATTGGACATTTATTTAGTTGATATAATAATATGTATAATATTGATATATAATATGATTAATGTTAGATGACTATGACAAATAGTTAGTTGACATGACCGCGACACGGTTCTACTCAGAACATCGTCGGCCATATGTCACAATTGTGTTAAATTTTTTGAAAAATTGTTAAGTCGGATAGATCTTGAAAAAAAATCTATCGATTTTTTTTTCCCCGGTGTACAGGGAATTGTTACGGTATATGATATTAACGCCGTCTGCTAAAGGTTATCAGACGTGCAATCGTAAAGGTTAAGACATTTAATATATTGCGATAGATGTTTCAATTATTGAACGCTCCATACACGATCGATTATGACGTGTCTAGCGTTGTTTAGGACACAGTCGGTAACTAGGAGACGCTACCCTTTGTTACTTGACCGCCAAGCTGAATAGCTGCGTTTTTTCTAACCTTCCAATTCAATGGCATGATATAGCCATTTATATGTGCATTTTTGATGGACCAGGGTCAGTCCTAGAACTCTATATGAGAGGAAAATTTATGGAGGTTAGTATTTAACTAGAATCCTCAGAAGGAGGAGAATAATCGTCAAATTCGTATGAAATATTCAGACTCGCAGTCTCACTGTCGGCAGGTAGCCATGTCTAGCTGCGCGTGCATATAGCTGTGATGTTCTGACGACAATACTGCATTGTATCCTTAAACGGACATTGACACGTAAACCAGCAGTCTACGTTATTGATTAATTTATGCATGACTTATAAGGACTTATGTTCTGTTCCTATTTGAAATGATCATCCTGTGTGTACATGTGATTAAATATTACGGACTCAATCTGAAGACATTAATTACTTCATTAATGTTGCTGAGTTCAAGTTACATGAACTACTTCTTCTTCATACCATGCTACTGAGTTGTATGAACACCTTCACCCTAATTCGCGTAATACTAAACAAAGCACGATTAACAAGAGATCACTAAAGTAACCATACTCAGTGCATGATCTTCAACCGGCAAATAACTCAGCAACAGTCCTACAGGCAGCATGGTGCAACAAGACCATACCAAAGGATTGGGAGATTGCCATCATAACACCAATTTTCAAAAAAGGGTGACAATCGACAATGTGGAAACCATAGAGGCATATCCCTTCTCAGTGTCCCTGGTAAAATCTACTCTAGAATCCTAGAGCAGAGACTCCGACGCCTACCTGAGCCACAATTGGATGAGGTCCAGTGCGGATTCCGAGCAAACCGAAGTACTCAAGACCTAATCTTCACACTCAGACAGCTGAGTGAAAAAGGCCCTTGAGTATAAGAGTGAGATCCATCTTTGTTTCATAGATCTGGAAAAGGCGTTTGACAGGGTCCCCTGGAGCAAAACTTTGGGACTGTTTGGCAAGGAAGAATATTCCAGCACCTCTGATTCATGCTATACAGAGCTTCTACAAGTCTTGCAGAAATTATGTGAGGACAGCAAACCATAAGTCAGAAGAGGTCGGGACCACCACTGGTGTGAGGCAAGGGGATATCCTATCACCTTACCTCTTCATACTCCTTATGGACGATGTCATCAAGGCATGTAAGGAGAGAACAAGAAAGTATTCAGTGGGGTACTGGAAGATGAGACAGGTCTATATTTCGGAGCTGGCATTTGCTGATGATGTTGCCCTGATTTGCTAAATCAGAGGCACATCTCCAATCCAACCTGCAAGTCTGGAAGGAAGAGCTGGAGAAGAGAGGGATGGTCATAATCAGCTCTAAAACAAAATCCATGGTGATATCCCCCCCCCACGAGAAGAAAGAAAACATCAGATTAAGTTGGGAGAACAGGTCCTGGAGCAGGTCGACCACTTTAAATATCTCGGAGCTATTATAGACCGAAAGGGAGGCATCAAAGAAGAGTTGGCCACTCGGAAAGCAGCGGCTGGGAGACTTTTTCAGGCCATAAATCGTGGATTCCTCAGCAAGAAAGAGGTTGGTAAGAAAACGAAGATGGCTGTATACCGCTCCACCTATGTCCCAGTCTTGACATATGGATGCGAGTCGTGGGCAATGACTACAACCCCCAAAAGCCAGATCCAAACCTCAGAAATGAGGTATCTGAGGAAAGTGGTTGAAGTAACAAGAAGAGACATGGTCCGCAACCAGACGATACGTCAAGGCCTAAAATCCCATCCGCTGCAGACCCAAATAGAACAGTCCCAACTAAGATGGTTTGGCCATGTCTGCAGAATGGGAGAAGATCGGCTACCACGACAAGCATGGGAAACAAAGAGCCAGGGATCCAGACCTCCAGGACGACCCAGAGTCCACTGGGAGGACAACATTAGACAATCTTTGAAGGACCGAGGACTAGAATGGAACCAGGCCAGGAAGAAGACAGCTGATAGAATAGTCTGGCGCTCTCTCTTCCAAACCTCTACACCTCACGGTAGAAGGGGAACGACTAAGTAAGTAAGTAAGGTAGTATTTCTGACGTCAATAAAACACGTAGTTATTTGAAAATTACATGCTAGCGAGAGATGAAAGGGGGGAAAGATGGCCGTCTTGTGTAAAATTTTTATTTGACGATTGACAGTGACAAAACTTGAAAAATCTAAACCATAATGAAAACTGACCATAAAAATCATATGGTAGTATAGCTTAGAGTCCACTGAGCAAAAATGTGTTTTAAATAATATGGTAGTCCAAGTATTAGTAAAGTTATTGAGAAAATACTAAATGTCTACGGACGCGTGACCAGACAGACTGTTGTTCCTGCTTGTTTTTCATAACGTTAGTGGGGACGCCAGCTTAGAAAAAGAGGCATTGAGGTAAATTCAAATTCGATTGGATAACAAGAGTATAGGAGGAAAGGGGGAGCGGTAGGAAAATTGTTAACCAAAACTAAACATCTTTTTCTATTGGCATAACTAAAGCAGACTGGCCAATCGACTACCAGACACAGAGTTTATTTGGAATTATTTTTGTTTTTCAAAAACTACATTTGAATTCTGGTAGTCGCAAGCTTTCCATTGGTCAGTGCTAATAGATATTAGCAAAAAGCTTTCACTGCTCATTGCCAGTTGAACAAAACTTTTCTATCAAATACGCTGAGATCAGCTGTGTTAATTTTAAAAATAAATACAGAAATAAATTCGCAGTCTGGGCAGTGCAGAAGAAACTGAGGCCATTTCTTTGCAAGTCAGCGTCATTTGTTTATATTTCTTGAAATTTGTGGTAAGAATGCTTTATGAATTAATATGTTTATTCCAACTGCCAAAGTTAGATACTGCTATTGGGAAAAGTGAAGGACATGCCGGGAGCAGACATTGTTGAGTCCTCACAGTGAACTGTATCTAACTGGTGTATGTTGTCATGACTGTGTTTAATATTTTTGCATTTGAATATGTTAGTAAGCCTCCGTGTTCCATGAACACTGTTCACTGTGCCTGGAGCAGTTATATATTTAAGAAAAAAAGAATAGAAAATCATACAAAAGGAAATGTGGTTACTCCACATTATTTTATTGAGGAAAACTATGTAAACGCACAGTGGCGTATCGGCCATAGGGACCTGAGGTGTGGTCACAGCAAGGTGTGAGTCATTTAAAATTAGGGGCGAGTGCACCTGTAATGCACGCGAGGCTGACCCCATACTACCGTATGAAAATAATAAATATAATAAGTAATCAGATATAAAAGGCCAGGGTGTCCTTTTGTTGCAGAGGTTTTATTTCCTGTTGCCAGCTATTAACAGGAAACCTGCTGAGAGAGAATAACGCCATCAAGTCTCCGACCATTCATTTATGCTGTCAAAAGATAATGGGAGGAGCTTGGGCTTGTTGAAAGATCAAGTTTTTTCTGCAACTACATACTGTATTATCATTCTACAAGGAATCCCAGGCGATGTGTTAAGCATCTGGGTATATCTGACACTTTCGTATAATAATAATAATAGCCCCTTCAGTCATAACTGACTATGGGAATGCGCCCCTGAGGTGGCAGCCCTCAGCTGCTTATTTTCGACGTTTTCTCCTCACCTCTGCTTCTTGTGTGAGCCTCTCTTCGCCCAATCTGAGGTGGTGCCGTAAATAGCATCGCCACTTAGTGCGATCGGCAGCTTCATCCTCCCATGTTGCTGGATCCATGTCCAGTGCCCTCATATCTCTCTTGCACACATCTTTGAACCTCAGCTGTGGTCGCCCAACTGTTCTCTTGCCATCTGCTAATTGTCCGTAGAAGATATCTTTTGGGATGCGACCATCTTCTATGCGGCGAACATGGCCAAGCCAGCGAAGTCTGCGCTGTCTAAGCAGCGTATACATACTTTGAAGGCCAGCAAGTGACAACACCTCGACATTTGTCACTTTATCTTTCCACGAGATGCCGAGGATGCGGCGTAGACACCGCAAATGGAAGGTATTGAGCCTTCTTTCTTGCTTAGCATAGGTCGTCCAGGTCTCGTTGCCATATAGGAGTGTGCTGGTGACGCAGGCATTATATACCGCAGCTTTGGTCTTCATTGTGAGTTTAGAGTTTCCCCAAACACGCGATGTGAGGCGGGCAAAGGTAGCTGCAGCTTTGCCAATGCGGCTGTCGATTTCTGTATCCAGTGAGAGTTTGTCATTGACGGTAGACCCTATGTATTTGAAGTGGTGCACCACTGCCAATTCATAGTTATCGATAGTGATAACTGGTGCAGCACCCACATCCTGACTCAGCACATTCGTTTTCTTTAGACTTATTGTGAGGCCAAAGTCCTTGCATGCTTTAGTGAAGCGATTCATCAAGCTCTGAAGCTCCTGTTGGCTTTGAGTGACGACTGCAGCATCATCAGCGAACAACAAGTCTCTTATAGTGACCCTTCTGATTTTTGTTTTTGCCTTCAGCCTTGAAAGATTAAACAGACGGCCATCTGACCTAGTGTGAAGGCATATTCCTTCAGTTGCATCTCTGAATGCATGTTTCAAGAGTAAGGCAAAGAAGATTCCGAAGAGGGTCGGAGCCAGAACACAGCCTTGTTTAACGCCACTTCGTATATCAAAGGGCTGTGACGTGCTTCCAGCATATTGGACTGTCCCCTTCATGTCGTCATGGAATGACTTTATCATTTCCAGCATTTTAGAAGGGCAGCCTATTTTCAGGAGGATTTTAAAGAGTCCATCCCTACTAACCATGTCGAATGCTTTTGTGAGGTCTATAAAGGCGATATATAAAGGTCTTTTCTGCTCTCTTGATTTTTCCTGAAGCTGGCGGAGAGAGAAGATCATGTCTGTTGTTGATCTGCCAGCTCAGAATCCACACTGTGCCTCTGGATATATGCGCTCAGCTAACTTGTGTAGTCGCATTAAGATGACTTTGGCAAAAACCTTACCAACAATACTAAGAAGAGAGATGCCTCTGTAGTTATTGCAATCACTTCTGTCTCCTTTATTTTTATACAGTGTTACAATCTTGGCATCTCGCATGTCTTGAGGAATAGTTGTCTCTTCCCAGCACTGGCACATCATCCTATGCAGGGGATGTAATAGCGTGCTCTTACAGCATTTGATTAAATTAGGAGGAATCCCATAACTGCCTGGTGCTTTGCCAGAGGCCAAGCTATCAATGGCCTTACTGAGTTCCTCTAATGTTGGTTCGGCATCCAGCTCCTCCATAGTTGGCAGACTATTGACAGCATCAAGGGCTGCAGGCGTAACGGTATTGTCTCTAGCGTAAAGCTAAGAGTAGTGCTCGACCCACTTCTCCATCTGCTTACCCTTATCGGTTAGCTTCTCTCCGCTGATGGTTTCTGGCGGTGCCATCTTACTTTTATGGGGGCCAAGTGCTTTCTTTATACCGTCATACATTTGTCTAATGTTGCCTGTTTGCGCTGCGATCTGGATGCTCTCACTGAGCTGGAGCCAATAGTCATTTGCACAGCGTCGAGCAGTGTGTTGAACTTTGCTTCTCGTAGCCCTCAGGATCTGTAGGGTTCTGGCACTCGGTGAACGTTTGTATTCATTCATAGCACTGCGCTTAGCTTCAATGACAGGTGCCATCACATCTGATGAAGCGTCAAACCAGTCATTTGACTTTGCTGTTTTCTTACCAAAGGTGGCACGTGCAGTACTTTGAATGGTGTTCCGTAGATACTTCCAGTTCTCTGTAATAGTATCACCATGCTGAGGGCTACTGAGCACTTTCTTGAAGGTCGCAGGGAATTGAGCGATCATGAAAGGGTCTGACATCTTGCTGGTATCAATGCGTGGTTTCCCTTCATATCTGACACGATAGCGTTTTCTTGGTTGTGCTCTGATTTTGCAGCAAACCAAGGAGTGATCTGTGTCACAGTCTGCACTATGGTACGAGCGCGTGAAGAGCACAGACCTGAGGAGGGGCCTTCTGATGAGAACCAGGTCAGGGTGGTGCCAGTGCTTGGATCGTGGGTGTCTCCATGACACCTTATGCTGGGGTTTTGTCTGAAAGTAGGTGTTATTCACGCAGAGGTCATGGTGGACGCACAACTCTAAGAGCCGTTGTCCATTTTCATTCATCTTGCCAATAACAAACCTGCCCAGACATGAAGGCCATGAAACATTATCGGCACCCACTCTAGTGTTAAAGTCACTAATGAGAACAAGCGGTTCTTGCCTAGGTATGCTTTTGATTACTGCTGCTAGATTCTCGTAGAACTCATCTTTAGCTTCTGAGGCAGAGTACAGAGTTGGAGCATACACACTGACAAGGGTGATGGGACATGTGCTAGTTTGCAGGCGGAGCGTTAACAGGCGTTCTGATCCATTCTCGCCTGGTTCAACCATGTTAGTTAGCGATTTTTTGACCGCAAAACCTACTCCGTGTTCTCTAGCTTTATTAAGATCTTTCCCTTGCCAATAAAATGTGTAGTCCTTCTTGCTCACCGTTCCAGAGCCCGCCAGGCGCGTTTCCTGAAGTGCAGCTATATCCACCTGAAGTCGTTTAAGCTCTTCATTAATTATGACTGTCTTCCTTACATCGTTTACATCCTGTAGGTTTTCGAATAGTCCAGTCAACATAGTCCGGACGTTCCAGCATCCCAATCTGAGAGTTTGCTTATTTCTATTTTTTCGATAATTGCTTGGTGCAAAATTTTCTGTCCACAGTTCGGGTTTGACCCTAATCCCCATGCACCCAATGGGGAAAGCAGACAGTGGCGGGACAACACCTTATTGACTGGGGGATGCCCAGCTTGAAGCGGGCGGTAGCTGTCCAGTGAGATCCTAGAACCTCTCCCAGTGTCGGAAGTAGCCCCTGGCGCCATGCGCTACGCCAATTGGGCAAAATGCTTATAACCGGTAACTGCTACTTCCCGTGTTTTGCCGACACCTATAGGGTGAAGCTGGAGTGTCCTCTCCAGGGTGCGAGCTTGGGCACAGTTATATGGAGATCAAGCTGTTGCCCATGCAGCATGTTCCCCCTCTCCACACAGCCGGTAGATCCAAAGGAACGGCAGTAGCCGATACAGTTTGGTATCAGCCATGTCGCAGGAGTTGCCAGAATAATGTCGAATCGACATTAGACTGCCTTAGGGACTCCGACTCCGGATTTATCCTCAGGGTTTACTCCCGAAGCCAATTCCACAAATGGATATTCCCGGAAAGCAGCGGTGGTTTGAATTCAGAGTTCCTTCTCTTAGATAAGCTACCAACCAAGGATAACGAGCCCTATCTGCCCGAAGCTGCTGGTTTTAAGGCGCCAGTCGCTCGCCTTTGCCCCTTCTCCCGTCAGTGGAAACAGTTCCGCCGGGCTCAAATTGAGCCACACGTGAAGGCCGGGAGCTGGACTTGGTTGTCAGAGGCTGTTTGAGGCGCGTGCCATAGAAGTATTTTATCTGCAGTGAGAGCTTATCCTCACTACAACTCCCGGCAATAACAACCTTTGGAACCCCTTCGTTTAATAAACTCTGGTATTTCAAATCATGCTCAGGACGTTTATGGGGTGTGATGAAACTACAGCCCCTCATACACAGTGACTCTCCCTCTTAGATAAAATAAAGTTGTAAGCTGTGAATATTCCAACAGGAAAGATATTTAGTGACTTTATAGTTATTGGACTAAGAGTCCATATATTTTTAGTTGATCTTTTATGTAAACTATCTTGTCCTCATTTTCAAAGACCTGTCCAAAAGATATGGCTGGACAGGCAGATTAAATTGTACAGAAAAAAACATTCATTTTTTAAAGAAAAACTTAACCACTGGTTTTATTCACTTCCTCATAGAAAATTTAAGTGTTTTTGTGTTGTGTACCATCATTTCATTTCTCCCCTAGTCACTAGGTACATCATACACCAGACACTAGAGCCAAAATAGTGACCGTGTGAGATCTAGGGAGGTAGCGTTAGGTTCCCTGCAAATAATTCATCATCATCTTTTAGAGTCAGGGGCCTACATGTGCTTGACAACGTTTTCTACATTGGAAGATCTGGAATATGCAGATGGCATTGCACTACTAGCACATTGTCATCAACACATCCAGGAAAAAACGGATAGACTTAATAAGTATAACCTGCAGGTGGGTCTGAATATCAATCTAAAGAAGACAGAGGCCATGACGCTCAATGTGAGCAGCCCTCAGCCCGTAAAAGTAAGGAATCAGAAACTGGAACAGACGGACACCTTCACATACCTAGGATGCATAGTAACACCAGACGGCGGAGCAAGCAAAGACATCAATAACAGAATGAACAAAGCAAGAACAGCCTTTGTTAAGTCTAAACAACATCTGGAAGTCCTCTCAGTTCATCACAAACACAAAATTAAGATTATTTGAGAACTGTGTACAAGTAAATGTTGAAATTGTCCTCTTTCCACACAATCTGCCTAGGAAAAATTATACGAATCTTTTGTCCGAATACCATCACCAACCAAGAACTGCTTACTCGGAGCAACCAATATGACATGCACACCATCATAACTGGCAGATGCTGGAGTTGGGTTGGCCATGTCCTCAGAAGAGACCCCGATGCCATCACAAGAACAGCTATGCCATGGACCCTGGGAGGAAAACGAAAGAGAGGCCGGCCAAAAATAACATGGCGGAGAACTGTGGAGGCTGAGATGCAAAGAATGAATCAGAGCCGGGGCACTGTACGAAGGATGGTTGCCGACAGAGCAAAGTAGAAGCAGTTTGTTGCCGCCCTGCAAGACGCCACTAGGCGTGATGGCCACTGACTGCTTTGACGGTCTGCGGCTAAGAATCAAAGAAGAATTACTTGATGTGAATTAGGGCAGTATTTGAACTGTGTCTGAAGCGTGATTTTATACTTTTTTTTTCAATCAGTCTGACTTGACTGAGCCTGCGTTTTGATTAGTTGCTGACCATTTCGTCTGTGCATAATAAATTTGTCGGTCGTCTTTGACGTCCGCAACTTCGACCAATGATATTATTCCACATTGACTTTCTATCAATCGTGTGAAAGCAGGTTTCACCGTGATTAACTTTTAAAAATAATTTTGCACGGGAAAATTACAGTGAGAATTATTATTTATCACCAAAATCACAGAGAGTTTGGGGCCGTTTCGCTGCAGGAATATTAAACTATAAAAACATTTTTAAAGAACTCGGGTCAGTTTTTAAAAGTGCTTCAGCTTATTAAAAAGAAATAACAGTTGGCAGGATATGTTTCCTAACTTATGGACTGCCTTTCTGAAATCATTAACTGTCCCAGTAATTTTGGCTAAGGATGAACGTAATTTTAGTCAATTAAAACTTATTAAACAATGTTACATTCCATCAAGCTTGGCGACAAACGGGCACCTTTTGTCTATATGGTTAATGTATTATTAATGTACGACATACTTACCCTGACGGACTCTACGACTCCATGACGTTATATTAAAAATTAGAAAACGATGTACTCCCGTTAATAGACAATATATCTTCCTGGCGGTGTGTCATAATATAATAATTCTGATTACAGTAGTTAATTATTGGTAGAAGTGGCATCTTCACTGAGCATGTACCAAACACTGTGCTTGATTTGTTTCAGGTTTTAATCTGTGAGTGTACCACGTGAAAATACCTGGCCGCAGCATTGTGTCTTATGACCAGAAGTGTAACAAATTCAATCAGTGGACCACCATTGCTATCTGGCCTCAGTATTGTGTCTTTAGACCAGAAGCTGTGTACATAGCTCAAAACCCAGTAGACTGTCACTGCTATCTGGCCTCAGCATTGTATCTTCGAGGACCAGGATCCTATCCACGAGTTAAGTGCATGTCGCAAAGAAAATAACACCCAACCAAATATAAACAAGCTGTAGATGATGAAAAAAGCACGTTTCACTAGCTTTGCCCAACTTCAAAATGCTATATCTCAGCGAATATATAACGCATATAAGTGAAATTTTGTGTGTGAATTTGAAATGGTATAGACCCTATGAATTAAATTTTTCATTAAAATGCGGCCATTGGTTTCAATTTTCGTTTCTTGGCGATATAATATAAAATCCTACTTGCCAACACACATCACACGCACACATATTGAAATGTCTACAGTAAATTATACGACCTCATTTGCACATTTTTTTGTTTATCAAGCAATTGGCATGATTTTTGAGTGAAATTGCGTGAAATCGCACTTCTTGAACATAAAACAGTTTATATCCGGTGCTACGCACACATTGTCAATCAGAGGTGTGTCTACAAAAATTATTGTGTGGTTAAGAAGGAAAAATGAGTCTGCGAGTACATTTTATGACATTACAGCAAATCACAAATAGGATTTTTAAGTATTTCTGCAATGAAGCTACTCGAGGAAAACTATATAATTCTATTTCAAACCCACAAAAGAGGACTATTCACGCCTTGGGGATAAGCAAACGATCATTGCACCGCTGGATAGCGACATCTGAAATGTCTAATTCCAGTGTTTTACACACGAAAATTAGGCCAAGAGTGGTGGATAGATTTGACAGAGAATTGATCCGCAGAGAAATTTGCAATATGTTTCACAATAATGAGGCAGTGACTTTAAGGAAATTGAAAATTTGGTTAAGAAAGAAAAATGACATTGATGTTTCCAAATCTACGCTATGGAGGACTATTAGGAGTTTGGGATTCACTTTTAGAAAATATGTTGGTGGTAGAAACTTTATTTGTGAGAAGCCTCATATAGTTGCAATGAGAAGCAAATATTTACGAGAGGTCAGAGAAATGAGAAGAGATTGTTATGATTTTGTGTATTTAGATGAAACTTGGATCAATGCGCACCACAGTAATGAACGAGAATGGCAATCATCTGATGGAACAACTAAGAGACTAGTACCAAGCAGCAAAGGACAGCGCCTAATAATTGCACATGCAGGAAGCAGCCATCATGGGCTTCTAAATAATACTGAACTCATATTTGTTTCAAAATCCACAGATAATAGGGATTATCATACAGAGATGAATGGCAAGATATTTCAAGATTGCATTGTGAATCATGTACTTCCTTCATTGGATAGACCGTCGTGTTTGATAATGGACAATGCTTCATATCACAACGTTGTGGCACCAGAAGATAAAGTTCCTAATTCATCAAGTACTAAAGATGTAATAAAGATTTGGCTGACCAAAAACAACATTCCATTCAACGAAATGTCCCTGAAGCCTGAATTACTTGAAATTGTAAAAAAGACACAGCATACAAAGATATTTCACATAGACAAGGCAATCCATGAACATGGTCACAGATGTTTAAGATTGCCTCCTTACCATTCTCACTTAAACCCAATATAATTAGTCTGGGCTAAAATTAAGGAACTGGTAGCAACAGAAAATAGGACGTTCAAATTAAAAGATGTTGAAATACTTACAAAAGCCGCCATCTCGAACATAGCCAGGGATTATTGGAAGAAATGTGAGAACCATGTGTTACAAGAGGAAGAGGAATATTGGACGAATGATGGTTTGTCCTTCATTCAGCCGAGATTGATTATCAATTTCTCAGAGACATCTGATTATGATTCGGATGAAGTTTAATTTCTTTAAAGATGACCTTACCGTTATTTACAAGCACAGTAGAGGAGCAACTTTCCATTATGATATTTATGAACCGCAAAGTGGTGATACCTATTGAAATAATTAGATCAATGAAGGTCCAGTTTGGTAGCGCACTAAATGTCAATGACAAAAAATGTCATGAGTATCTCGCTTGCAGATCATTTAAGAAATCATCTTCAACAGGTATTCATATGCAAACGTGATGGCCACATTATTGTAATAGTAGACACGCCTATGCCTAATCAATTCACAGAATCTGTGACTGAAGTGGTAAAATTTCTTTTCTCGATACACAATAATTAGTATGCCGACAAAGATCAAAGGATTTCATTCGTTTATGGGAACTGGACAAGAGGCACAGATATAAAGTATATATTTGTTGGGTCTAACCCAATATAACATCGTATGCAAAAAATGGCATTAATACGTTCGACGGTTAATCAGATAATTACATTTGTTTGAGGGCAAAGCTAGTGAAACGTGTCAAGTTACTAAATTCTCTTGTGCAATTTTGTTAAGCAATAAATATATGTAAGACATTAATTTTTTTACAACATAATCTATTAGTCATTAAAATAATCTTATTAATTTTATATCTGATGTTACTGAATTATTATACATGTTTCAGTGGGTTTTTTTTAAAGTTCTTTTTTAAACTTTTTTGGGGGGGTAAAGCAATTTTAAGTGGTAAGAATTAAATTTGAGCTACATTCACATTCCCTAGAGGCATAGGATAGGTCTAGCGAGAGGGTGAAGTACCTGCCTGTTCTTTACTTCTATATCATCTGAACTGTGAGGTTGACTATCCGAACTTATCTTGTGCCACCCCTACTTATAGTTTACCAGTTCTCTTTCCCGAGTCTGAAAAACTATTCTCTATCTACATCAAGTTAACTACTTTGATGATAGTATCATCAACATTATCCATCTCTCCACGACCAGCACCATTCCTGGAAAAGCTCTATGGAGATGCAAATAGCCCCAAACTGACCACTACTTTCTTTGAAAATATTCAAGTAGACGTCTGAGAGTGTACGAAGAAGAGGAAGATTCCCGAACTTCCATCCTGTAGCAAAACGGGCAAGACACTCCGGAATCGCCACGTAAACTAGTGCCTTTATGAGAAGTTATGAATCACACACCAGTAATTCTGCTATAACTTTATGATTAATGCCTTCAAAGGGAAAAATTATTGTTTGGGATTTGAACAGCAACTACAAATACATGTAATTTTATCAATGGAAAATCATTTTCTTAGGTGATTTATGACGAAATCATGATTTTGTCGGAAAAATCGCACAACAGCATTGAAATCCCACGAAAGTTACAAGTAGAAAAGTGAACTCATGCGGAGAAAATGGTTAGATCTAGATTGGATACATAAGCCCACTCATGATTCAATTCTGGGCTCTCAAAATTTCATGGCGGAAAAGACGTTCATCAGACTGGCACACGCTTGTCGAAGTCACAAAGCCACAGCCCATAGCTGAGAACAGCAAAGCTGGCCTGCTTGTGAGCAGACTTGCATAAGTGATCAGCTCAGATCCGTAATACTCTGCCTGAAGGATATGTTAAACTTGTATAAATCTTTGGGTTACATGTATGTTATGTAAACTGCTGTTATTTAATATTAATGTTAGCATTGACTTTAAATTACTTGCTGATATCTTAATCTTGGTACTCCAAATTCCGTTCTGATAATTGAAATTGGTTTACAATCCTCGTTGACTATGTATTCTAAATGAGGATTCTGATCAAAGTGGCCCGTCATCATCGGAGGATCGTCTAGGTGGTAGGAAACAGATACCATAATCTGTGCTTATGTTTCAGGTTTTTGTCCGAGAGAGTCACAACAAACGCTTATGATATGAATCATAAAAGACCGCAGTGTGTAATTCAAAGACAACTTCTGCAATTTGCCGGAGAGTAGCAATGTGGCTACCTGTCTAGGTGAATTAAGTATCTTGGACATCAACACCTGATGTATGACGAGAAGTGTCTGCAGTGAAAGGAGCTGAATTAGACAAGTACTCATTACTTTGAAGAAACAAGATTCAGAAGTCACAAATTGCCTAAAATGATGAACAAAGACATCGACTCCTTAGAATTTTCCAACTACCGATTTCTGAAAATACATATCTGCAATTTTTACCAAACGTCTATTTTAATTAATAAATGTACAGATATATTTTTAAACCGCAGTTGATTGATTTGGTTTAAATTCAATTTTCTGCGTGAAACTGTGTTACTATGTGGAAATTAAGAGAATTATTTAATAGTTAAATTGGTTGGGATAATTAACGAGCTGCGTCTCACACAAACTATTACTAGAGACACCCTTGGAGCATAGGATAGGTCTAGTGAGAATGTGACTTACTTCACAGCTCTCTTGTACTGCTACCATCTAGGACTGTGCAGTTAACTACCTAACTTGTACTGTGCCATCCCTACCACTAGTTCACCAGTTCTCTTTTCAATTTCTGGAAGCTATATATATTATTTTCAATCCTACACCCATCAGGCCACTCATCCCTAATGCTACACATTTGATAAATTATAATATTCTAAGAGAGGTACACATTTCTTCTTTCTCTGTTCCTCATATGTTAGGCATTTTTGAAGCAGTGTTCAGCAGTCCACTCACCGGTGCCACATTTACACTCATCGGTAGTTCTATCTTTAGCTTACTGAACAGATGGTATCCCAGTCTGTTGTGGTCCGTGCGGATTCTGAAGATTACCCATTGTTCTCTTCTGCTCAACTGGCAATATGTTTCATTTTTTTTTAAATGTATCCTGTGTGCTCTGCATCCCATTTGTTTCTGTATCTGATTTTGATACAACTTTTTGCCTGCTCGAAAGTTTATGCTTGTATCCGGCTGAGGCAGCTTTCCACCTTCCTTCGCAAATCTGCCAGCCTTTTCATTGTCGGGGATGTTGCAGTGAGATCTGATCCACTGTATCACAACTCTTTTGAATCGCTGATATAGTTTGTGGAGTATTACTCTTAGGTCATCCAGGTCTACATTTTTCTGGCTCTTCGGCGTTGCAATTACTGACAGTACGTCTGGGGGGAAAAAAAAACAACAACTTGTCTCTCTGTGTTTACCTCTGTCATTACAACTTCTGCTGCAATTTTCAAGGCCTCTGTCTGCGCTCTGACGTTGCTTGAGAATGTTTCTGTTGTCGCTGACAGCTTTTGTGTGTGTGTAAAAGCTTTATGCGTCCATCTTCTGCTGCATTTGTAGCTGATCCATCTGTGAGTGCATGGGTCCAGGTGTTGTTTTGGTAATGTTTCTCCATGTATTTTGTCCTTCTGGCTTTTCTCTCTGCTGCAGTCTGGCTCTTCTTTAACTCAATTCCAGGAATGTATTCTAACATTTCTGGGAAACGATACTGTTTCCAAACTAGGAATTTGTGTGCAGTGTAGATTGGTTTAATTCTTGATACCCATGTGTGGGATCTGCTCTCATCTCTGATGTGCTTGATTCTACAAAGATGTTTTTTAGCTGTCATAGACTGGGTGATGTGTCAGACAACAGAGGATGCTCCTAGATAAATGAGATAGATAGCATTCTCTACGTTGAAGAATCTAGAACATGCAGATGACATTGCACTATTTGCACACTCGCATCAACACATCGAAGAAAAAACAGACAGACTTAATAAACATAGTCAACAGGTGGAACTAAGCCTTAATCTTAAGAAGACAGAAGAAATGAAACTCAATATAAGAAATTCTGCAACCATAAAAACTAATGGACAAAGAGCTAGAAAATACAAACACATTTACATACTGAGGAAGCATAGTAACACTAGATGGCGGAACAAGCATAGTAACACCAGATGGCGGAACAAGCATAGTAACACCAGATGGTGGAAAAAGCATAGTAACACCAGATGGCGGAACAAGCATAGTAACACCAGATGGCGGAACAAGCATAGTAACACTAGATGGTGGAGCAAGCATAGTAACACCAGATGGCGGAACAAGCATAGTAACACTAGATGGTGGAGCAAGTATAGTAACACCAGATGTTGGAACAAGCATAGTAACACCAGAGGCGGAACAAGCATAGTAACACCAGATGGCGGAACAAGCATAGTAACACCAGATGGCGGAACAAGCATAGTAACACCAGATGGCGGAACAAGAATAGTAACACCAGATGGCGGAACAAGCATAGTAAAACCAGACGGTGGAACAAGCATAGTAACACCAGATGGCGGAACAAGCATAGTAACACCAGATGGCGGAACAAGCATAGTAACACCAGATGGCGGAACAAGCAAAGGCATGAGTAGCTAAATGAAAAAAGCCAAAACGACCTTTGTCAATCTAAACAAAATCTGGCAATATTCCCAGTACAACACAAACACTAAAATATAGGAGAGCTGCGTAATTTCTGTACCGTACTTCTGTATGGTGTGGAATACTGGAGAGTAACAGAAAAGGAAATGTCTAAATTATACTATTTCCACACAACCTGCATAAGGAAAACTTTTTGAACTTTCTGGCCGAACATCATCACCAACTAGGAACTGCTAACTCGGAGCCACAAAGGAGACAAGTGCACCATCATAGCGGGTAGACACTGAAACAAAGTTAGCCATATCCTCAGAAGAGACCATGATAACATCACCAATACTGCCATGATAACATCACCACAACTGCCATGATATGGACTCCAGAAGAGACCATGATAACATCACCACAACTGCCATGATATGGACTCCAGAAGAGACCATGATAACATCACCACAACTGCCATGATATGGACTCCAGAAGCGAATGAGAGGCGGCTAAAACAACCTGGCGGAGAACAGTGGAACCAGAGATGCAAAAATGAAGCAGAGCTGGGACACCGCATGGAGAATGGCTGCCGACCGAGCAGTATGGATACAGTTGGCAGTTCTCGTGATGGTTTTCAGAGTTTCTTCTCAGGATGTGGCCAACCCAGTTCCCGCGTCTACTTCTTATGATGGCATGAATATCTTCTTGATGGCTTCGAGCTATCAGTTCGTGGTTCGTGGTGGTATTGGTATTAGGCATTTTTCTGTTTTCGCCAGCATTTTGCATCGTTGCAAAGTACAGAAATTGGCTGATCTAACGTCTTTAAATTTGTTTCTGATCTCTTTCAGACCGGAATCCGTTTTTCGTACTTTAGTTCCAGTGGTTGAATCTTTTCTTTATACTGACTAATACTGTACACTGTCTTGGATAGGTATGGGTGATGATCTAATTCTTCTATCGTTTTCCACCCTGAGAGATATTTATTATGATCTAGTTCCCAATGGTTTAGTTATTTTTGTCAAAAGTTGTGTGCACTGGTGTCTTTTACCACTTGTGCCAAGTAGTTGTGTCTCAGCTCTTTCACCGTAGTTCCAGTGGCATAAATCCCAGTCCTACGTCTAATGCCTCTATTGATGTTCCCTTTGATGCTCCTGCTTGACTGGTACGGCCTGATTTTGGATTGATTCTAATTTGATTTTATTGCTGAGAGCAACTGATTCATAAACGAGACTGGTGTAGTCCAGTTTACCTCTAATAAATGACTTATAAACGATACTGACATAGTCCAGTTTACCTCTGATAAATATGCATGTAGGCATATCTGGAGTCATCTTTATATCACCACCAACCATGCACAATGCTACAATATACATAAAGTATGTGGACGTGAACCTCTGTCTGAGGCTAATTACATCCTCACTGACTCTTAAAATCATCCACACACTTCCAGGGATTCCCCCTGTGGTGAAACTTGTTGAGAACCCAGCATTGCACACTAAGCTTGGAGAAGTCACTTAAGCCCCAGGCGTAATTCTTTGGCTTTAACTTGGTTGACTGCATACAGAAAGATCTCACTATGGACCCAGTGATAGGCAGGGTTAGCTGATAAGTGGTTCTGTGCAGGACGTGACAATTCCTTGGGAGAACCCAGAACCAGAGCACAGTATTTTAGCTCTGCATAGTTGGAGAACCTCCTAGGATGGCGGGAAATGCACAGAATGCCACGCACTTCTTACTCCTAGCTTGGAACCAGATGTGACGATCCTTTAAATGCAAGCCAAGTGGGAGAAACTGAGCTCATGACTTCAACTCAGCAAGTTTCGGAATGGCAGAAAAGCCACAGGAAAAGCCTAGATCTACAGTGTAGATAATACCAAGGAGTCTTCAACTTGGTATTGGCTGCAAAAGAGCGAGAAGCTCAGCAGCTCTAGTTAAACAACTACAACAACAAAAACAACCTCTAATAAATGATTTATAAATGGTACTGGCATAGTCCAGTTTACCTCTAATAAATGATTTATAAACGATACTGGTGTTGGTGTCACTTAATGGTGTGAAATTAATCGCGATGAATTTATTATCGGGATTTCTCCATACCATGTCGTACTTCAGTTAAATGCATGAACGTTGAAAATATATTTAGGCGTTGCTGAGAAATAGGTAACTATGTATGACGAAAAAAGCAGATTATGTGTGATGCTGCTAGCGTCTGGCTGTGTTTCAAGTATGTGGCTGTTAAGCCTTTTCTACAGTGTGAAATGACAGTTGATATGTGAGCTCTAATAAGGCAGGTGTATTAAATAAATAATATTTTCGTGTATCGAATATGTTTATGGGCTGTAGTTATTGCCCCAGCTATAAGATGTGATATTTTCGGGACATCAATTCCCCGACATGTGAAGATATATGATTTATTGACTAGATGTGTTGCCTAGTCCAATGAACATGTTCTTTAACCTTATGAACGTGCTGAGCTGAAGTACATTAAGAGAAAATAAAAAGTGAATAAAAGATATCAGGAGCATGATCGAAATATATCAATAAATTGGAGCAGAAAATGTTGATTCGGAAGTATAATACATGTTACATTAAATGGAGTTGAATAGATGGAAAATTGGAACGAATGACTACTACTCAATGATTGAATATATAAAGAGTGAAGTTCTTGAAGAAACTGTCGTATGTCAAATTGTATAATAAATTTCAAGTCGTCAAAATGAAGCGTCAATTCAATATATCAAGTTGGTTGAGTTTTGCCAATTGGATTTTATTCGAGATATCAGAAATTTTACGTGTTGCCATTACACATTTCGAAAGACCCACTACTATGGAAATCTGCTATTGTATTTTATAAAAGTTGAGATTAAAATAAACATCCCCAGACAACGTAGACAACTCGGGTACCTAAATCTCCCGTAACAACTGGCATAGTCCAGTTAACCTCTAATAAATGATTTATAAATGATACTGGCATAGTCCAGTTTACCTCTAATAAATGATTTATAAACGATACTGGCATAGCCCAGTTTACCTCTAATAAATGATTTATAAACGATACTGGCATAGTCCAGTTTACCTCTAATAAATGATTTATAAACGATACTGGCATAGTCCAGTTTACCTCTAATAAATTGTTTATAAACGATACTGGCATAGTCCAGTTTACCTCTAAGAAATTGTTTATAAACGTTGATTTTGTGCCGAAGTCAGCTCGAGCATTATACAGGATGTCCATAAAAGATTGTACCCTTTTCAAACAATTTATTCCCGGTCCCACGACGTGGTACGAGGATGCTTTCTATCACAAAAGTAAGATAATCTCTGCAAGTTTTTAAGCATACCTTACAAAGACTCAAAAAAGTGCGAATGCGCGCAGCGGGTATTTCCAGTGAAACTTTCGCAATTGAGTTGCACCGGTAATTGTTACATGTCTCTCAACACACTGGTCAAGTAGGTGAAAAAAAAAGAAATAGGTACATTCTTTTTTTAGTCTTTGTCATCATCATCGGTTGCCATCTCCACAACGAAGGTTGGCTGTAATGGATCTCCAACGTCTTCTGTCTCTTGTCTTGGTGGTGCACTCTGATAGACTCTTTCCTGTCCATCTGTTGATGTTATCTTCCCACTTATAGCGCTGTCTTCCCCTTGCACATTTGCCTTCAACTCTCCCTTCTGTTATGGTCTTCTGCAAGGTGTTATGCCTTTTTATGTGGCCAAAGTATTTTAGATGCCGAACTTTGACCTCTCTCATTAGTTCTCTTTTCATACCTAGATTTCCTAGGACCTCCTTATTTGTTTTCATCTCTTTCCATGAGATACGCCCCATTCTTCTATATATCCACATTTCAAGAGCCTCAATTCTTTCTTCCAAATGCTTATTCATCGTCCATGTTTCTGCACCATACAGAAATGCAGAATATATATAACACTTTATGATTCTCAGTTTTAATTTGTGTGATAACTGTTTGGATGTCAGTATATGTTTCATGTTGTTGAATGTAGCTTTGGCCATTCCTATTCTCTTCTTGATTTCTGTTTCACATCTGCCATCTTCTGTTATTATATGACCAAGATATACGTAGCTCTTGACTTGTTCCAGGATTTTCCCATTTACGCTTATCTTTAATGTGGGTTTATCGTCTGCTTTGCTAATTATCATAGTTTTTGTTTTCTCAATATTAATGTCGAGTCCATATTCATGACTTATACTGTTCACTTGCTTCACTAGTTCTTGTAACTCCTGTTCGCTTTCAGCTAACAACACCGTATCATCTGCATATCTAAGGTTGTTTATTGACCTTCCACTGATGTTCAGTCCTGGTATTTCCTGTATCTGTTTGAACATTTTTTCGGCGTATAAATTAAATAGGCAGGGGGACAGCACACAACCTTGTCTGACACCTCTTTATATGTCTATGTATGGTGAATAATTCCTCCCCGATCTTACTGTGGCAGTTTGCTCCCAATAAAGGTTACTGAGTATTCTTATATCTTTTCCATCAATACCTATGTCTTCGAGGCATTCAATTATTTTCTCATGATGGATAAGCCTTCTTATAGTCAATGAAGCACATATACATACTTTTTTGGACCTCTGTATATTTTTCTGCTAATATTCTTAGGCAAAATATTGCCTCTCTTGTTCCACTGTTCCGTCTAAAACCAAACTGTTCTTCTTGGATTTCGCTGTCTACTTTACTTTTTATTCTTTCCTGTATGATTTTGAGCAGTATCTTAATTGCATGACTCATCAGGCTGATTGTTCTGAAGTCTGAACATTCTGTTGCATTTGGTTTTTTGGGCAATGTTATAAAAACTGATGTCTTCATGTCGTGTGGTATATATCCTGTATTGTATATATCGTTGCATATTTCTGTGATTGTATCTATACCAAAGCTCTCCAGAGCTTCTATCATTTCAATTTTTATGTTATCCATGCCTGCTGATTTTCCTTTTTGTATCATATGAATGGCATTCTCTACTTCTGATCTGAGAATGTTTGGGCCTTCATTGGAATCTGGTGATGGTTTTTTACCTCTGTTGTCCTCGAATAGTTCTTTTACGTATTCTGCCCATCTGTTTGATATGTCTTCCTCATCAAGTAATATTACACCATTTTTGTTCTTGATACAGCTTCCTCCTGTGCAAACCGCGACCGATTTGATAATTTCTTTATTTCTTCATGCATATCTCTTGTCATGTGCTTTGCTTCCAAGTCTTCTATTTCCTTGCATTTTGTTTCTATCCACCGTTCTTTTGCTTCTCTACACATAGTACGTATGTCATTGTCTATTGTTTTATATTCTGGAGTGTTTTTTGCTTTCTTTCTTTCTGCCATTTTATTCAAGATGTCATCTGTCATCCAAATTTGATTTTTCTTAGACTCCTTTTTAGGTAAATTTGCATTTGCTGATTGTATGCTTGTTTTTAAGCATTCCCATTTTGCGGTTGCTTTTTCTTCTGGGTTTTCTCTTCTATACTGCTCCATGCTTTCTGTCAATAACTGTTGATATTTATTTTTGACGTCGATTAAATATTTCTGTTTTATATCTGGTTGTTTCAGCGCTGATATTTCTATCTGGGGTTCCTCCTGTCTTCTGTTTCCTGCTCTTTTCAGCTTTATATTTACTTTGATGACGACTGGATTGTGATCTGAATTTATGTCGGCGCCAGGATGTGTCTTTGCACTTGTGACACTGTTCTTAAATCTATGTTTTATCATGATATAGTCGATTTGATTTCGTGTTACATCTCCTGGGCTTTTCCATGTGTATAATTTCCTTGGGTGGTGTTCAAAAAAGGTGTTACATATGACCAGCTGGTTTTCTTCACAGAACTGGATAAGTCTGTCTCCTCTATCATTTCTTGTCCATAATCCATACTGTCCTACTATTTTCTTGTATTTTCCTTTTCCTACTTTTGCATTCATATCACCCATTACTATCAACACATCTGTAGATTTGACTGGTTTAAGTGTGTGTTGTAGCTCTTCATAGTATTCTTCTATTTCTTCCTCGCTGTGATCTTTAGTTGGTGCATAAGTTTGTAAGATTGATATGTCGAATGGTTTTGCTCTCATCTTAAGTAACATCATTCAGTCATTGTGTGACCAGTATCCACATACGGTACGTATTTTTCTAACTCCTTCTTTATCAACATTCCTACCCCTCTTTCATGTTTTTCTCCTCCTGAGTGTATAAGCGTGTACTGGTCCCTCGTTGTGTAGCCTGTATCCAAAAGTCTTGCCTCTGCAACTCCCAGTATATCGAGTTTCATGTCTGTTGCCTCTAATATAAGATTGTCAAGCTTTCCTTCTCCGTTTAGAGTTCTAGCATTCCATGTTCCTATTTTTAGGCTTCTCCTACTAGTTTTTAGGTGGTCTTTCTCAGAATGCTCCCTTTCAACAGATTTAAGGAACACTCGTCATTATGGACTTCCTTACTCATTAGAGAAGTTGCCTCTTCTCTGTTAATTTGTACAGTAGATTCTTCCCCAGGGGACAAAGAGTTCTCTACATATCGGTTCTTATCTTGTTGTTGTGATCCCATTACGTTCTGTAGGAAGTACGTGGTAAGGCCCCAATCTCTTCCACGGTGGCTAGCCATTGTCTTTTTCTATGTCCGACATGCCTCTAGTGCGCCACACACTTTGCTGTTTCGCTTTGCGAGCCATTGATTTTCTCATATTCCTCCGCCTCACTCACCGTCTCAGTCTTTGTGTACTAGGGATGGACATTCTCTTGAGTAAGATTGCGCCTACTCCACCCATGTAGTTTAGCCAGTTAGCCAAGACTGTTGCTCGGGATGTGGCCACCGCCGTACACAAGCGGTATTCGATGAGCCATACATGAGCTAGATAAAGAGAGGAGAACCAAATAGGATCCTGACTATCTTAACAAGGACATGGCTGTCTCTCACCGTGAGGCACTATCCCTCTCTTTTTATCCTAGTCTTTGTAAGGTATGCTTAAAAACTTGCATAGATTATCTTACTTATGTGATAGAAAGCATCATCGTACCACATCATGGGGCCGAGAATAAATTATTTGAAAAGGGTACAATCTTTTATGGACACCCTGTATTATAGCGGTCATATTCCTCTCCACCTCCAACACGGACAACAAGGTTAAACTATTAGTTAAAGTTTGTACTGTGTACACACACACATTTTTTTTCCTTAACCAGCGGCACTTGGGCTTTCAGCCCTTCGGCCCAATGACATGTCATTGAGAGGCTGGGGAACCTGAGGACTTTCCTTCCAACCCGATCAGGAGCTTCGCTCCTTCCCATCCACAGAGGGTTTATCACAGGAGCCGTTCAGGCTATTCAGTCAAATTTCCAGCCGTAAACATTTCTTCAAACGCTGACGCCCGGGTTTGAACCATGAACACCTGGTCGCCAGTACAACGCCGAAGCCATTACACCACCAGCGCGCATCCTTAAAGTGTGGCCACTCATGCATAACGTACAGGTGTCACTCTCAGAAAATCACTAGTTTCTCGTCACGGCTAGGACGTTACCTGGGAGAGTTAAGGCAGGAACAAACAACTCTTCGTTCAAATCGGTCCTAACCCTCTTCCTTCTCTCTCTCTCTCTCTCTCTCTCTCTCTCTCTCTCTCTCTCTCTCTCTCTCTCTCTCTCTCTCTCTCTCTCTCTCTCTCTCTCTCTTTCTCTCTCTCTCTTTCTCTCTCTCTCTATCTATCTATCTCTGTCTCTATCTCTGTCTCTCTTTCTCTCACACACACAGTGTATACATCTAAATAAGGTAAAGATAGTCCCATAGCAGATACAGCCGTAGGGGAGTAAAGAGTTAGAGACTTCACCATACTAGGGCCATCATCGAGAGGTGGGGTGACCAATTCCCTTCCTCGCTGCCTTTTCCTTCCCTAACTCAAAGTCAGGTACCCATTTACAGCTGGGTAGACTAGAGTGTGTCGGTACTATGATTCGATTTCGGCACCTTTGCCGCGAGAGACCAGCGCTCTGTCATTTGGACGCTCATACATCTACACATATATCTTCTCATAATCTACACATATATCTTCTCATACATCTACACATATTTCTTCTTATACATCTACACATATATCTTCTCATACATCTACACATATATCTTCTCATACATCTACACATATATCTTCTCATACTGTTACGGTCCCGCTGTATCTTTTCTTGCTAGTTGTTATTAAAAGATTCAGCACCGTTGGACGTGAGTTTATTGGGTTGCTTGTCAATATTTCAGATATTATGATTCATCTATTCTAATTCCAGCTTTATAGTTCGATTGCAGTTTTAAGCCATTATTGTGTGATTAAATTATTATTATATTCAGTGTCGTTGTTGTATATTAATTCTTCCGCAGTGTTGGTTAGATTATAATTAGTCTTATGAATACCTGTGATAACCTGGACTGACCTTACAAGGATTAATGACAGTCACAGCACAGAGTGAGAACTCGAATAATTCAGGCAATTAACAAGTTCCATTGACGACTGAACAATTTAATATATACTTTTGCACAATGAGCGTAACACATTTCTCACACATTAACTTGGCTTTAACATAGCCCTAAGCTCTACACAATGTTCCTCTCACAGACTTAGCTCGTCTGGGTTAACCGTTAAGTTTATAGCGTAATAGAGTGTGCAACCAACTCCTACTGAATCCGATCCTTAGAATTATTATCCCTTCACAATGCTAGTGAGTACATTATCCGTAAATCTATAGATCCTGTCTATGTATCATTATTCAACATCTTTGGCTTGCATCGCCAGGCTTTAACTGCCATGTATATAAGTTCAAGGTGAACGTAATCTGCGTGATTCGCGATTCTAATCTGGACTCTATCTGGTCCTATATTTAATTTGATACGGATCCTTAAGCTATTTTAGACTTTCCAGTGGATCTGCCGTTCCACATATATATTTAGTCAGTGGCTATGCCACACTTTGAATACACAATCCTTAAGTGGTTTTACCACACATTCCAACACTGCCATTCGGCTCAATGGCCATACATAGACTTTCCTAGTCTTTAGACACATATCCTTATATTGGCTTAAAGCCAGAACACAACGGTTCTACACTTGAGTAAGTGGCTATACCACACATTTGAAACACTATCCATAAGTGGCTGTGCCACACATTGAAACACTGTCGGATGGCACGCCGGCCATCAGGCCCGCAGGCCATAGGTAGACTACTGTAACTAGGCTTGACGCGTCATACATCGATCTGCGCGATTTCTGGTCTTAATTCAATTGAGGAGTTCCGTGGTGCAGGCATGCGAATGTTGCAATCATTCACATGTCTGCAAGCCGCGAAACAGTCCTCAACACATATATCTACACATATATCTTCTCATACATCTACACATATATCTTCTCATACATCTACACATATATCTTCTCATACATCTACACATACATCTTCTCATACATCTACACATATATCTTCTCATACATCTACACATACATCTTTTCATACATCTACACGCACTGGTAAAATTACTGCCGAACACCTGCTTCAAAGGTGCCCAACATATGAGGAACAGAGAAGACGCATATGGCCATCACCAGTACCATTCCTGGAGAAAATCTACGGAGATATCAACAGCCTCAGGCTGACTACTGCTTTCTTTGAACTTATTCAAGTTGACATCTGAGGGTGAAAGAAGAAGATACATCTACACATATATCTTCTCATACATCTACTCATATATCTTCTCATACATCTACACAAATATCTTCTCATACATCTACACATACATCTTATACATCTACACATATATCTTCTCATACATCTACACAAATATCTTCTCATACATCTACACATATATCTTCTCATACATCTACACATATATCTTCTCATACATCTACACGTATATCTTCTCATACATCTACACGTATATCTTCTCATACATCTACACATAAATCTTCTCATACATCTACACATATATCTTCTAGTACATCTAAACATACATCTTCTCATACATCTACACATATATCTTCTCATACATCTACACATACATCTTTTCATACATCTACACATATATCTTCTCATACATCTACACATTTATCTTCTCATACATCTACACATACATCTTCTCATACATCTACACATATATCTTCTCATACATCTACACATACATCTTATCATACATCTACACATATATCTTCTCATACATCTACACAAATATCTTCTCATACATCTACACAAATATCTTCTCATACATCTACACATATATCTTCTCATACATCTACACAAATATCTTCTCATACATCTACACATATATCTTCTCATACATCTACACATATATCTTCTCATACATCTACACATATATCTTCTCATACATCTACACATATATCTTCTCATACATCTACACATATATCTTCTCATACATCTACACATATATCTTCTCATACATCTACACATATATCTTCTCATACATCTACACATATATCTTCTCATACATCTACGCATATATCTTCTCATACATCTACACATATATCTTCTCATACATATACACATATATCTTCTCATACATCTACAAATATATCTTCTCATACATCTACACATATATCTTCTCATACATCTTCACATATATCTTCTCATACATCTACACATGTTTCTTCTCATACATCTACACATATTTCTTCTCATACATCTACACATACATCTTCTCATACATCTACACATACATCTTCTCATACATCTACACATATATCTTCTCATACATCTACACATATATCTTCTCATACATCTACACATATATCTTCTCATACATCTACACATATATCTTCTCATACATCTACACATATATCTTCTCATACATCTACACATATATCTTCTCATACATCTACACATATATCTTCTCATACATCTACACATATATCTTCTCATACATCTACACATATATCTTCTCATACATCTACACATAATTCTTCTCATACATCTACACATATATCTTCTCATACATCTACACATATATCTTCTCATACATCTACACATATATCTTCTCATACATCTACACATATATCTTCTCATACATCTACACATATATCTTCTCATACATCTACACATATATCTTCTCATACATCTACACATATATCTTCTCATACATCTACACATATATCTTCTCATACATCTACACATATATCTTCTCATACATCTACAAATATATATTCTCATACATCTACACATATATCGTCTCATACATCTACACATGTTTCTTCTTATCACCTACACATATATCTTCTCATACATCTACACATATTTCTTCTCATACATCTACACATACATCTTCTCATACATCTACACATATCTTCTCATACATCTACACATATATCTTCTCATACATCTACACATACATCTTCTCATACATCTACACATATATCTTCTCATACATCTACACATATATCTTCTCATACATCTACACATATATCTTCTCATACATCTACACATATATCTTCTCATACATCTACACAAATATCTTCTCATACATCTACACATATATCTTCTCATACATCTACACATATATCTTCTCATACATCTACGCATACATCTTCTCATACATCTACACATTTATCTTCCCATACATCTACACATAGATCTTCTCATACATCTACACATACATCTTCTCATACATCTACACATATATCTTCTCATACATCTACACATATATCTTCTCATACATCTACACATATATCTTCTCATACATCTACACATATATCTTCTCATACATCTACACATATATCTTCTCATACATTTACAAATATATCTTCTCATACATCTACACATATATCTTCTCATACATCTACACATATATCTTCTCATACATCTACACATATATCTTCTCATACATTTACGCATATATCTTCTCATACATCTACACATATATCTTCTCATACATCTACACATATATCTTCTCATACATCTACACATATATCTTCTCATACATCTACACATATATCTTCTCATACATCTACACATATATCTTCTCATACATCTACACATATATCTTCTCATACATCTACACATATATCTTCTCATACATCTACACATATATCTTCTAGTACATCTACACACATACATCTTCTTCTCATACATCTACACATATATCTTCTCATACATCTACACATATATCTATACTTCTCATACATCTTCTCACACATCTATATCTTCTCATACATCTACACATATATCTTCTCATACATCTACACATACATATCTTCTCAACATCTATATATCTTCTCATCAACACATCTACACATATATCTTCTCATACATCTACACATATACGCATCTCATATCTACACATCATCTTCTCATACATCGACACATATATCTTCTCATACATCTACACATATTTCTTTTTAACATCTACACATATATCTTCTCATACATCTACATACATCTTCTTCTCATACATCTACAATAACATCTTTCATACATACACATAAATCTTCATACATCTACACAATCTTCTATACATCTGCGCATATGTCTTGTCATACAACTACACATATATCTTCTCATAGATCGACCCATATATCTTCTCATAGATCTACACATATATCTTCTCATACATCTACACATATATCTTCTCATACATCATACACAATATCTTCTCACACATCTCCACATACGTCCTCTCATACATCTACACCTATATCTTCTCATACATCTACGCATATTTCTTCTCATACATCTACAAATACATCTTCTCACACATCTACACATCATATCCATACATCTACACATATATCTCTACATCTTCACACATCTACACATATATCTTCTCATACATCATACACATATATCTTCTCATACATCTACACATATATCTCTACTACACATCTATCATCTCAAACATCTATAAATCTACACAATCTTCTCATACATCTACACATATATCTTCTCATACATCTACACATACATCTTCTCATACATCTACACATATATCTCTTTCACATCTACACATACATATACTTCTCATACATCTACACATATATCTTCTCATACATCTACACATATATCTTCTCATACATCTACACATATATCTTCTCATACATCTACACATATTTCTTTTTATCATCTACACATATATCATCTCATACATCTACACAAATATCTTCTCATACATCTACACATATATCTTCTCATACATCTACACATAAATATAAAATCTCATAACATCTACACATACATCTTCTCATAATCTACACAAATACATCTTCTCATACATCTACACATATATCTTCTCATACATCTACACATATATCTTCTCATACATCTACGCATATGTCTTCTCATACATCTACACATATATCTTCATCATATCATCTACACATATATCTTCTCATACATCTACCACATATATCTTCTCATAATCTTACACACATATATCTTCTCATACATCTACACATATATATCTTCTCATACATCTATACACAATTTAACTTCTTCTCATCATAATACCTACATCTTCATACATCATCAATATATCTACATACATCTACACATATATTTCTCATACATCTAAATATACAACACATAACTTACCAATATCATTCACATACATTCAACATATAACTAATCTCACACTCATCTATCATAACATATAATCTTCTCATACATCTACAAAAAATTTTCTATCACTACATACCCTTTCATACAACACATATATAATCCCATACATCTACACATAACCCTTCTCATACATACTAACACATCATCCCCTACATATACATTACAAACATCTAATCACACAATAAAACATAATACATAATCTACAAAATAATCTTAATACATCTACATCCATATCATCTCTCCACATAATATATCTACACAACATATATCTTCTATAATCTACACAAATAACAATATCATTTAAAAAAATATATAAAACTTCTCCTACATCTAATATACCCATACACAACAAATTCAATCATAATCCTACACATATATCAACCTCATACCCCCTATAAACAATATATCATTCTCATCACCAAACTATATTCCTCATACATCATACAACAATTTACAATCATATATCAAAACATACATCTTCTCAACATCAATAACATACCTCTAATCTCCATTACATCTAATACAATATTAATTCATCAAATAAACATAACCTTCTATAAAAACCATATATCTCAATCATCATCTACACCAACACATCTTTTCTCTACCCAACATATATTCATCTATATAAATCATCAAATCATCATATCTTCTACATAAATCCCAATAAAAAATACATCATCTACACATAATCTTCTCATAAATACATCCAAAAAATTTCATACATTTACAAATTCAAACCCATACAACATCAACCAAATAATTAACTTAAACTCCCCATCAACCATAAACCATACATACCCAATTACAAACACAATCTAAACTACCAAATTATCATCTTCACTACCATACTATCTCAATTCAATAAAAATCTAAACATACATCACACCATCATCCATAAAAAATCTTTTCAAAATCACACTAACAATACTTACAACAAATTTCTAAATAATACTACAAACTATCTTCTTCTCAAACATCCCTAAACCCCAATCATCTCAAACATACACCATAATATTATCACAATCCATTCTCCCACTTTCAAATACCCCCCCAAACTAACCTTACCCACACAAAAAAACCTTAAAACACATATTATCTTCTATAATTACAAAAATTCCAATTATATCCTAATCTTTATACCCTTACACATATCTACTTCCATCTCATACATTTTACACATAAAACAACTAAATATCATCTCATATATAAACAAAATATCAATTCTCATTACATCTACACATCATCTTCATAAATCCCAATCTACATCTATCATCCACATAACTATCTTCTAAACCAATCAACAATACATCCATCATCAAACATCACACATAAATACATTTAAACCTAAAATACTATATCACAAATTAAATTCTCTCATCCAAACTACACATAAATTCAAATCTACTACTTAATTTCCATATCAATCAAATATAACAACCCATAAATACCTAATAAAACAAAATACATAATCTTTCATATACATCACCCACCTCTATATATCTACACTATTCCACTATTATAAAACATTACCATATAAACAAATAACCCATCAATATTCCCATACACTACAATCAATAAACTCCCCTACATAAACACATTTTCAAAAACACTCATAACTACTCAATCATTTCTCTAAAATATCACAATATCTACATCATTAATACTAACCTTCATTACCCATCATCTACACATCAAAAATATCATATAACCAAACATTACTATAAATACATTATACTACACATATACTAACTCCAAATAAACCACCCCCACTACACTAACAATAATCTCCCTAATAATCATACAAATCATCCATCCACACATCACTAAACAAACATTACTATTCATACATCTAAATAACATCACAATCTTAATATATCCATCACACTAATTTATCCCCAATCCCATACATCTACAATATCACATCTTATTTACATCCTACATACCTATCATACACCAAATATATCTACATAAAAACCAAACTCCAAACAATAATTTCAAAATAAACATCATACCACCCATACACCCTCAAATTCTACACCAAAACCCAATATTTAAAACTTCATACAATCTACAAATATATCATCTCATACATCAAAAATATCTCCTCATAACATTTACAAAATATAAACCATCATCATACATATCCACAAATTCAATCTTTCATACATTTATCATATATCTAAAAATACAATATTCATTTATATATCTCATAAATCTATACAAAAATAATCCCCCATACATCCTCTAACATATCCCCCACTACAACATAAAAAACACCAAATCACACTCAATCCACCACATCTACACATATACCTTCTCATAACATCACACATATACATATACAAATACAAACATATCCTCTTCATTACATAAATATCCTCATCATATATCAATCCAAATCATAAATCATCAACAATCATTCTCATACATCTTCAAAATATATCTTCTCATAATAATACAAACTCCTAATACATCCCATAAAATTTCATACATCCTACCACAATTTCCTAATATAAAATCACATAACAACAAAACATATATCTTAACATACATCTACACTATTTCATAAACAATTCCTCATACACATCAAATCTCCTACCCAATCTAAATATATCATTTCCCATTACTCTAACACTAAATACAAACTTACTCAACAACATCACACATATAACACCTCATACAACTCAACACAAACAATCATCTACATCTACAAACATCCCTCATCATAATCTACAATATAATCTAAAATCTCATACATCCCCACAAATCTCCCTTCTCAAACATATAATACAATCAATCTAACTTCCATACATCCAATACACAATAATACTATCAAACAAATACATCTCCATAATACACTCAATTAAAACCTATCTTCCACACCCTCATCTACACATATCTATCCTCATAACATCATCCAACACATATATCTTCAATACAACACACCATACCTACTCATACACCACATAATAAAATTTTTCATTCATACAAATAACAATTTTCAACAAACCATACATCTACACATAATAATTCAATACATTTCTACCCTACATCTAACTCATACATCTACCATATACCCCACATACATTCCCAAACATAACTATCTAAAATCACTTAAACTCCACACATAAAACCATAATTCATAAATCCTCCATCAAAATAATCTCAATACATCTATAACATCACCAAATCTTCTAAAAATCATACATCTACAACATACAATAATCTTCTCAACCTTATATTACAACTATCATAATACACATATATCCCTCATCATACAACCTAAACACATATATCCATCATAACATCTAACACATATATCTTAAATCCAAACATCAACACAAATACATCTCAAAAAACTAAATCATATCTACATCTAATATCATATACAACCACTCATACAACTAATTCACAAATATCAATCTTCTCATACATCTAAACAACCAACAAATATTCTCACACATTAACAATACCTCCAAACCTACTCAAATCCAAAACTTACCAATCATTATTCCATACATAAAACACATATATCTTACTATACATCTACAAAATCACATATCTCAATCAATCATCATACATAACTACACAAATCTTCTCAAACATCTTACACATATATAACAATTTCTCATACCCAAACATACATTACATAATATCTTAAACCAACAATCTACAATATATCTTCTCACAACATTCACATCTACAACTTCTCACACACTCTACACAAACCAATACTTCAAAACATACATCTACATTACCACAAAAATCAAAATATCAAAAATCATACATTTAAATCACACAAATATCTTCTCATACATTCACAAATATAATCTTAATCATACATCTACACATAATATCTCTATACATCTACCATACATCTTCCCCATAACATCTACAATTATCTCTCATCCCATACCCCCCCATAAACAAATCAAAATTCAAAAACATCTTCTCATACATCTCACACATAATATCAAATCAAAATCATCTACACAAATTCCCTCAACAAACTTAATATATAAATACATCTCATACATCTACACATATATAACTCTCTCATCATCTACACATATATACCCTCAAATCAAACATTATAATTACCTATATAAATACCATTTTACAACATAATACATCAATCCATAATCTACTTATAATATATCTTCTCAATAAAATAAATTAACATATATCTTTCTTCATACATCATACAAACATACCATATCTTAAACATCAAAACATACAAACCCATATATCATCAACTACATTCACATATCTTCAACATCTAACTACATAACTTCATCCCACAATCTAATAATACCTTCTCATACATCTACAATCCTAATAATTTACCATACTACCCTCCCTACATATCTATACACATACATCACCTCATACATCTAACATACAAATCTACAAATATCCAACAACACATCTTCAATCCAATCTAACATATACTTATAACATCTACAATCTTCCCCTACAAATATCTCATCCATACACATACTATCTATCTCTAAATCAAACCCATAAATATATAATCATCATCTTATAATCTCTCACATACATTTTCATCATACCATAAACTACAACATTACTCATCTTCTATACATCTACACATTAATTCAATTCAAACACTCTACACAATACATCTTCTCATACATCTACACAACATCTTCTCATCTCAACATCTACAAATCAAAAAACACTCATACATACTACACATATATCTTCTCATACATAAACACACATATATCTTCTCCCATACATCCCTACTACCACAAATAAACTTCTCATACATCTACAACATATATCTTCTCATACATCATTCTAAACAACAATAAAATAAACAATCAAAATATTTCCAAAATTAAATACTTCAAAAATCTTCTCACACCATCTACAATATACTTCCATAACATCTAACATACATCTTCTCATACATCTATCATAATCCTCCACCATCCACAATACATCACTCTCAACACATCATCCACATCTCATATCATTCATCCCATCTACAACATATATCTCAAACTCATAACATCTACACATAATTCTCTCAATCATCTACACATATATCTTCTCATACATCTACACATATATCTTCTCATACATCTACACATATATCTTCTCATACACCTACACATATATCTTCTCATACATCTACACATATATCTTCTCATTACATCTACACATATATCTTCTCATACATCTACACATATATCTTCTCATACATCTACACATATATCTTCTCATACATCTACACATATATCTTCTCATACATCTACACATATTTCTTCTTATCATCTACACATATATCTTCTCATACATCTACACATATATCTTCTCATACATCTACACATATATCTTCTCATACATCTACACATATATCTTCTCATACATCTACACATATATCTTCTCATACATCTACACATATATCTTCTCATACATCTACACATACATCTTCTCATACATCTACACATATATCTTCTCATACATCTACACATATATCTTCTCATACATCTACACATATCTTCTCATACATCTACACATATATCTTCTCATACATCTACACATATATCTTCTCATACATCTACACATATATCTTCTCATACATCTACACATATATCTTCTCATACATCTACACATATATCTTCTCATACATTTACGCATATATCTTCTCATACATCTACACATATATCTTCTCATACATTTACGCATATATCTTCTCATACATCTACACATATATCTTCTCATACATCTTCTCATACATCTACACATATATCTTCTCATACATCTACACATATATCTTCTCATACATCTACACATATATCTTCTCATACATCTACACATATATCTTCTCATACATCTACACATATATCTTCTCATACATCTACACATATATCTTCTCATACATCTACACATATATCTTCTCATACATCTACACATATATCTTCTCATACATCTTCTCATACATCTACACATACATCTTCTCATACATCTACACATATATCTTCTCATATATCTTCTATACATATATATCTTCTCATACATCTACACATATCTTCTCATACATCTACACATATATATCTTCTGATACATCTACACATATATCTTCTCATACATCTACACATATATCTTCTCATACATCTACACATATATCTTCTCATACATCTACACATATATCTTCTCATACATCTACACATATATCTTCTCATACATCTACACATACATCTTCTCATACATCTACACATATATCTTCTCATACATCTACACATATATCTTCTCATACATCTACACATATATCTTCTCATACATCTACACATATATCTTCTCATACATCTACACATATTTCTTTTTAACATCTACACATATATCTTCTCATACATCTACACATATATCTTCTCATACATCTACACATATATCTTCTCATACATCTACACATATATCTTCTCATACATCTACACATACATCTTCTCATACATCTACACATTTATCTTCTCACACATCTACACATACATCTTCTCATACATCTACACATATATCTTCTCATACATCTACACATATATCTTCTCATACATCTACACATATATCTTCTCATACATCTACACATATATCTTCTCATACATCTACACATATATCTTCTCATACATCTACACATATATCTTCTCATACATCTACACATATATCTTCTCATACATCTACACATATATCTTCTCATACATCTACACATATATCTTCTCATACATCTACACATATATCTTCTCATACATTTACGCATATATCTTCTCATACATCTACACATATATCTTCTCATACATCTACACATACATCTTCTCATACATCTACACATATATCTTCTCATACATCTACACATATATCTTCTCATACATCTACACATATATCTTCTCATACATCTACACATATATCTTCTCATACATCTACACATATTTCTTCTTATCATCTACACATATATCTTCTCATACATCTACACATATATCTTCTCATACATCTACACATATATCTTCTCATACATCTACACATATATCTTCTCATACATCTACACATACATCTTCTCATACATCTACACATATATCTTCTCATACATCTACACATACATCTTCTCATACATCTACACATATATCTTCTCATACATCTACACATATATCTTCTCATACATCTACACATATATCTTCTCATACATCTACACATATATCTTCTCATACATCTACACATATATCTTCTAGTACATCTAC
>JAMPIV010003983.1:15000-105356 GCA_024509875.1 Oreohelix idahoensis | reverse complement strand
TATGAGAAGATATATGCGTAGATGTATGAGAAGATATATGTGTAAGGGATGTATGAGGGGAGAATGTAATTTGGGGAAAATAAATAATTAGAATGTTATTGGTTTGTTAGAATGTTTATTTAGTTTTTAGATTTGTGAATTATGAATCTCGATAAGATTGTTAATGTTTAGAAGAATTTGTATGGAAGATTCAGGTATTTAGATGTTTATTGTGGGAGGATTATTTTTTTGTATGATGTTGAGAAGATTATATTGGGATGTAAAGATATTTATGATAGATGAGTATGAGAAAAGTATCTGAATTTTATTAATTGGTGTGGAATGAATGTGATTGTAGATTGGGTATAATGAGTGAAGATATAGTTGTGTAGATTATTTTAATAAGGGTTGTGGAGATATTTGTATAGGTGGTGGAATTTGGAATGGTAGGTTGTGGTAGGATGTATGGAATTGATATTGTGGTAGATTGGGAAGATATATGTGGGTAGGTAGGGGTGATTATGGACAGTGTGGTTTGTGTTGATGATGATATTATGTGTTAGATGTAGTTGAAGGTAAATTATATTGGTAGTAAGATTTGTGGTAGAAATGTAAAATTTTTGGAGTGAGGTTGATATGGAGTTTTTTGGGAATGAATATGTTAATTGGTTTTGGGGGAATGGGTGGAGGATTAATTTATTGAGGTGGAATTTAAGTTGGGTTTTTTGGTTTTGTGTGTTGGGTTTGGAGGGGTTGGTTTTGTTGTGTGGGGTTGGTGGTTGTAATTTTTGGAGAATGTGGTTGGTTTGAGTTGGTTGTTAGTGTTGGGGGTTTTTTATTTTTGGGGTTTGGGTGGAATGTTGGGTGTTTGGTTTTAATGGTAAGATTTGGATGGTTGTTTTTTGTTAGGTGGGAAGTGTGTAAATGTTTGTTAATGGGGGGATGGGGGGGTGTTGGATTGGATGGGTTTTTGTTGGGTTTTGTATTGGGGTGGTTTTAGGGGTGGTTGTGGGGGGGGGGGTAGTTGGGATTGGGGGGTGTGGGGGGGGGGGGGGGGGTGGGGGGGGGTTGGGGGGGGGGGGGGGTTTGTTTTGGGGTGGGGGGTTAGTTTGGGGGGGGGGGGGGGGGGGGGGGGGGGGGGGTGGGGGGGGGGTTGTGGGGGGGGGGGGGGGGGGTTAAGGTTGGGGGGGGGGGGGGGGGGTTTTTTTTTTTTGGGGGGGGGGGTTTGGGTTGGGGGGTGGGGGGGGGGGGTTGGGGGGGGGGGGTTTGGGGGGGGTTTGGGGGGTGAGGGGGGGGGGGGGGGTGGGGGGGGGGGGGGGGGGGGGGGGGGGGGGGGGGGGGGGGGGGGGGGGTTGGGGGTGGGGGGGGGGGAGGGAGTGGGGGGTGGGGGGGGGGGTGTGGGGGTGGGGGGGGGGGGTGGGGGTTGGGTTTTGGGGGTGGTTTGGGGTTTTGGGGTTGGGGGGGGGGGGGGGGGGGGTTTGGGGGTTGGGGGGGGGGGGGGTTTGGGGGGGGGTTGGGGGGGGTTGGGGTTTGGGGGGTTTTTGGGGGGGGGTTTGTTGGGGGGGGGGGTTGTTGGTTTTGGGGGGGGTGGGGGGGGGGGTTTTGTTTTGTGGTGGTGGTTTTGTGTATGGGGGGGGGGGGGTATTGGGTTTATGGTGGTTGGGGTGTTTTTTTGGGGTGGGGGTTTGGGGGGTTTTTTGGTTTTTTGGGGTTGGTGTTTTTTAGTTTGGTTGGGTTGGGTTTTTGGGGGGGGGGGGGTTTTTAATGGGTTTGTTTTATGGGGGGGGGGTTAGTTTGGGGTATTTGTTGGGGTTGTTTGGGGTTTTGTTTGGGGGGGGTGTTTTTGTGGGGTTTTGGGGGGTGGTTGGGGGGGGGTTGTTGGGGGTGGGGGGTTGTTTTAGTAGGGGGGTGTTTTGGGGGAATGGGGGGTTTGGGGGTTTGGTTTGGGTTGTGGGGTGGGATTGGGGGGGTTTGGGGGGTTGGTTTGGAATAGGGGGTTGGGGGGGGGGGGGGGGTGGTAATTAATTTGTTTGGGTTGGGGGGGGGTAGTGGGGTGGGGGGTTTTTTGGTGTGTTGTTTGATTTTTTGGGTGGGGTTGGGGGGTGGGGGGTTGTGGGATTGGTTGAACTATTTGGTGGTATGATTGGGGGGGGTTTATGGGTTTGGGGTTAGTGTTTGTATGTGTTTGTGTTTATTTTGTTTAGTGGTGGGGGGTTGGGTTGGTGGGGGGGGTTGTATGGGGGGGGTTTGGGTGTTAGGGGGGGGTTAGGGATTTGGGGTGTTTGGGGGGGGGGGGGGTAGTTTTGGGTTTGTGGGTGGTTAATGGGGTTTGGGGTGTTTTGGGTTGGGGGGTGGGTGTTTGTGGGAGTTTTAGTGGTTGGGGGGGGGGGGGTTTGGGGTTGTGGGGGGGGGGTTTTTTTATTGATTGAAATTGGGTTTAGGGGGGGGATTTTGGTTGTTTGGGGGGGGTTGGTATGGGGGATTGTGGGGTTTTTTGTTTGTAAGTGGGTTTGTTTTGGGTTGAGTTGGGATTGTGTTTTTTAGTGATTTGGTTTTGGGTTTTGGTTTTTTTGGAAGGTTGGGTAATGGGGGGGGGGGTTTGGGTTGGGGGGAGTATTTTTGGGGATTAGGTTAATAGGGGGGGGTGGGTTTGGTGGGTATTGGGTGGTTGGGGTTTGGGTGGAAGTGGTTAAGGGGGGTGGTTTTTAATTTTGGGAGTTGGTTTAGTGTTTTTTTTTGGGGTGGTGGGGGGTGAATGGATTGTAGTTGGGTTGGGTTATGGGTTGTGTGGGGTGGGTTGGGTGTGTTATTAGGGGGTGTAGTTTGTTGGGTTGGGGATGTTGATTTTGGTGGGTGGGGGGGTATTTTTAGTGTGTTGGTTGGGGGTTTTTTTTAAGGGTTTGTAGGGGGTTTTTGGGGGGGGTAGAGTAGGTTTGGGGTGGGTTTTTTGGGATTTGGAGTGTTTTTATGATGGGGGGGGGGTTGTGGGGGTTGATTTTGGGTTTTTTTTTTGGGTATTTTTTGTTGTTTGGGGTGTGGGGGTTTGGGGGGATTAGGGATTGGGGAGTTGGGGTTATGGGGGGATGGGGGTGGGTTTTTGAGGGGTTGGGGTTTGGTTGTTAGTTTTTTTGGGGTGTTGGGAGGGTATTGTTTTATTTTTTATATTTTGGGGTTTGGGTTGGGGTATGTATTTGGTGGGGATTTTTTGGTTTTGGTTTAGTTTTATGGATTTGGATTTTGGTGATTTTGGGGGTTGTATGTGAGGGATTTGTTGTAGGTTGGATTGTTTGTTTTTGAGGGTTGGTTTAGGGGATTGTTTATTTGGGATTTTTGTGGTGGGATTGGGGGGATTGTGGTAATTGTTGATTTAATTTGTGGGGGTTTGTTGGTTAAATTTTTGTTTTATTTGTTTGAGAATGGGGTGGGGTGTTGTTGGGTATTTTAGGTATTTTGGTTTTGGTTTTTGGTTTGGGTTTTTTTGGTTTATGTTTGTTTTGTTTTTGGGGGTTTGGGGGGTGTTGTGGGGGTGGGTGGGGTTGGGGGGGGTTGTTGGGGTTGTGGTTGATTTTGGTGGTTTGAATTTTTGGGGTTTTTTTATGGTAAAAAGAGTTTTGGTTTTTTGGGGATTGGTTTTTGGTGAGATGAATTGGTGATTGTTTTTGGGTTTTGGTTTTTGTGTTTGGTAAGTTGGATTAGGGTTAGTTTTTTTGTGGAAGGTGGGGGGTTGTTTTTGGTTGATTTGGTTTTGTTGTTTTTAGTTTTTGGGATTAAAGGGAGATGTGTATGTTTTAAGATTGATTGTATTTTTGAGGGGGGTTTTGGTTTTTGGGTTTGTTATTTGTTTGTATTTGTTTAGTGTAGGTTTGGGTTTAGGTTATGGGGTAGTTGAAATTTGTAGAGGTAGAATGTGGAGGATAAGTTGTGTTGGTTTTAGGGTTATTATTGTTAGGTGGTAGGGTAATTAGGTTTTGTTGTATGGGTTAATTTTATTTGTGATAGGCAGAGGGTTTATTGTGATATATTTTTAAGTGGTTTATTTTGTATTATTTTAAGTTTATTTGATTGAAGTTGAGTTGGGGTTTGATGTTTTGGGGTGAGTATTTTTAGATGTTTGTGTGGGTTATTGTTGGTGTTAAATTGGATTGGGTGTTTGGTTGTGTGGTTTTGGGAATTTTTGTTGAGGTTGGGTTTATGTAAGTTGGGATTGGGGGTTTTTTTGTATTAAAAAATAAATTTTTGTGGTTTTGGGATGATTGGAGATTGTTTATTGGGGGGGTGGTTTAATTGGGTTTTTGTTTTGGGTAGGGGTTAGGTATTTTATTGTATAATTTTGGTTTTAAGTGGATTTTATAGGGAAAAGGATGATGGTTTGTTTGAGTTTTAGGGGGAGGAAGGGGGAGAGTGTATTTGGGTTGAAAATGGTTAGATTTAAATATTTAAGGGAGTGAATGTTTTGATGGGTGTGTTATTTTGTTGGGTAAGTTTTTATTAGGGGATTGTGGGAGTTAATGGTGATTTAAATTTTTTGTTGGTTATTAAGGGATGTGGATTGGTTTTGGGATTGTGTTGGGGAAATTGAGGTGGGGGGGTTTTTGGGGGGGGGGTGGGGGGGGTGTTGGTATTTTCGGTAATTTTGTAGTTATTTTTTTGTAAGATTGTATGGGGGGAGGTTTGGGGGTTATGTTGATTGATGGGGGAGTAAGGGTTGAAGTAAGATTTAGTTATGTTGTAGGGGAGGAGGTTTGTTTTTGGTTATTGACTGGAGATGTATTGTGGATGTAGGGGAAAAATTGATTAGAAGGAGGGGATTTTTTTTAGTGAAGGGGGAATGGGGGGGGGGTGGTTTTTTTAATTTTTATTTTGATGGAGTATTTTTGTGGGGTATATGTAGTGGAAGAAAGGGATAAAATGAATAATGAGGTGTTGATTGTAGGTATTTGGATGGATTTTGTTGATATGGGGAATTGAGGATTTGATTTTAGTTGTATTTTGTGTTAGGTGGGGAAATTGTTAATTTGTAGTGTTGAAGTTTTGGTGATTTTGATTGGTATGGTTATAATGGTTTAGTGTTAGTTGGGGGGTTTTGGGTTGTTATTTGGGTGGGGTAGATATTGGGGTAATATATAATTTGGGGTTTGGGGGATTATTAGAATTGTTTGTGGTTTAATATGAATTGGGGGTTGATAGGTTTTGGTGTTTTGGGATGTGTATTGGTTTGTTTTAGGTATTAATTAAGATTGTTGTTATAAGAACATTTTTTTGAATATGATTATGTGGTATAAGGGTTTTATTGTATGGGGGGGGGGGGGGTAGTTTGTTGGAAATTGTTGGTAATGGGTTAATGGGTATGGTTGGAATTGAGATTTTTTGGTTTTGTATATGTACTGGGTTTACTAGGGTTGATTTAAATTTATTATGTGGTGGGTTATGTAGTAATTTATAACGGATTTATTTGTTAGATTGATAAGTTTAATAAGGGGTATTTTGTAGTTTTTGAACAATGGGATGGGTTTATTCCTAAAAAGTTTGTGGGGTGAAAGATTTTGGATTTAAATGGTAAGGGGATATTGGGAAGTTGTTTATGTTTCCAGTTTTTGTGTGGATGAATAAAATCATCTAGAGGTTTTTAGTGATAATACTCTTTAGTTTTAAGTCTGGGTTTATAATGATTATTTAGGGTGTCGGGAAATTTATAATTTTGAATTTTCTAATACTTCATTAGGTTTAGAGTGGGTTAATTTATGTTTAATTGGGATTTGTATTTTGTTTATTGGATTGTATCTTTTTGGTTTTTTTTTTTTTGATTAGTTTTTTTTTGTGGATTAGTTTTTTTTTTATTATTTGCTAATATGGTTTTTATTGTTTTATACAACTCATATGTAATACACGATATAAATTTAACCCTTTAATTATAATGAGTTGTATCCAATTAAGATTTTTACATGGTTTTATCCACAGAAGTATGTAGGTAATAATGGTTATGATAAAAGATGAAGGTTATTTTTTCTGTTTACCATATGTTTAATGGTAGAAAAGTGTGGGTAAAGTTTGAAGTATTCGTTTAATTGGGAAATGTGCCCCTTTCTATTGGTTAGTTTATTTATAGTATAAGGAGTTTTTTACTTATTTTCATTTTGTCTGGGAAAAAAACCAGATGTTTCCAGGTTATCACATTTTCCCCAAAATTTAACATATTATTTTTGTTTTTAAACATAAAATAAAGATTTTTAAACCATTAGTGTATATGGCCCCCAAAATTAATTTCAGATACCTTGTAAAAGTATTCATTTTTAACTTTTATTTCCAATAAAATAGGGGTTTGAAATTTTGACCTTGTAAATCTCAAATTTGGGGGATTTCATTATTCTTTTTTTTGGTAAGGACCCACTAACCCAAATATATGCGTATTTAGGGTTTAAATGACCTATTTTTTGTTTGGGATAAAAATTTGTAACTTTTATAATGGGAAATGTTGTTTGTAATAATCAATTCTTTTTCTATGTTACCACTTAGTATCTAGATCCTTCATAAAAAAACTCGGGATAGAACAGTACCAGGTGATTTGTAAATTTTATCACACAAGTCATGGTATTTTTTGTTTGTGGGAAGGGTTGAGAAGTGTTTAATTAAATACTGTGCAATTACCCAGGATTTGTTTGTATGTAAAAACATATGTAGTTTTAAATCACTCTTAGTTGATAATCAACTAAACATACTAACTATGTTTTTAGTATCAACATTAAATATTGCCTCAATTTTAATCACGTTTGCTTTGTGGTAATGTTTTAAACATTACCCTAAGGTTTCATTAAACACAAGCTATGGGTGTGGGGATTTAGTAATAGAATTTTTCTTGTTTTCAATAAACCCAAAACATAATTCTAACTTTCAGGTATGTTGCCCCCTATTTACAAGTATTTATACATTTAGCCATACCCAAACTGGTATAATCAAAATAAATGAAACTATCCCCCAAAATATAATCATATAAATTTATTTAAAATGATTCAGAAACGATCAACATCCATTTAATTCCAAATATATAAATGGGGGAGGGAGGAGTATAGTGTAACCTTAATGTTGGCCAACTTTCTATCACTAAATTCCCTTCCTAAAAATGATTAAATACTAATAATTAATTTACTTTTACCCAATCACCTCCTTCTTACCCATAAAATGCCTTAATGTCAATAAAACCCACCAAATACTTTGGGATGTTGTCCAACATACAACCCTTAGATTAGTGAACAAACCACTTCCATAAAATAATAAACTGCTTTTTACGTAAAAAACCTGTACCCATTTAACATTCTGACATTCCCACTAAATTTAATTACAACACATATATCTTCATTATTAATACATCTTCTGGAAAAAAACACATCCCCTCAATACATAACACATTACAATTCATAAAAACATACCAACCATACCATCTCACAAATATCCATTTTTTACCCCCAATAAATAACCAACATTCTTTTCCCATACATCTCAAAAATATATATTTCTCCTCATCCTACATAAACAATTCACTATTACAACCCATTACAAAAATTCATATCCAAACTATATCATAATACACAATTTCTATCAAAATACAAACAATAATACTCTCCTCAACATTCTAATCGATAAAACCCTTATTAATCTATCCAAACCATCTAAACCCCCTCATAAAAAACTACTTAACAAACTAAACATAGTTCGACTCCAAATTTTTCCCAAACAAATATAAACCCCAACTCTACATCTCAAATATATCATTCCATCAAAATAACCCCAACAATCTATATAATTCCATTCAAATCCACCATAACTAATCTTACAACTCTACACCTACCCACCCATAAATTTTCCATAAACACTACAACAACCATAACCTCTTCCAACTCAATTACACATCACACCAATACAAAATCCATACATCATTTTAACACCCTCCCATACAAAACTACACATATCCCTTTTAAATATCACCAATACCACAACAAAATTACTCCACCAAAACCCAACACTTCCAACATTAATCTTATACACCAATACAACTTCCCTCATTTAACCAACATCAAACAAATACCTAATCATTTTTCTATACAAATAAATATTCTCCCACAAACTAAACCCCTTTACTCCTCATATAAACTCAAAATTACCCATTAACCTACAACACTTCTAACCCAAATATCTTAACTATAACATCACCAAAATTCACATTTAAACCCATAATTATCTACATATACTATTTCCCATACAATAACACCCCATCTTATCTTACATATTGTCTTTACATTAATTATACATAAATCACTTCCCTACCTCCAAATCCATTTAACAAAATACTAACTCATACAACAATACCATATTACCAACCCCTCCCCCAAATTCACCTTAAACTCAATTAATATATCCTTCCATCCTATACAACATAACTAAACCAATTCACCTAAAAAAATTCCATTCCCAACATATATTTCATACCCAAACAAATCATTTCTATCAAATATCCATATAATCCATTACATCCCCTAATATAATCAATTCTCAATTCAAAATAACTATCACAATTACTAAAACTACCCACATCTAAACCAAAAAAAATCTAAAAATACATCTAAAAAAAATAATCTACCAATCCAAAAAATATTCCATTTCTAAAACTACTCCAACCATTCATATTTAAAAAATATCTAAACCTTCTCAATATTCATTAAAATTCAAACTCCTCACCCATTAAAACCACTACATACAAAATCTTACCCAAAAAACATATAAACTCATACCTTCTTCACCCTACACTACCCTCTTCACCCAACAATCAAACAAAAATTATCCAATACCCCAATTTCAACTCATTACATTCCCCTAATATCCAAACACAACAAACCCCAAAAATAAACCCTACAACCCACAAATCTAAAACATAAACCTCTCATCCTTCACACATATACAAAATTCACATCATTCCAATACATAACTAAACATTAAATAACATAATCATCCACACAATTTATATCTCCAAAAAAAACTAAAAAACATCCCCATTCCCCAACTTTCACCATTACCCTAACTCCTTCCCACACCTTCATAATCACCCATATCTTCACAAACAAAACCCTCAACATATTATCTACCCACATCTACATCAAACAATTATTCCATAACTACACAAATCTTCTCCAATCATATCATATAATTTAAACATCAATAATACCCCACTCCTTAATTTATACATACATTACCCCCCCTCTCCAAACTACCAACAAATCTATACAAACATTCCCTACAAATACAACTTAACCATTACCTCCACACCAATCTCAACAACATCCTCCATACATTCTCCCCCACATTCTCAATCCCAAAATAAAAACCATCAACTATACCATATACCATACATCTCAACCCTCACTAAACCATTTACCAACATACAACTAATCATATCATCCATTAATTCCCCCCTACAACTAAATTTTCCTACATAACTATCAAAATAACCTCTAATATTCAATCCCCATAATTTCATACCCCAATACCCTAATCAATATTTCCAATCACATCTAACTTACAAATCCCCACATCACTATCAACATAACACCCATACCCTAACTACATAACACTTAAACATTTAAAATCACTCATACTAACCCAACCCACATCAACTCTACCCCCAAATCCACACTACAAAACATCTACTTATTCACCACCAATACATAATCATCATCTAACTCATACATATTCATCCACCATATATTTCCCAAAATCCCATAAAATCCATATTATCTATCCACCAATTCAACCCATAATATCCATCCTATCACACATCCATTACAATCATATAAACCCCTAAATCAAACTCAATACCATATACAATCCTTCCATATATCAAAAAATTCATCATAAAATACTATACTTTCAATAATAATCTACAAATACTCTACCCAATTACATCTAAAAATATATCTTCTCCAAATACCCATACCCATCTAACTCCTCCCCACAAATCCCACCAAAATCTAAATAAAAATCAATAAAATTCCCATCTACCATAACCCCATTCATCAAAACTCCATACATCATACACATCATACATCTTCTCAAATCTAACACAATATTATCTCATACTCTCAATCAATACTAATCAAAAACATCTTAAAAAACAAATCACACATAAAATACACTACATAACCCACAACATCCCCCTACATAACAATATCACACTCATACAAATTTAATCAATACATTCAAACCCAAACAACTCATCATACCTACTACATATAAATCCACCCCCCAATCTACCAATATACCTATAACATTAATCATAATAATTCTTACACTCACAACCCATACCAAATTAACACAAACATCCTTCTAATCACTTCTACCCACATATACCCAAATTTAACCCTACCCAACCATCTTCTACAACAACCACACATATAACCATATCATAATAATTAACATCCAACACATACTATAAAATCAATCCAAACATCCCAACACAATCATACCTCCATCCAATCTATCCAAACACATATTTTCCACCCCCCATCTAAACATAAAATCACTCATCACATCTACAAAACAATTTACTTACTCCAAACCCCAATACCCATAATCATCCCCAAAAAAACCCCAAACCCCCCAAATTCAATAATTTCATACAAAATATACCCTATTCAAATATCACACAAAATTCCAAAACTACAATACTAAACTAAATACATCTACACAAATACACTTAAATTAAAAATCATCTCAACATAATCCCATTCATTTACAACTTCCAACAACCATTACAAAAATACCAATCTAATACCTTTAACATCTCACTTACCCAACCTAAATCTCAAAAAACTAACTCAAAACAATAAAAAACCATCCAACAAATAAACACCCCCTTACAAAACCTTATTAAATCTCATCATCCCATATAATAACTCTAAAACCCCACTATCTCAATCCATACCAAAAATCCACATTACAAAAAATCCCATCACAACCTATTCATCTTCTCATACCCATACACACATAAACCCTATACATTCCAATATCTACACATAAATCATTCCATAAAATCTCACACCATATAATCATATTTCAACAAACAATATACATAATCAATTCTCCCATCCATAATCATAATCACATCAAAATATTCCAATACTAAAATCAATCCCACTCCCATCAAATCTTCCCTCAATACCATCAATCTACCATTCACACAAACACCATCAAAACCATCATACACACCCTACAAATACACTCTTCAATCCCCATATACATAACCCTACTAAACATCTATCAACATCACTCACAAACCACTACCCCATCATCTTCTACATAATCAATCAAAACACAAACCCATCCAAAAACCTCCCAATCCCATAAAACCAACATCACTATCCATCCAAACCACATTCCCCATAACTCTATAAATTATCAACTCTATCCAAAAAATCTATCATCTACCTCATATACCTAAATTCCCACCACAAACCATCAACAAACCAAACCTCATACCAACCCAACATATAATACCCCTACACCATACCCTACAAAATCTACAATACTTCCATATCCCCAAATCACTATCCTTCAAAATCTATCTCAATATTCATCACTAAAACCCAACTAAAAATCTATCACATACAAACATAAAATTAAAAACCACAAAAATACTAATTTCATACCAAACATTCAATATATCATAAAACCAATCTCATTCACCCCATAAACACCATTCACTATTCCCATATCTATCCCAACACTCCCAATAACAAACATATTCCAAACATAACTAATCCCACAAATAAATACATATTCACAAAATATTCCAAAATAATCTACACACTAACAAATCTTCCAACACCCTCCAATACATAAATACTCAAATATACATCATTCACAATCACAATCCACAAAACCCAATCTACAACCACACAAATAAAAACAATCAATTCCCAAAACACCCAAACCTCCATCCCATACCTTAATCAAATAAACTCCATAAAATTACAATCTTCCCAACTTTCCCCATACCCCCTTATCTTAAAACTCTCCCAATCATTCAATAACCTACCATACATCTCCACCATCTCATCTCAACATTCCTAAACACAACCACACCACACAATTCATCATAACACTCATAATCTTAATATAATAAATTTCACCCCCACAAACCCCATATAAATACTAATACAAAATATAAACAATTTACACTAAACCATTAAAAAACCCATAAATTACTAAATCTTTTTACCCCAAATCATAACCAACAATAACCTCAATACATAATCACCACAAAAACAAATAACACTAAATACACATCTAACCATAAATCATCCCAACAACAACCAATATTTATATTTCTCCCATAAATAATCCAAATACAAAAACCCATACATTAAAATTCAAAATTTAACAAATTCAATCTCAAATTACTAATAATCAACAACTCATTCCTACAAACTATCAACCACCCAATCCTACTAAAAAACACCAACCCAAACCCCAATCAAATTTATCTCAACCCATCCCAAACATATACCCACCATTAAACATTACCATACTACCCATCACCCCAAACATCTTCTCATACCCAACACCCAATATCTCTCAACCATTACCCCAAATATACATTCCCATCAATCTTATCATACACTCAATAAACCCTACCCCCCCCAACACCAAACCTACCCAAAAATACCCCACAAACAATATCCAAAATACCAAAATCCCACTAAAATCCCCCCACAATCCTAAAAACCCAAATAACACTTTACCCCCCAAATCACAACATCACCCACCAAAACCATATTACCCTTATAACAAACAATCTAAACCCAACACACATCCAACTTAACACCTTACCCAACAAACCTACATAATCAAACCACATCCACATCTAATCCCACCCAACACACCACAACAAATAAAATACTCAAATAATCACATCAAAAATACCCACCCATTCAACATCACAAACTATAAAAACAATATAATCAACCACATAAACACTAACCTACAACCAAATACCACACTTAAACCCATCCCAAAATAAAATAAAATACCAAAAAATACCCCATCATCTAATAAAAATAAAACTAAAAACCACACATACAAATTCCAAATAAAAACAATAATCACTACCACACCTAAACCCATAAACAAATCCCATTATCTACTTAAAATCACCAAAAAACCATCTTCATACTATCCATCCAATCAACCTATACAATTACTCAATAAAACCATTCAAATTTATCCTTCCCACAAAACCCCAAAATCTATCAAAATCTCACCCAACTCATCTCATCTAAATTCCCCAATACATCAATAAAAATAACTACACTTAACACCATTAATCATTAATATCCACAATCACATAAACCAACTATACACCATCCCATAATACAAAACATACATAAAAAATACTACCCCAATCAAACTAAAATAACATATCCCATATAAAACTCCACATAACATTCATATACAATACCATAACCTATAAAACAAATACCCTTTATTCCAACTATCCTCAACCAAAACAATACATTTCATCAATCCATTCATAAATATCTCAACCACTAAATAAATAAACAACCATTACCCTTCATCATACATTACATAAAACCCTCATTCACTCTATAAAAAAAAATCATACTAAATTCAATACCACAACCCAATCAACATCATACATCTCACCCATCCTTACAAATCACACATACATACCTAAACAAATAACCTAACAATTAATACCATAAACCTATCTAAAAAAAAACTCCATCTCAATCACCACAAAAACCCCACATAACAATTAAACTTATCAATACTTCATCACATACACAATTACCTCATACATCTTACCCCTAATACTAATCCAAACTATAATCAACAAAAACTATCTTCTCCACACATAAAACAAACTTACCATACAATCTACAACAACATACAAAAAATCATAAATCTCTACAATCATAAACCTTCATCAATCACTCAACAATCTAAACCCATACATCCTAAAACCCATCATCACAAACAAAAAAAATACAAAAACTTCACCATACATAACCTATCTATCTTCTAAATCTACACATTAATCATTTACTTTCTCAACATTTACACATAACTTCATCAACAAAACACATAATCTTATCCAAATCCAATACAATTAAATACATATAACTACACATATAACTTTCATACAACACCACAATAAAATCTTCTCAAAACATCCCCAAATACATATCATACATCACAAATTCTTAATACATCTACTTCCTAAACATCAAATACTCTCCATATATCCATCTCATACATCTAATAAATTCATAATCTTCCCATACTCTAACTCATACATCTTCTCAAACTCACACTCACATAATTTAAATTCCACATCTAACATTTACCCCATACATCTACACATATAACTTACCCATACATCCATAATTCACATATAATCTCTCTATACATCATTACTAAAAAATCTTTCAACTACCTAAACATCATACTCTCATAATTACACATAAACACTTTTCTCTTAACTACAACAATATCCCATAAAAACCATATATTATAATAATTTACTATCCAACAAAAACTTCTCCCAATTAAACATTATAAACAATATATTACATTAATATTCTAACCAACATACATAATTTGAAATTTTATCATTCCCATACCCCAAATCTATCCCCAAAAACAAAAAAAATAACTCATAATCCCCATCTCAACATCACCACACCATATTTCCTAATACATCTCCATCATTTCATATACAATACACCAAATCCATCCATCTCATTTAAACCTTCTCATACCACAAACTCAACATACAACTAATAACAATCTCCATACATAATACACATAAACAAAATCCATTACACAACCAACACCCCAACTAACTTATCACTCCTCATTTACCATTACACAACATATCTTCTACTACAATCAACACCTAACTACTCAATCATACATCCCACATAATAACTCATACCACATCATACCCACCACAACCTCTAAAATCAATCCCACCTATATCCCTCAATACATCACACATATAAAAAACTCATACATCTACATTCCAACAATAATTCTCCACCATCTACCACAATTCAACTTCAACCCAAATAATTTCCAATATACATCACCAACATAACACATCTCTTCACACACCTACAAAAACATCTTCTCATTACATCCTACCTATCATAAATTTCTCCAAATACACCATACATCTTCAATACCATAACAATATTCACATTCCAATAAATCCACCCCCCTAATCATCCCTCAACATCATAAAATATCTTCCAAACTATACCATCTACAACAAAATCATTCTCACTACATCACAATCATCCTTCTCCATTCCAATATACACAAATATATCTTCTCATACATCTACACATAAATCTTCTCCATACATCTTACATAACACTCAAATTTATCTTCTCATACAATCCCACCAATATAACTTCATCAACATCTTACCATAATCCAAAATTCTCATACATCACACATAACTCAATTCCAAACATACACCTACACATACATCTTCTCACATACAATACACATAAATCTCCCTCATACATCTACACATATATCTTCTCATACATCCCCACATATATCTTCTCAAACAACTTACTACAAACCCCCATCCAACTCATACATCTACACATATATCTCACTCATACATCTACACATCAAAACTTCTACACCTACACAATATCTAAACATCATCATACATCCTAACACATACTATCTACATACACATTACATAATCTACACATACAACATAACATCTAACAATACATCTTTAATACATCATACACATAATCTTCTCACACAAACCTTACATAATACACATAAATATATCTTCCCAACACATCTACACATACTATCTTCTCATACATCTACACAATATAAACTCATACCATCCTACAAACCCTACATTCCACTTATAACATCTACACATAAATCTTCTCATACATCTACAAAAAATATCTTCCCTCATACATCTACACATATATCTTCTCATACATCTACGCATAACTTCTTCATCATACAAACCTCATACATCTTCCATACATCTACACATTTATATCTTCCCATACATCTACACATATACTTATCAATCTCCATACCAATATCATCCTACACATACAAATCTTCTCATACATCTACACATAAATCTTCCATAATCATACATCTACGCACATATCTTCTCATACATCTACACATATACACATCTCATACATCTACACACACATCATCTTCTATACATCAAACACATATATCTTCTCTATCTTCTCATACATCTACACATATATCTTCTCATACATTTACGCATATATCTTCTCATACATCTCCACATATATCTTCTCATACATCTACACATACATCTTCTCATACATCTACACATATACCTTCTCATACATCTACACATATATCTTCTCATACATCTACACATATATCTTCTCATACATCTACACATATATCTTCTCATACATCTACACATATATCTTCTCATACATCTACACATATATCTTCTCATACATCTACGCATATATCTTCTCATACATCTACACATATATCTTCTCATACATCTACACATATATCTTCTCATACATCTACAAATATATCTTCTCATACATCTACACATACATCTTTTCATACATCTACACATATATCTTCTCATACATCTACAAATATATCTTCTCATACATCTACACATATATCTTCTCATACATCTACACATATATCTTCTCATACATCTACACATGTTTCTTCTTATCATCTACACATATATCTTCTCATACATCTACACATATTTCTTCTCATACATCTACACATACATCTTCTCATACATCTACACATTTATCTTCTCACACATCTACACATACATCTTCTCATACATCTACACATATATCTTCTCATACATCTACACATATATCTTCTCATACATCTACACATATTTCTTCTTATCATCTACACATATATCTTCTCATACATCTACACAAATATCTTCTCATACATCTACACATATATCTTCTCATACATCTACACATATATCTTCTCATACATCTACGCATACATCTTCTCATACATCTACACATTTATCTTCCCATACATCTACACATAGATCTTCTCATACATCTACACATACATCTTCTCATACATCTACACATATATCTTCTCATACATCTACGCATATATCTTCTCATACATCTACACATATATCTTCTCATACATCTACACATATATCTTCTAGTACATCAACACATATATCTTCTCATACATTTACAAATATATCTTCTCATACATCTACACATAGATCTTCTCATACATTTACGCATATATCTTCTCATACATCTACACATATATCTTCTCATACATTTACGCATATATCTTCTCATACATCTCCACATATATCTTCTCATACATCTACACATACATCTTCTCATACATCTACACATATATCTTCTCATACATCTACACATATATCTTCTCATACATCTACACATATATCTTCTCATACATCTACACATATATCTTCTCACACATCTACACATATTTCTTCTTATCATCTACACATATATCTTCTCATACATCTACACAAATATCTTCTCATACATCTACACATATATCTTCTCATACATCTACACATATATCTTCTCATACATCTACGCATACATCTTCTCATACATCTACACATTTATCTTCCCATACATCTACACATACATCTTCTCATACATCTACACATACATCTTCTCATACATCTACACATATATCTTCTCATACATCTACGCATATATCTTCTCATACATCTACACATATATCTTCTCATACATCTACACATATATCTTCTAGTACATCAACACATATATCTTCTCATACATTTACAAATATATCTTCTCATACATCTACATCTTATAGTATAGAGTTATCTACCCTTCCAAGATGGAGGTGAAATTCGTTTCTCACCTTAGACGCCGAAAGAAAAACATCAGGAATGTGTATATTTCGATGGATATCACCATGTTATGTTAAATTATAGAATTAAAGATACACCAGAGTATCTAGTGGTGTAGATATTTTCCTATAACTGACCTCGAAACCCTCGAATCGGTCGGTTGGATCGGAGGGTTGATCAGTGAGTTAACAATTCACTATCGTAAAACAAGCTATTGTTACCGAAACAGAACCAGGCTCGACAGTAAACATGACTCACTCTAATGACACAGAAAGCAGCAGCATCGCTTATCAGCTGGGTACCTATCAATGAGAGGCTAATATTAGCTAGATTTCAGACACGATTTTTCAAGCTCTCAATTGTACAATGTTATGCACCAACTAACGACGCTCTTGATACCACAAAAGATGACTTCTATGAAGCACTTCTAAGTACCATCAACACAATACCCAAGCATGACATAATAGCAGTCATGGGTGATTTTAACGCCAAAGTAGGTGACAACAACGATGGAGTACAAAGATATCTCGGTACTCATGGCATAGGCTGTATGAATCAAAATGGCGAAAGACTTCTAGAACTTTGTGAAATATCAAACCTCGTTGTGGCAGACACCATCTTTCCACATAAGAATATCCACAAGATAACATGGAATTCACCTGATGGCAGAACTAAGAACCAGATAGATCACTTCTGCATAAGCGCTAAATTTCGCTCATCAGTTCAAGACGTAAGAGCATACAGAGGTGCAGAGATCGGAAGCGATCATAACCTCTGCATAGCTAAAATGAGAATTAAACTGAAGAAGTTATACCAACCGAATAAAAATAGAAGAATAGATGTACACAGACTGCAATCAAATGATATAAAGAAGGAATATAATGTCAAAATGAACAACTATTTCGATGCTTTAGGCAAAATTGACAACGATATCACCACCAAGACAATCGATACTAAATGGGAACAACTGAGAACAGCAATGACAGAAGCAGCTGTAGCGACCACCGGATACCTAGTACATAAAAAGAAAAAATGGATGAGAGAAGATACTTGGGATAAAATACAAGAAAGGAAAACAGCAAAACTTAAACTACTAGCGGCAAGTACACATAATGCAGTTGAATCTTGCAAACTAACTTATAACTTGTTAAATAAAGAAGTGAAGACAAAAACTCGAAGAGATAAAAGACATTTCATCAATGAACTGGCCGTAGAAGCTGAAAATGCTGCAAGAACTGGTAATAGTAGGTGCCTTTATCAAATTACAAAACAACTATGTCACCAGCCTACTGCTATGGAAACACCTGTTAAAGGTAAATTAGGGAATTCAATACCAACAGAAAAAGAACAAATGAAGAGATGGGCTGAGCACTTCATGGAGGTGCTAAACAGACCACCACCAACAGTAACACCTGATTTTAATAATGAAACATCCACAACCACCTTGCCAATAACTTGCGATGAATTCACGCTGGACGAGATCAAACAAGCCATTAAAAGATTAAAAAATTTTAAAGCTGCTGACGAAAATATCAGAGAAGAACAAGCGGGTTTCAGGCCGAAACGATCATGTATTGATCAAATATTCACACTAAGAACAATTATAGACATAATCAGTCTCAAGGCATCTACACATTATCATCTTCTCAATACGATTTACAAATATTATCTTTCTCATACATCTACACCGCCCCATCATTGTCATACATACTTACAATTTATCTTTTCATAATCACACATATATGTGAATATATCATCTAACATATATCTATATGACAATGCAACATGTATGTGTTAGATACAATAAAGGGAATACAGATATGGTTTTACTTTAGATACATCAGGGGTAAACATATCTGTATACATGTCACAACTATCTTTTTGGAATCTACACATTGATCTTCTATGACATCTAACATATATCCTCATAATGACGCACATATTGGGTATCAACATGGGACACATGGAAAATTCCTGGGGGATACCTGGATTTCGCAGATATGTATCATTCTTAATTACAACACCATAGACATCTAAGACAATAAATTTCTAGTACATCATAATTTAGTGTATCTCTCGGTTAAATTGGTCTCCAAATAATGCCTCATAAATCTACAAGCTATGAACTTTAGTACATAACGAGACATTTGATATCATCTCATACGGGAAAAATATATCTTCTCATACATTGAATAGTTTCTCATTATTTAGGCAGTAATATGATCTTCTCATGGTGACATCTACAAGAGAATCTTCTCATACTACACAATTGCTTTCATACATCTTCAATAGATCTTCTCAACATCTTGGACACATTACGATATCATTCTATACATCCACAGCTTATCTGTCTCATAATCTACACATATGTCTTCTCAGTGTTACACATATATCTTGAGATAAAATCTACACAAATCATTGGAGACATCTACACATGAATACTTCTTATCATCTACACATATATCTTCTCATACATCAGTACGCAAAATCTCTCACTAATCTACAAATATAGAGATAGACTCTAGGCAGAAATATGTCTCCGACTATCTACACAAAAGATCGATTCTCATACATCTACATGTCATTCACGCATATATCTTCTCATACATCTACACATAGATCTTCTCATACATTTACGCATATATCTTCTCATACATCTACACATATATCTTCTCATACATTTACGCATATATCTTCTCATACATCTACACATATATCTTCTCATACATCTACACATATATCTTCTCATACATCTACACATATATCTTCTCATACATCTACACATATATCTTCTCATACATCTACACATGTATCTTCAAATATTGTCTCTAAGAAAGCGCTTCGTCATCGCCAAAGTCACATTATCTCCCCTTCTCCCCCCCCCACCCCCCAAAAAAATTCCGGTCACATATTGCTCTAACGTTATCTGTGGCTCAGTTTCAAATACCTTGTACATGGGAGCAAGCAGCCAACGCTTAAATAAACTATACATGCCCAGGTTTAGGCATGACTTAATCAAGAAAAGTTAAGCTCACTCAGCTGCTCATATGTGACATCTTAAAACAAGCGCATTCTCTAATCGTACAATCGCAGACTTATCAAATACATCATGAGGGCTGATTACATGTCCTCCTCCCCAAAAATATGTTTTACGTGCATTGTGTTTTTATTATAATTATATACTATTGTATCTAGGTTTGGATTATGATTTGTGCTTTTCAACATGTTTTATTTCTTGATTATAATTATTGTAGCAGTAGTAGTAGTAGCCCACGTCAGTCATAACTGACTATGGAATGCGCCCCTGAAGTGATAGACATCAGCTGCTTTCTTCCCCTATTCCTTCCAGCGTGTTCTCTTCTCTTCTGTTTGTTGTGAGCCGTAATGCTGTGACAGATTATGTAAATAGATTACATGAATCCGCACGTCTTTGCTCCCACCTGACTTTCCGCCTTTTCTTCCTTATTAGTGTTCACGTTTTTTTTTAACGCAGAACCCATGCACTTCGATATCTGTCAAACTCATATTTTAGCCACGCCTATTTTCCGCACGTCTTTGCTCCCACCTGACTTTCCACCTTTTCTTCCTTATTAGTGTTCACGTTTTGTTAACGCAGAACCCATGCACTTCGATATCTATCTAACTCATATTTTAGCCACGCCTATTTTTTTCTCTATGTCTTACAGGCACTAGTGAATGTTTACAAACAGATCTATTAGCTAGTCCACGACCAGACAGGTAACAGCCAGCGAGTAAGAGCCGTTAACTGAATTATCACACGAGCGATTGGGCAATCGTTGGTTTATAGTGACAAGAACGCGCGTAGAAAGAGAACGGGTCGTCTATTTGTAGAATCAAGGGCGATAAGACAATCGACGTACCTTTGATGGTTAAATTTTCTCAGGGGGACTTAAGCGAATGAAGAAAAGAAAGGGGCGATAACCACAGTTACCGACCACATCCGTTTGTTCGTGATCCCAGTGGACGTAATTAGCTACAGAGGTAGACGAGATCAAAAGACGGTTTGCTCGTTGGCAAAGAGAAATAAAGCTTTAATTCGGGAATCGAACCGCAGATTTTCCCAAAATACGGGCTAAGGCGCGATATCTCGCACTAGCTAGCGAAAGTATACCAATTTTATATAAATACCACATCCTTTAAAATCAATTATCTAGTAGCCTCAGAAATTTTCGGAATATCTAGCTCGAATCCTAGAGCCATTGTACAAAGTGGATTACTTAGTATTTCGTGGAGATAGTTTCATTTTCTGTGTTGCGGTAAATATATATACTAGCATTTTGAGTGATTTAATTGTTAAAGTTCGTCTTTATATTTCACTAGGATTTTATGTGTAAATTGACTAGCGTATTTAATAACATATAGCTAATTTTTCCAGCTGTAACGTAAATTTAATTACTCGCTGTCACCCAGAAAGAGATATTTTAATTGACTAGTAAACGCACTAGGCTATTGAGTACTGACGATATATTTATTTATTTCTAATTCATTATGTGTAATTTTGTAAATGACTAGCGCTTATTTCACGGGTTAAAAACGATAAGATAAGCTAGACACTTGTGGTTTCTAATCAAATTTAATAACCGAGTGGATAATAGATCATACCTTTATGCGGGTTAGGATAGAATACTGATGTTGTGGTTAAATGTACGGATCACAAACCAAACCTACCAGCGGCCTAAATCTGAGAAAAGGGGTCTAAGTAAAATAGTACCAAAAACATTCTACGAGGTTGACCTGTTCGGCCCTCGTGTTTCACCCAGAGAGAGAGAGAGAGAGAGAGAGAGAGAGAGGGAGAGGGGGGAGGGTACAAACATATGACAATAAGAATAACTATAACTGGACATATAGCTACCCAGATTTCTTTTCCATTTTCATTTACATTCAGCCCGCTGTGGCGAAAATATCAAACTTAACACTACCCAACTACCAACCACTGTGTTGTGGCGAGGATTTATCCAGAGAGATTTACCTACCTGACATTCTCTTTAACTATCGGAATTACGAGTACAAGCTGATGTACACTGTTAACACTAGATCTCGGTAATTATTTTTCTACCTGGACTAATTGATGTGAAATAAACAAACAGATCCAATTATCAGCACCAAAGTAAGCGTTCCCCAATAGGAGGATTAATCAGTCTTGGGGGAACTGAGGCTTATTTCGGCGAAAACCCAACAATGGATTTGTTACTTATATCATGGAGATATGTTCAAGTTGTTGTTAAACAACTATTACGTAAGCGAGACTGAATGTGGTCTCAGGTTTGTCAGAAGCGAGAGAAAGAGGAGTGAATAATTCTTCTGTTATATGATCATTGTACTCACTTTGTTTTTCTTCCTTTTGTTTGCTAATACTATTATTTTCAGGATAGATTAATTAGGAACTCTGTTCTCTACAGTATAGTCAAATTCTTTACCATAGCGCAAATCTTTTGACCTTTTGGGGTTATTGACTTCTTCTTGCGGGATCTTCTCAACAGAGGGGATTGCACTTATGGGTTTATTTTTGTTTAATTTCTGGAACCTATGATTTCTATTGCTATTGATATATTGGATGTTGTGAAGTTTTTTTTTTATAATAAACTTTAACAAAACTTAATTACCTGTGTTGGTCAGCTCGGCCCAATATCCCTACTTCATTTACTATAGTTTCACGTGTGTGCGTCTGGTTGTCGTCACTTATCTGTGTGTGTGTATGTGAGTGGTTAATAGTGTATATGTTAATGTATGCGGAAAGGAGAATAGTCTGATAAATAAATTACAGTCGTAAAGATAGGCTGGACTAGAGTATCTTCTCAATCCAGGGACAGATTCTACCTTTAACTATTCACTCGTGAATTCTATTTCTTTACCTTGTCTCTCACTGAGTTACCACCTTTTCAGTTCTGTTCAGACGGGACCAGAATCTACCTTAAATACCTATCCAAATCTACCACAGATGCCACCCTGAATTTTGAGGAAAAAAAAGCCTAGATGATACCTTAAAGAACTTTAGATACATATAGATTTTGAATTTTGGTCTACATTTGGGCCACTTGTGCTACATTAGGCGGATTTTTTGGGCTACTTTGGGTGAAAACCCGACAACCGAAAGTTGATCTAGGTGGCGTTCTTCAACTAACGAAGGAAAATGACACCTAGACAGGACTACAAAAAAACCAAGATCTTGGTGAATCCACCTAGGAGCGGCAATGCTTCTTGTGAGAGCGTCTTTTCACCCAATCTGTGGTGGCTGCGTAAGGTGATTCGCCACTTGCTGCGATCGGCAGGTTATGTCCAGTACTTTCATATCTCACTTGTACACATCTCTGAACCTCAGCTTCGGTCGCCTGGCTGTTCTTTTGCCATATGCCAGTTATCAATAGAAAATATATGTGGGGATGCGACCGTCTTCCATGTACAGTCTCCGTGTCTAAGTAGTGTATACATGCTTTAAAGGTCAGCACGTGACAGCACCAATGTCTAGGTTGTCATGATTATAATTAGATACCGGAAATGTGATTACGCTGTTGTTGTTTTAATATTATAACGTCACATTATTTGAAATTAATATTTAAAACGCATGTGAGAATACAGGAATTCAGCTTGTGAGAATACACGAATTCAGCTTGTGAGAATACACGAATACAGCTTGTGAGAATACACGAATTCAGCTTGTGAGAACACACGAATTCATCTTGTGAGCATACACGAATTCAGCTTGTGAGAATACACGAATTCAGCTTGTGAGAATACACGAATACAGCTTGTGAGAATACACGAATTCAGCATGTGAGAATACACGAATTCAGCTTGTGAGAACACATGAATTCAGCTTGTGAGAATAGACGAATTCAGCTTGTGAGAATACACGAATTCAGCATGAGAGAATACACGAATTCAGCATGTGAGAATAGACGAATTCAGTATGTGAGAATACACGAATTCAGCATGTGAGAATACACGAATTCAACATGTGAGAATACACGAATTCAGCATGAGAGAATACACGAATTCAGCATGAGAGAATACAAGAATTCAGCATGTGAGAATACACGAATTCAGCATGTGAGAATAGACGAATTCAATATGTGAGAATACACGAATTCAGCGTGTGAGAATACACGACTTCAGCATGTGAGAATACACGAATTCAGCATGTGATAATACAATAATTTAGCATGTGAGAATACGTGAATTCAGCATGTAAGAATGCATGGATTCAGTATATGAGAATACATAAATTCAGCACGTGAGAGTACATAAATTCTGCACGTGAGAATACATAAATTCAGTATGCGAGAATACATGAATTCAGTATGTGAGAATACATGGATTCAGCATGTAAGAATACATAAATTCAGTATGCGAGAATACATGAATTCAGCATGAGACATTTCATGAATTCAGTATCGACGATGACAGAAAGAAATGGCATAATGTTAGACTGGGCTGATTGCCCTATTCTAAACCTTTTGAGAATTTGCTCGTCCCTTCCTTCTCTCTTATTCTCCCTCCATCCGTCCTTCTGCCTGTCTGTCCGTCCGTCCACCCTAACCAACCCATCCATCTAATCTAATCTAACCTTTCTGTCAGTCTATCTATCTACATATCTAACTATCTCTATCTATCTCGCATACTACAACAAAGACGAGCTTTTTAAAATGACAATCAAAATAGGTCATGTTCAGCTGACAGCAGAAAAACTAGGAAGTTAGTCAAGGACGTGTTACTAAAATCTGGCAAAAGAAATGGGGACAGTCTATACACATGAAAAACAATACGGGTTACGATTGTCTGATCTTTGCCCCGGGACGGTACGTGCAAAACACAGAAAATAAACAAAATGATAAGCTAAGATTTAAATGCATAAACTGGGTTCATCAATAATTCAGCGATAACAACTTAACATCCTTCTTTGTCCATCGACGTGGCCGGATTCGCTGTCAGCGAGAAACAACCAGTGACAGACTGGACGGTCGGCAGTTTAAGAGGTGAAAGCACTTTGAAGCGTATCTCCCCACAGGGCGTAACGATAAACTGTTGACGGTATTACACTTTACTTTTATTTTTTTTTAACTTTTATAGAAAAAGATATTTAAAATTAATCCAGAAGTCGCTACAGTAAATTAGGAATCACACAAACATTTAAGTAGACACAGAACATGAACTTTACACAAATAATAGTGAAGCAAAACGAAAAATAAAAGTGTAAAAACACGGATTATACAAGCACAAAACTTTTACCACGACACAAGCTAATCTGTTCTCTAAATAATCTGACCACATGAGACGAGAATCCATAAGGAGATACGCCAGGAATGTTAATCCATGAACTCAACGTAAGGTTCTTGCTGATACTGTCTTTGCTAATGATGGCGTGTAAAACAGTGCCACAGGCACACACAAAAACTGCCACAGATGTGACAGAACGTTTAAATCTCTGTCAATGGAAGTCAGAAGGAGAGTTCTTCAGCGTTTTCTTGAAATGGTCTTATCACATGGAGGTGAATAAAGTGCAATCAATAAACACACAAAGCAGAATTTTACGAACAGCTGTACAGGTGAATGTTAAGACTAGTATTACAGGAAAATGTTAAGAATAGTGTTACCGGAGAATGTTAAGAGTAGTTTAACAGCAGAATGTTAAGAATAGTGTAACAGGAGAAAGTTAAGAGTAGTGTTACAGGAAAATGTTAAGAATAGTGTAACAGGAGAATTTTAAGAATAGTGTGAGAATGTCAAAAAAAGTGTAACAGATGAATGTTAAGAATAGGTTGGCAGGTGAATGTTAAGAATAGTGTACCATGAGAATGTTAAGAGTACTGTAACAGCAGAATTTTAAGAGTACTGTAATAGCAGAATGTTAAGAATAGTGTTACAGGAGAAAGTTATGAATAGGTTGTCAGGAGAATGTTAAGAGTAGTGTAACAGGAGAATGTTAAGAGTAGTGTTACAGGAGAATGCTAAGAATAGTGTTACAGGTGAATGTTATGAATAGGTTGTCAGGAGAATGTTAAGAATAGGTTTACTAAATAATGTTAAGATTAGTTTTACTGGAGAATGTTAACAACAGGTTTACATAAGAATCTAAAGAAAATGTTTACATGAGAATGTTACGAATTGGTTAGCTGGAACATGTTGACAATTCCCTGCACAACTAAACAGAAGAATAAGGGTTCTATGACAGAATCACACATGAAGCTCATTACCTAAATACGAATAATAATAATAGCCCCTTCAGTCATAACTGACTACGGTAATGCGCCCCTGAGGTGACAGCCCTCAGCTGCTTATTTTCCTGGTGTTTCTTACGATGTTTTCTTCTCTCTTCTGCTTGTTGTGTATGCTTCTTTTCGCCCAATCTGGGGTGGCGCCGCAGATAGCATCGCCACTTGGTGTGATCGGCAGCTTCATCCTCCCAAGTTTCTGGATTTATGTCCAGTGCCCTCATGTCTCTCTTGCACACATCTTTAAATCTCAGCTGCGGTCGCCCAACTGTTCTTTTGCCATCTGCCAGTTGTCCGTAGAAGATATCTTTCGGGATGCGACCATCTTCCATGCGGCGGACATGGCCACGCCAGCGTAGTCTGCGCTGTCGAAGCAGTGTATACATTCTTTGAAGGCCAGCACGTGACAACACCTCGATATTTGTCACTTTATCTTTCCATGAAGTAGGGTAGGCGCAAAAAAGGTATGATTCTGCAGGCGCGTGACTTTTATATAGTCTACAGGCGCGTGACTTTTATATAAGGAAAATGTGGTGGCGCGTTAGGTTGTGGCACGTGATTTTTATATAGTAATATATTTTAGCCGGGGTGACTTCCTCTGACGATCAGCTTGCGTCCTGGTAGTGTGTTGTTGTGTGTGGTTTATTTATGTGTTACAGCATGTGTTGTTATGTGTTGTTTATTTTACATATAGACGATATTTGAATATATTGTCTGTTTATGACTGCGTGGACGCAGTCCCTTTGTATCTTAACAGTGTTGTATTTATGACTGCAGTGGGGCCAGTTCCTTTGAGTAGATGGATATAATGACCGTATTAACAGTCTACAGGCCAGTCGCGTGACTTGTCTGCGCTGTTATAATGGGCCATATTACACAGTGTTGTTTATGAGTCTTTTGGAGTAATTATGGTCCAACCATATTAAACAGTGTTGTTTATGATTCTTGGAACGCAGTCCCCTGTTGGATGGCCATATTTAACAGTGTTGTTTATGACCTGCAGTGCCTAGCAGTACCCTTTTGAGTATAATGGATAGTGATTGGGTCCGTTATGTAACAGTGATGTTTATGACTGCAGTGGGGCAGTCCCTTTTGAGTATAATGGTTAGTGATGGTCGTATTAACAGTGTATGTTGTCGATATTAGCTATTCGTCTGCGTGTCTCTCGCGCGTTGTTCGATATCAACGTCACCAGTTTGTTTAACATTCGATGATCTTACTGTAGGTTTGTGGTGACCCCCCACCCATATCTGATAACAGTCTTACACAGTGGACAGCACCAACAGTTACTCATTGGTCATAAATAATAAAACAGCATATATATAAATAAGTGAATGAGAAACACTGACCTTTTTCAGTCTTCAACGGGAATGTACACCTTTGAAATTCGCGGGTGACTTTTAAATTAGACATTTACAGATATGCTGATGTTTTCGCATTTATCTACGTACTAAACATTGGATCTCCTGTAGGGATTTCAAGCAACTGTGCTTCATGTCGCTTTGATTTCCCCCGAGTTCCAGTTAGTTACAGTATTTCCCAGTGAATTCAGTGTTTTCTGCGCGTGTTGTTTGCGTGTACGAGATGGAGGTTTCGTGATGATATAGTTTTATGTGTGATTTCTGTTTAGGGGCAGCTGTGACTTCCTTACCACTATGAAATTGACGATTATTGGTCTAGCTTTTGGTGGTAGACCTGGTCAGTTCTTGTAGGAGTTAGGTTCTGTTTCCAATTTAAGCGTGATTGGTGCAAAAGGATACAAACCTTGCGGTTTGTTGGCTGACCTAATTTTTGTTTTAGTGAGTGGACGTTAACGTGGTTTGTACGTGATATTGATTATTTGTAGGTGTCTGTCGTTCCCTATCTTTCAATTTTTTATACACTCATTTTGGGTGTATTTGCAGTTATTACATTATCTGCTTGACGATCAGCAGTGCGTACTGGTATTTGTATGTTGTTTTGGTAAACTGTTTTATTCTTTGGGTTTATATCATTTATGAAGTAGGGTAGTGCGCTAAATATGGTATATTTTGCAGGATGGCGTGATCTTTATATAGTAAGCTAAAGGCGCGGTGATATATATAGGGGGGGTGTCAACCCCTTAAAGGCCACCCCCAGCCAACAGACACTCGGCGCAAACACTGTCAGGGGGGTCAATATTTTATGTGTTGACGATAAATGACGGAAAATATAACAAATCAATAATGGCGAGTTAGTAGGTTACTAAGGGGATTTTTGAAGCGAGTGGAGGTTTTTTGTGTTGGCGAGGGTGACGACGCATGGGTGTAATGTAGCTGGCGGGTAGTAGAGACAGTATGCAGTCCTTTTTTAATAGGGAGTGCTGCAGCTCAACAGCACATTAAAGAAAGCCGCCACTGGTCTATAATACAATGGACATGTCTACTCATACACAGTTCAGCTACACAGCTACTAACAAAAGTCTCAGGTAAGTCGGCAGGGCACAAAGCACATCTGAATTCACCCGTGGTTGGGCCCGTCTGGGTTGACAGGCACGTCACTGGCGTCGGCCTAGGAAAGACACGTCGGAGCTTTTTCACCCCTGGGTGGGCACATCTAAGCAGCAATGACAGAACCAGCAGCTCATCATGATGACTTGGGGGTACTAACAACATCTAACAGCCTCCTATCAACTATAAACCCTCCTAACGACCATCACCCTCCACCTTATTACCGAGGTTGACCGAGCTATCTCCCATCTGGCACCTGGACATGCCGCCTGGGCCCCCAGCTAAAAAGTACCAACTCCCACGCTCCGCTGCTCCAACTGCATCACTGTCGCCAACAACCAAAAGAACTCAGAGATACGTCAAACTGACCAGTCCGTCTGACGCACACTGTAACACTGGTCTAACACTTTGACAATCGCATCTATACTTGCAAAGATACTAGAACAACCAACTTAAAACTCAACTGTATCTTATTTCACAGCAAAAGACTGGAAACATACCGAAAAACTAGCCATCATAACTGTGGTGCTGAAAGTAGGTCAAAACTCGTAAACGAGGTCAGGTCAAACGACCGTAAACATTACACTGACAGACTGACACACACTAGCCTTACACTGGACGCTGAAAAAGAAAACAACTCACTCCCGGGAGTTTACAATAAATAGGAATGCGCCAAGATGGCTGCCACTTCCTAGCACTCTGTGTGTGCAATACTTAATGGCCTGACTGACACAAATGCAGGCTCTAAGGCTTTACTTGCAATAATAACACGTTTAAAGTCAGTTAGCTGGGAATAAATACTCTAACAAACAGGCCCCATGGCCGAAAGAATTGTCCGCTATAAATATTATAAAAATATCGGCCCCTTGGCCTCTAACTGACCGGACAAGAGCCACCCAGATGTCAGACACTAGTAATGCTGTGGATTTACCACCAATATCATATGCATTGTAGTACTAACAATATCAAGACTCATTGCCTAAGAGTACGACCACAACTAGAACTAGCTGACATTAAATAACTAATAACACCTGGAACAGGTACTGACCCTTTAATGAACAGTACACACACAAAGCCACACACAATACGCATAAAAATGCCATACACAATGTAATAAGAATGCCAACTTACTTGTGAGAATAATACCAATGCACATAATAGCAAAAATGGTCATCGACATAATTTACTCAGCAACCGCCATGACTATCGCTCACAGGCGGAATGCGCTACTAACACAACGCAATACATAATTGTAAATAATCTCCTCATAAATAATATCCAGGAGAAAATCACCAGGATTTACAACCACCACCTAGCGACACATTAAGTACTCCTGATCACATGAAAATCGGCAAGAAGTAGGAACCCCACTGGCATTCACATAATCCCAGCAAAACTACTGACAACGGGAACACGTCCTCTCAGTAAGGCCGACATCTCTAGAATAATTTGCGCCAAAAGTTTCATAGCGTCTTCCGGCCCGCGCAAAACTGACCTGACCGGTTTTTAATCTACCAGCGTAGCCACTCTCCAATGTGACCACTATAAAATTACGGCTAATGTCTATCCTGTGACAAACAACAACATTACATTTCTCAACAGCATTGCTAACGCTACCACCAGCAGTTGTTACGTCACTGTCTGAGGCGACTAATACGAGGTTGCGAACATGACGGCTGGCAACATCACTATGTAAAACAAACTGATACAGACCTAGTGCTGCAAAAGCTTATGAAAGCTTTAGTGCAGGCTTTATACAAGGGGACTGGCTGCAGGGTGGCCCCTGCTTCATATGTGGCAGTAAGGGAAGTGAATGAACGAAAGTTCACACATAACATTAAAATATGCTAGATCGAACGGCAGCTAAGAAGGAGTTGATTGGACCACATAAAAACGTGATCTTACTGTTGAAGTTTATAATTATAGTTTATAATTATTACTACTTATTATAGTAATAACTGATATTAACTACCAAGAAGTTTCCGACTTTGACAAATGAGAGATGCCATAGCGTACACGGACTGAAGTGGGATGGATCACCAACGTAGAACTCATGGCATGAACCAGGCAAGGACCAGTGAAATAAAAGATAGAACAACCTCAGAAGGACACACAGTGAGGAATCTTGTCGATTACATTACAAGGTAGTCGATAACATTACAAGGTAGTCTATAACATTACAAGGTAGTCGATAACATTACAAGGTAGTCGATAACATTACAAGGTAGTCTATAACATTACAAGGTAGTCGATAACATTACAAGGTAGTCGATAACATTACAAGGTAGTCCTTGTTCTGGAATCGCCAGTGTAATAGAGGTAGAGGGAGATTTTTAAAAATACACGGAGAAGAGAACTTAAGATAGAAATGACAGAGATTAGGACGGCACGGAAAGATCATGAGCTCATACGACAGGTCAGGACGACCTGGTATTAATATCTTGACGTCCTATGTTGCCTTCACAAAATGGTACTAACTGAATAAATAGTAACATTTACAAGAAAGAAAAATCTTGCCTCGTTTTGACGAGGCGCGCCTGTTCAACCTAGACATGGGGTCCGTGGGTTGAATTAGCGCATATGTCCAAATATAAAAGACCGTGTCGTATGGTTATGAATATGCAAGTAACAACAGTAACTGTTGTAAACTGATACAGTAACAACAGTTACTGTTGTAAACTGATACAGTATTAACAGTTACTGTTGTAAACTGATACAGTAACAACAGTTACTGTTGTAAACTGATACAGTACCAGTAACAAGAAAAGTGTACAACCAGCAGAACTGACAGATCAAAACTCAACAGGCGACACAGAAACAAGTTGGGCGGACACGGAATTCATCAAGAACCAGCTGAGGTAAACTGTAGAAGAGTGGACACCGATTGTGCGGTCAAGTGTTTTAAGACAATCGAAGGTGATTGGATGATTGATAGTTGTAAAACTGGCAGTTAGTTGTAGTTATAATATTAGTAGTGGTGGTAGTTGTAAAACTAGCAGTTGTGGTAGCTGTAATATTAATAATGGTGCTAGTTGTAGTTATAGCAATTATAGTGGTGGTAGTTGTAACATTAGTAGTGGTGACAGTTCTAGTTATAATATTAGCGATGGTAGTAGTTGTAGCATTAGTAGTGGTGGTAGTTGTAACATTAGTAGAGGTGATAGTTTTAATTGTAATATTAGCGGTAGTGGTAGTTGTAGTTGTAATATTAGTAGTGATGGTAGCTGTAACGAAATGGTCGCATCCCGAAAGATATCTTCTACAGACAATTGACAGATAGCTGTGTCGTATAATGGAAATATAGATGCAGTAATCTGACAGCCTTTGCTTTCCTATTTAGTGTGTACCATTGGCTAAGCCATTTAAAAGATTAAAAAATTTTAAAGCTGCTGGAGTTGACGAAATTTCAGGGGAAATGATTAAAACAGTTAATGACAACAACCTCTTGAGAATTTTAGATATTATAAATGAAGTATGGAGAGAAGAACAACCACCACAACAATGGAAAGACAGTATTATTGTAAAGTTACCGAAGAAAGGTGATCTATCAGACTGTAATAACTGGCGTGGTATATCTCTATTATTATCAGTACCTGGAAAATTATTATGTTGCATGATGTTAGAAAGACTTAAATTGCATGCTGACGAAAAGATCAGAGAAGAACAAGCGGGTTTCAGGCCGAAACGATCATGTATTGATCAAATATTCACACTAAGAACAATTATAGAAGAATCAGTGGAAATGCAATCGCCACTTATTATCACCTTCGTCGATTTTCAAAAAGCCTTTGATTGTCTACACCGCCCATCATTGTGGAAGATACTTACAATCTATGGTTTTCCAACAAAATGTGTGAATATAATCAAAGCGCTATATGACAATGCAAGATGTTGTGTTAGAACAAATAAAGGGAATACAGAATGGTTTACAGTAGAAACAGGGGTGAAACAAGGCTGTATTATGTCACCACTACCTTTTGGAATAGCTATTGATTGGGTTATGAGAAACTATACCCACAATGAACAATTAGGTATAAAATGGACAAATGGAAAATTCCTGGGGGACCTGGATTTCGCAGATGATTTAGCATTCTTAAGTTCAACTCCCAGACAATCCCAAGAAGCAGTAAATAATTTGTGTCATCTCTCGGTTAAAATAGGTCTCCAAATAAATGCCTCTAAAACTAAAGCTATGAACTTTTCTAACGAGACCTTTGATATCATCTTGAACGGGGAAAAACTACAGAAAGTTGAAAGTTTCAATTATTTAGGCAGTAAAATGACTCAGGATGGTGACACAACAAGAGAAATCCATACTAGAATTGCTTTGGCAGCTAGCGCCTTCAATAGATTATCTAACGTTTGGAAATTACGATCATTGAATATACATACCAAGCTTCGTCTGTTTAATTCAAATGTTATCTCAGTGTTAACATACGGCTGTGAGAGTTGGAAAATAACAAAATCATTGGAGAACAAGCTGAATACATTCGAGAACAAATGTCTTAGAAAACTCATGAACATCAGTTGGAAAGAATTCAAGACTAATCGACAAATAAGAGAAGACTCTAGGCAGAAATATGTATCCGACTATATAAGGAAAAGACGATGGTCATATATCGGTCATGTCCTACGAATGCAAAACAACAGAATACCACTACAGGCGCTCCCTTGGGTTCCTGAGGGTAAGAGGAAAAAAGGAAGACCAAAAGAAACACTCAGAAGAACAATAATAAGAGAAGGAAGAACGTTGGGCCTAAATAATGTGCAAGAGCTAAGAGGAGTGGCGTCACAACGAACAACCTGGAGAGCACTGGTTTCTGCCTTATGCGCCATGTTTGGTGCTTAAAGAATTTATTATTATTATTATTAGTATTATTGGCTAAGCCAAACCACGCAATTTTCTGTCTGTATGACTCACCGCTGAATCCACGCTCTTTTTCTGGGAACATAACAACAGAATTGTTTACCAACTTTTCGCAACCTGTCAGTCTTAACAGGGGAGCGAATCACGTTTGTTTACCTGAGTTTCTCACGCGAGCTGATTTGCCAATTATCGGTCATTAGACAGATGCGCGTGGAAACAACGGACTGTTTGAAGAGATACACGGCCGATAATATTTTCCCGACTACCTTTGATGTTCGCACGTTCAGCGGGAGGTAAATGTTTGATCTGCGAAAGGAGACGTAATCTAAGAGAGGCCCGTTGCACGGCCAAGTCTTCTGATGTCGGTCAGCATCACTGAGTAGAGCGAACGAACAAACCTTTCATCTGGGAAACGCAGTTTCCTGATTTCTTTGCTATGCAGAACGTGTGAATTATAACATCCTCTAGAGATAATAACACCATGATCTGTATATATATATATATATATATATATATATATATATATATATATATATATATATATATATATATATATATATATATATATATATATATATATATATATATATATATATATATATATATATATATATATATATATATATATATATATATATATATATATACTGCGTTCTCTCCAATTCAGTTATCAGAGTCGCTCAGAAATTTTTGGATAATCTAAACACGCTAGACCAGAACCATTTCTTCGCTAAATGTGTTAAATAGTCTCGTGTGGATTTCATTTACTGATTTGTGGTAATAGAAAGTGTGCTTAAGTGATAAAATCTACTAAGTTTACCATTGTAATTCACTGTAAGTCCCTAGCGTTTAAAACTACCGAAATAACATAACGCGTAGATATTTTCTTGCCAGTTGTTCAGTAATGTAATTTCCAACATCTACTTTCGTACATAAGAAGATATGATTTAGCGGACTGAGATTATTACGCGTGACGGATGATGACAGAATAGGATTCGCGTTATATTTCATTGTGTGAAATTATATAAGTGACTAGTGTTAATATCATGCGACAAAACAATAGAAGCCGACAATCTATAGCTAGTAATGACAGGCGATATTTGTTTAAATGCGCGTATTGATAAATTAAATAATAATTGACTTTGTGCGCTGTTCATTTTCTTGCGGGCAATAACGGGGGAGAGCGCATGCCCTTTTTCCCGACATGCCATAGCGGAAAATTTACGTTTGGATAGGACAGTAGCATATTTGTTTCATAAATGTTCTTTTCTTCCTAATATAGTACCTCATCAAAACCAGCGGCCAGCTGTCTTGTTCTGATTTTGTGTCCTCTGTTTTTTTTGGGGGGCTAGTTCGGTCCTCTTTCTTCATTCAGTGAAGGATCAATGGTGTCTTCTTCGTGGCTTACATGTCCCAAGTTCCTTCGTGAACCGGTTGGGCCCAAGAGACAAATAAACATTAATATTAAATCTTAACTGGACTGTACCTTACCCAGAATTATTTATTCAATTTTTCCAGCCCACTGGGCATACGAAAGAACATATATTCCTAACGTTTGACAGCCGTAGCAACGTTACGCTGTTTCAAAATCAGCACGCACCATAGAGCCAGCCGATATGATTTACCATCATCATCATTTTTACATATTGTAATATTTGTCTTAGCAACCAGATGCTTCGCAATACTGGAATTATTTTTCTCCTTTTGCAACTGTGAACGCCCAGAGCACGTCTTGCTTCAGTAACTATTCGCGGTGACACTTGTTTTTCATCCAGGGAAAAATTAAACCTTGTAATTATTATTATTCGATATATATAATATATATATATATAATAGATATATATATATATATATATATATATATATATATATATATATATATATATATATATATATATATATATATATATATATATATATATATATATATATATATATATATATATATATATATATATATATATATATATATATATATATATATATATATATATATATATAAAAGATATATATATATAATAATAATTATTATTCGATTTATAGGCTGGACTGGGGCCATATTTGGGCAACCCACCTGACAGTATAGGTTCAAGAACGATTGTAATTTTTTCAAGGGATAGCAACACCACGAGTGTGTAAGCGAGATTGTTTGTGGCCACGTATGAGAGAGAGAGAGAGAGAGAGAGAGAGAGAGAGAGAGAGAGAGAGAGAGAGAGAGAGAGAGAGAATATTTTCCTTTGTTACAAATATTGTACTAACTTCCTTTTTTTGTTTCGCTAAACTTGTGTACTTTAATGAGTAGTAATTTAGTGGGAACTTGTTCTAAAGTCTATTCTGTAACCTAGTGTTAATCTTTGACTTTTGGGTTATTAACTTCTTTTTGGATCATTTCTCAACAAGGGGGAGGGCACTTGTTTGGTTAATTTCGTATGTCTGTAAAAATTATTTATTGATTTCTCTACATGTTTTAATGTTGTAAAAGTTAAACGATAATAAACAACAAAAAGAACTTAACTTTGTGTGTTTGTCAGACCCATACCCAATTAACCATATTTTTTTCACGTTTTGTGTGTCTTGTTGTACATATAACCGTGTGTATAGGTGTTTAGTAAACTTATATTTTTTAATATAAGGGGTGCAAGATTGTCTGATATTAAAATACAGTCGTATAGAAAGGCTGGACTAGAGAAACTAATCAATCCAGAGACAGATCCTCTCCTTAACTATTCACTCGTGAAAATCTATTTCTTACACTTTACTTCTCACGTATTATCACCTCTGCTCAGACGGGACCATAAATATATTCTAAGCTATCTAAAAAATATACGACAATGGCGAAAGAACAGTTAAGCGACCGCAGCTGAGGTTCAAAGGTGTGTGCAAGAGAGACATGATGGTACAGGACATAAATCCAGCAACCTGGGAGGATGAAGCAACCGACCACGCAAAATGGCGATGCTCTCTACGGCGCTACCTCAGATTGGGCGAAAAGAAGCTCTAACAACAAGTAGAAGAGAAAAGAAAACGTCCAAAAAAAACCGAGAATAAATGCAGTTAAGGGCTGTCACTTGAGGGGCGCATTCCCATAATCAGTTATGACTAAAGAGGCTATTATTATTAGTTGTAACATTAGTAGTGGTGGTAATTATAACATTAGTAGTGGTGGTAGTTATAACATTAGTAGTGATGGTAGTTATAACATTAGTAGTGGTGGTAGTTTGTGACAGAATGGGGCGACCATTCTCGATCTTTGTTACACTACGGCAGTATCAGTTACATTTTGTACTGATTTTTATTGCGTGCTTTCAATTGTAGCATTTTCTTTCTTTGCTATGTATAGCAGATATTTGGTATTTTCATTCTTACACTCTCTTCAGTATATTTCGTCTTGTCTGTTTACCTGCCCATCCCTGCCAAGTCATCAGCAAAATCCAGACCATGCAACTGCTTAGTCAGAGTCCACTGGATTCCATTTCTGTTGTGTGTTGTCGATGTTCTCGTAACCCAGTCTATTGCTAGTAAGAAAAGAAATGGAGACAACAGGCATCCCTGTCGCACTCCTGTTCTTTTACCAAACGGTTCTGTAAGCTGTCCTTCATGAAGAACTCTGCATGTCATGTCTTCATATGCTTTCTTTATTAAATTAATGATCTTCAGGGGAACTCCATAATGCCTCATCAATTTCCAAAGTGATTCTCTGTCTACACTGTCAAATGCCTTTTCGTAGTCCACAAATCCGATGTATAGTGGTGAATTCCATTCCAGATTTTGTTCAACTATTATTCTCAAAGTGGCTATCTGGTCTGTACGGGATCTGCTTTTTCGAAAACCTGCTTGTTCATCTCTCAGTTTCTTGTATATGGACTCTTTTAATCTTTCAAGGACAATCCTGTTTAATACTTTTCCTGGCACTGAAAGTAACATTATTCCTCTATAATTTGTGCACTCTTGTAAATTTCCCTTCTTAGGCAACTTAACCAGATATCCTTCCTTCCATTCCGCTGGTATCTCTTCCTTTTCCCAGACTTTACCAAGTAATTTATATAACATCTCTGTAGCCGTGGCGATATCTGCTGTGATGGCCTCTGCTGGAATGCCATCAGGTCCAGACGCTTTTCCATCTCTTAGAAGCTTTATGGCTTTCTTTATTTCTTCCTTCGTTGGTCTTTCACCGTTAATTTGTAGCTCTTCTTCTGCTGGCTGGATGTCCGGGGGGTTTTGTGGAGCTGGTCTATTGAGAAGGACCTCGAAATAGCCTGTCCACCTCTTCATTTGCTCTTGTATATTGCTGAGCAGTTTTCCATTCTTGTCTTTTATGAAGCAACTGTGTTTGCTTGTATTTCCCCGTTAGCTTCTTTGTGCTGTTATACAGTTCTCTCATATTCCCTTTGGCTGCAGCATCTTCTGCCTCTCTTGCCAACTCCTCAATATACTTCCTCTTGTTTCTTTTGATGCGTCTTTTTACTTCTTTGTTTGCTTCTGTGTACACTTCTTGAGCCTTGGTTTTGGAACTTCTGGTTTTGCTTGTGTTTAAATCTGCTTTCTTGTTTTTCCTGTCTTTTATCTTATTGATGGTTTCTGTTGTTATCCATGCTTTTTGTTGTCGTTCCCTTTTCCCCAGTATTTCTTCACATGTCTCATTCCATACCGTTTTGATTTGCTGCCAATAGTCTTCTGTATTCTCTGCATCTTCCAGCTGTTGGAGCACTTGGAATTTGTTGGATATTGTGACCGCAAATTGGTCTTTTGTTTCTTGATTCCTTAGATGTCCTACATTAAATTGTTGTCTAAAATTTTGCATTGCTCCATATCTCTTGAGTTTCATTTTTACTTTGGCTATCAGAAGGTGGTGATCTGATACCACCTCTGCTCCTCTATATACATTTACATCCTGCAATAATGATCTAAACTTCTTGTTTATGCATATATGATCAATCTGATTTTCTGTTCTATGGTCTGGTGAAATCCTTGTTGCCTTGTGTATTCTCTTATGTGGAAGCATGCTTCCTCCTATAGCCAGTTGATTTGAAGCACAGAAGTTTGAGAATAGTTCCCCATTTTCATTCATTGTTCCTAGCCCCTGTTTTCCCATGACATCTTCAAAGCCGGTGTTGGCTGTACCTATCTTTGCATTCATGTCACCCATCAAAATTGTGATGTCTCTTCTAATTATACCTAGTGTAAAAGCCCGTCATATGACGGGAATTAAATTAAAAAGCACCAATACTTAACGGAAATTTTATTTTTTCAAATACTTAAAAAAAAAAAATATTATAAAAATAGGTGGAAACATCCTATTGTCCATCGGAAGAGCACCTTGTCTTTCTGTTGTTTTAGTCGGCCGCATAGTTCACACTATTACTGGGACTTCAGATAGCATGTGATCGGAACTCTAATACATCTTTAGATCTAGAGTAAAAGTCCATCATAACTTGTTCTTCTTCTTCTTTGATCCTTAGCCGCCGACTGTCACAGCAGTCAGTGGCCATCATGCCTTACGGCGCCTTGCAGGGCAGTAAGAAAATTGCTTACACTTTACTCGGTCGGCGTCATATGATGGATATTAATTTCAAAGCACCAATACTTAATTGCAAACATTCAGATCAAAAGCCTGCTTATTCTTGGTGCAGAAAATGACTCGGAGGAAATAAAAGTCAGTAGACATCCTCCAACCTTTGCGCACTTTTCTTTGTCGAGCGCTACTATTTTCGGGAGAGTATTAAAAAACCAAAATAATTCTTTTACATCCTTGTTAAAAGTCTGAACACCCACGCCGTTCACGTTGCACACCGTGTTCTGCGCACTTTTCTTTGTTGCGTGTTACTATTTTAGGGAGCGTTACGTTCAGACAGAAAAAGCTGGGATATTATTTATAGGATACTTACAGTTTAAAAGCAGTGTAAATGTTTGTGTAAACATATTCACTTTAAAGTTAATGAAAGTCTCAAACTTTTCAATCAGTGTAAATGTAAATGAAAACCTATTCAATTTATATTGTGAACACTTTTCAGACAGTGGAGATGTACATGTAAACATATTCTATCTGTACTATTAACCTTTTCATTTAAGTGTAAAATAACGATAAAACTATTCAATTTAAATGTAAAGAAAGTTTTTCTCGAGGCATTAAGTTTAATTCTCATCGAGGGTAAATTCTGAGATAATTGGGATGGTGGAATAGAGGGAATTGGGACCCATAACCATGGGTTAGAAAACGCAATACTCAGGAGAACGTTTCGTTTCTATTCTTTTACCATAGTTGTTGGTGGAACCTGTGAGGGTACTAATCTCTGGAACAAAGTGAAGGCAGAAGTGGACTGACGTAGAAACGAGGGACCAACTTGGCAGTTACTTCTTGATTGTACTTGAAACGTGCTGCACCTGTAATTTTGACCAGAGACGTGAGAACTTCAGTGACCTATCTGCATAGAACCCACAAACCCAGCGGGAGCAGGAACTACTATTGGCAGCTAAGTGAAACGTTTAAGCTGCCAAAGTGAACTTTTTTCATAAAACCTACTATCATTCAATGATGAAAATTTTCTTTCAAACTGTTCAATAAGTTTAACCCTTGTTAAAATTAAATGATTATTAAATCTGTTATTTGTTAATAGACAAATTTAACTTCGATTCAATCATTTTAAATGTACTGCATGTTGGTCTCGGTCGATTTGATAAACACACTCTAAACAGAGCTATACCAGAATAATAAGAATTCCACTGAGTAAATCAGAGGTGGGGGCTTAACGAGTTAAAATTAATCATTGCTTAATTCTTCACAAAAGTTGTCGGCAGATCGTAGAATTAACGTGCTCAGCTAATGCAGCATTGTTTTCGCTTTTTCTGAGTATCCTGCGAAAACACCCTTTGGGATAGATGCGTCATTACCCTTTTATCTACATCTCTGCCAAGAGTAATCTTGTGTGAAGGTGGACACTTTGACAACCCACTTTAGGTACTCTTGAGTTTTGGCCACTGTCGGACCACTACTGCAAAGAAGGGAAAGTAATACCGTCACATAGTTATAACATTAGTAGTGGTGGTAGTTATAACATCAGTAGTGGTGGTAGTTATAACATTAGTAGTAGTGGTAGTTATAACATTAGTAGTAGTGGTAGTTATAACATTAGTAGGAGTGGTAGTTATAACATTAGCCACTGTGATAGTTATAACATTAGCCGAGGTGGTAGTTATAACATTAGTGGTGGTGGTAGTTATAACATTAGTAGTGGTGGTAGTTATAGTTATAACATTAGTACTAATAGTGGTGGTAGTTATAACATTAGTAGTGGTGGTAGTTATAACATTAGCCGTGGTGGTAGTTATAACATTAGTTGTGGTGGTAGTTATAACATTAGCCTTGGTGGTAGTTATAACATTAGTAGTGGTGCTAGTTGTTGTAAAGCTAGCAACGAAAGTGGTGATGTAACAATTTTGTAAAGACCATTATGTTTGTACTGCTCACTTGACATGCTTGAAGCGGTCGGTATTTCTGACTGACGAAAGCCAGGTATTTCTGATGACATCGCGAGCACTGCGTGCATCAGACGTCACTTGAATGACGATGACCAACGTGACGTTGCCCTGACACAGACTGGGAATGTCAATGCTGAAAGCGAACGGCGCAGAGAAACACTTCTCACGAGTCTCATTAGCACTGTTGTCGTCTGTGGTTATCCTCATGGAATATGAAACAGTTGACGGCAAACAGTAAAATAAGAACAAACTAGTTGACAGCAGACATATGCATGAAGCAGTCAAACAAAATCGAAGTTTAGATATCTTACACATCCAAAGATTTTGAAAAAAACTAGAAACGCGTCGTGCCATGATACACACACACACACGTCTGGTGATCAACGGTCTAAAAATAAACAGTTGCGGCTATCCGTCGCTGGACAACTGGTACACACTCTATCAACAATATTTCTAACACCAACCCCCGAACTTTTTTGACTAATGTGTACGGATCGAAACGTGAAAACTACATCTCCCTTCACGTCCTCGGCGCACATTTTATCACGACGCGAACAGACCGGAAAATAGTCAATGTTTAGCTGTGACGGACGTCATCTTGTACGTCTTTCTTTAATTGGGGGTGGGGGCCCGCCAAACTAGCTTATCTACGAGGGGCATTCAGAAAGTAATGCACCACATCGTTTTTCTCAGCTAATAATGGAGATAGAAGCATGAAATTTTGCACACTTCAAACATGGCATGTGCCAATTGTGTGCATTAAATTTCACCGCAACCGGCCAAATAATACGGCTGCCCTACACCGTTGAAATGGAGCGTGTTAGCAACTTGCGTTATAAGCAGCGAATTGTGATAGAATTTCTCGTTGCAGAGAAGGAAATTGTTGTGAATATTCACAAGCGTCTTTGTGATGTGTATGGAAGTTTTGCAGTCGATAGGAGTACAGTCAGTCGCTGGGTTCAGAGAATCAAAGAATCAGGAACTGGAGATACGGAGCTGCTTGATCGGCCGCGCCTTGGACGTCCTGCCACAGCCACCAACGCAGAAATGTTGAAATGCGCTGAGGGCATTATTCTTACTGATAGGCGAATCACTACTCAACAATTGGCCTTACAGCTATCAGTCAGCATTGGTAGTGCAAATGCAGTTATAAAAACTGTCGGATTTTCTAAGGTTTGCGCAAGATGGGTTCCTCGAAGTCTCACAAATGACCACCGATTGCAAAGGAAAGCAATTTCTTCTGAATTGTTGGAGCTTTTCAATGCTGATAGAGAGAACTTTTTGGCTAAGATCGTTACAGGTGACGAAACCTGGGCACATCATTTTGAACCTGAGACAAAAAGACAGTCAATGGAGTGGCATCATCCGCAATCACCAAGAAGAAAGAGATTCAAGACAATTCCCTCAGCTGGAAAGGTCATGATCACTGTCTTTTGGGACATTGAAGGTGTGATTCTTGTGGACGTTATGCCAAGAGGAGAGACAATAAATTCGCAAGCTTACGTTAAGACATTGAAAAAACTCAATCAACGTTTTCGCAGAGTTCGGCCGCACAAGAATCCAGCAGACCTGCTTCTCCTTCACGACAATGCGCGCCCTCACACAAGTCTGGCAACACGGGAAGCAATCACCAAATTGGGTTGCACTGTACTACCCCATCCATCCTATAGTCCCGATTTGGCACCCTCTGATTTTCATCTATTTGGTCCACTTAAAGATGCACTCCGTGGGACAAGGTTTGAAGATGATGAAGGAGTGATTCATGCAGCGAAGAAATTGCTACATGATCAAGACAAAATCTGGTACGGGCTAGGAATACATGCACTTGTTTCGCGCTGGCATAAAACCGTATACGTTGATGGGGATTATGTTGAATAATACCGATGTTTACACGACATATCCATGTATATTGTGTATAAATTTCATGCTGTTTGAATAAACAGCTCCTGAGAAAAACGATGTGGTGCATTACTTTCTGAACGCCCCTCGTACTTTTAGTTTATTAAAGGTAAACAAGAAACGGGGGCTGTGGCAATTGACCTAGATGGGTTTGAAAAAAAATCGAAAAAGGTGATTTGTCTTACGAGGACAAAAGACAAAGAAAGTAGTCTACGTTACGGCCACAAGGCCTTCGTCAGGAAAGGAAAGAAAGTGAAGGCTAGATAGGAGACATAAGAACTTTAATAGATATAAAAATAAAACCTAGGTACTTCCCTGAAGGCAAGGCATCGAAATCTTATCAATATTCGCTGTCCGCTGTTGGGCACGTGGCTGAACAGGAAGTCACACTTCCTGTTCAGCCACGTGCCTAACAGCGGACAGCGAATATTGATAAGATTTCGATGCCTTGCCTTCAGGGAAGTACCTAGGTTTTATTTTTATATCTATTTAAGTTCTTATGTGTCCTATCTAGCCTTCACTTTCTTTCTTTCCTGACGAAGGCCTTGTGGCCGTAACGTAGACTACTTTCTTTGTCTTTTGTCCTCGTAAGACGAATCACCTTTTTCGATTTTTTTTCAAACCCATCCATTGTACTCCACGTCTTACCGCAGGCCCCCTCAACTTCCTCAATTGACCTAGAGCAGTGGTCGGCAAAAAAAGGAGCTTTTGAGGTATGATAGGAAACTCTTTACAGAGCGATACAACAGGAAGCAATCTGATCATCAGAAGAAGTCTCCCCATCCGACAAGTGTTTCGGTCCAATTACTCCTTTACACTCTAAGGGGGGGCGGGCCCACTTGGATCATGACTCCCAAGCGTCTCAGCTTCCTGTTGTCTTGTATCGAAAATGAACCCATTTCACTTATGGTAGCAACTTTTCAATCCACAATGCCAGCCGTGGAGGCAATTGTGAAAGTAACAAAGAGAAGACAAATTATTCCGTTCGTTCCGTCGCCCTTCACAACTAAGGACACACACTGAGACATTAGCGCGCAGCCGACGAGCTGCGCGCCGCAAGCCACTGAAATTCTGTACCTGACACTCCCTATAGTATACATCGCCTGTTGCCCCAGAGTCGCAGCTCTTTCACTAGTACACCAAAAAAAACTCAGCGTTGTGGACTTAGAAAAATTTTGGTGTTTTCTGTACCGCAGCGTTTATTGTCACGATGTCCATCGCCCATTGCGGTTGTTCCACAGCCAGCCTGATGCCTTTTCGGCAGTTTCACTAAGCCTCTTCAGTGCCCTTGTTCTAGACTGTCCCTTCAGCCCCAACAGTTTCAATAAATCATACACTGGTGCAGCCACAAGCCCTCTTGCGCCCACTTCAACCGCCATGACCCTTGCACTGAATCTATCGTGTCTCAGATCCGCGGCCAGATCGCTATACTTGGCCGCTTTGAATGAATGTTGCTCGTCTAATATGGATTCAAATGGCACGGTCAGTTCAATCAGTATGACCTGAAGCGTTGCTGCAGAATGAAGCACTATATCCGGCCGTCTCCGCGATTTTCTGATACACTCTGGATATGCCCCCCCGTCCAGGTAGGTCTATCGCCATCTCCAAGTCGTTTGCACAGTCAAGAAGAGATGGTAAACTGCTACCAGGTTTACTCGGTTTGGGATGTGCTGACTTTCCTGCCCTCAGAAAGTATGTGTTTGCGGTGTCTTGCAGAACTTTGCTATTCGCTTTCATTCTTGCCTGATCTATTGTCGCAGCAAGCTCATTTAGCACTTTGTAATGGCGCCAAGTGTAGCTCCCTTGCCCTAATGCCACCTTACACGCTGAGAGCACGTGTTCAAGTGTCTGCCTCCCCTGGCACAGGGGGCACTGCTCATCATCCGACTTTCCCCATTTCACAAGGTTGGTGGCCGACGGCAGCAGGTCATACATTGATCTAACCACGAAGCTGAGCCTAAGAGGTGCCACATGCGATATATCATTCCATGTCAAGGACCTCTGCAGGGCTCCTTCCCATGTGGTCCATTGGCCTTGTTGGACCTGCTGCACTGCTTTTTGCAACCTCTTATCATTCTCAACTCCTCGTATCTCCTGAACTACCATGTCTCTGCGCTCCCTGCTTGATGCCTTGGACCACCAGCGGATGTCACCATGCACAAATCCCCGTCTATTCGTTTGTGTTTATCCGATTACCTCTCTCAGTTTGAGTGACTCTTCAGCAGCATCAGCAGCTTCTTCCACTCTCCACTTCCTTCCCGTTTTCAGTGTGGGCTGAATGGACTTAACCACGTCATCAGCTGACTCGCGTAGCATCATTGCAAGCCTTGCTTTTCCAATTTGTATTCTTCAACAACTGACTTGAAGGGAAGCAGAAGTTTTGACTTTTTGCAGTACAGTGCTACATCTGACAGACCTGGTGGTACCCCTAGCCATTTTCTCATGAACTTGTTGACCTTCTGCTCTATAGCTTCCACTGTACTTGTGCTTATTTCATATATAAGCAGTGGCCACAGCAACTTCGGTATCAACATGAACTGGAGGCACCACAGTTTGAACTTTCCCAGGAGTCTGCTTTGGTCTATGATCTGTAGTCCTCTGTCTGCCATTTCTATTGTCTGTTGCACTGCCTTCGAGTCTTTTAAAGAGGCATCGTACACCCTGCCAAGACTTTTAACAGGTTCCTCAATGACAGTAGGGATTCTTTGGCTAGAAACCGTGAATATGACCTCTGCTATCTTCCCTTTCCTGACTGATAGGCTTCTCGACTTCTTGGGTTTGAAGTTCATTCTGCACCAGCTGACTAGTTCATCCAGGCGTGCTAACATCCTCCGGGCCTGATGTTCATCTGATGTCAGAATTGTTGTGTCATCCATGAATGCTTTGAGCGGTGGCGTGTGACACATTCCGAGCTTTGGGCCTATAGCCATTCCTTCAGCCGCATTGAGGATTACTTGCATAACCATGACGAATAGTATCGGAGAGATGGTACATCCCATCGCAATTCCAACTTCAAGGCCAATCCCCTTCGTTGTGTACTCTCTGGTTGAAAATCTGACAGAAAACCCTGCGAAATACAGCTTCAGCATTGCTGCAATCTCTTGTGGAACATGATACATTTCTAGGGCATGCCACAACATCTGGTGTGGAACGGATCCATAAGCATTCGCTAGATCCAACCAGATTACATGGAGGTTTGTTCTGTCAGACTTTGCCTTTTGGATTGCTTCCCAGATCATTGCGGCATGCTCTAGACATCCTGGTGTACCTGGGATACCTCCTTTCAGAATGGTAGTGTCAATGTACCCATTTGCCAGGAGGTATGTAGTGAGTCTTTTCGCCATTACTGAGAAGAATATCTTCCCTTCCACATTGAGTAGTGAGATTGGCCTGAACTGACTGATGTCTGTGGAATTTTGTTCCTTCGGGATGTAGACTCCGTTTGCCTTTCTCTATTCTTTGCTTACGAGTTGGGTTTTCCACGCATTCTTCAGTAAACGGAGCAGTCGTTTGAGAACCTCAGAGCATCTTTTATACACCACATATGGAACATCATTAGGACCTGGAGCTGACTCGCACCGAGCTTTCTGGTCAATGCTTTCTACCTCTTGCACTGTTGGGGGCTTAGTGTTAAATTCAGCTCCTGGCTTCCCCGGCCATTTAAGGCCTACCATGCTGCTGAGCGGCTCATTTTTGCGACCATCTGAATATGTCCTTCTAAGGTGTTCTTCCAGGTCTTCTTTCCTGACGTTTAGCGTACCCGACCGTAGCTGCTCAAACAGTTCTTTGGCAAACCTGAAGGGCTCCCTAAAGAATCTTTCCTTATCCCTTCGAGTCTTCCTTCTCTTCCTGCACAACTTACTTTAGTAACACTGAGCTCTCTAAAGATCTACCATATATAAATATATATGTACTCGAGGCCTGTTTCGTTCTGTAACAGTCGGGTTGTTTTTATATATGTGGTGATGGACGACTGTTTCAACCCGAGGTTCATAGACCGGAGAGAAATGTATGTTTGATGTTATTTTGATGTAGTGGTGATGAGTCGTATAACCTCATACAGGTGTAAATAACCTTCCTCAATCACAAACTTATCATAATAATAAAGACCAAATCAAAGTAGGTAAAATGTAATGAAAATTTCAAAGATATATCTTTTAATAATAACAAATGCAACTCTCCAATGAAAATGTCCAAGAGATAAGAAGGAGGTATCGTTGGTACACTCAAAATATTGTTGCTTCATGATATATTGACTTGTCAAGAAATGTTTATATACACGAAATAATTGCTATGCAATGTTCTTAATCATTCTATTTCAACACAGATCTTTGGGGTATCTTACAAGTCAGACCGGACTAACTCCGGGGTTACTAATTTCACTCCCAGAATGAATATATATATATATATATATATATATATATATATATATATATATATATATATATATATATATATATATATATATATATATATATATATATATATATATATATATATATATATATATATATATATATATATATATATATATATATATATATATATATATATATATATATATATATATATATATATATATAAAGTACTGTAAACCACTGTAAAGTGCTCAGTGTAAAGAAGTGTTCTCTTTCTTTTGTAAAGCTCCACTATCAATCACTGTAGCATGTTGTTTGTGGTGCCACTACTGTATATGTCCATTGTAGTGTACAGAGTTGTTGAGATCAGGCATGCTCCAGTCTACCCAGCTGTAAATGGGTAACTCACCCTAGTCCTGAGTTAGCGAAGGCAAAGGCAGCTGTAAACAGTAGTTTCCTTCTAAGGCTCCAGGGGAAGCAGGCCCTAAACTTGGTCACTTCAACCGACGCAGGATGGTGTATATATGGAGTAGAAGTGTAGAGTGAGATTCACGCGAATGGTGTACTGTTCGTGTTCTGACCAATCTAAGCACTCATACACTTGTGTCTACAAGGCACCAATGCAGACTGCTGGAATCTTTGTTTACACAGTTTATTTAGACGCACACACTGGGACATAACGAGTAAATCATGGGTATTATGTTGACACATCAATTTGCAGGCATACATGGTAGATCCCATGTCATGACACATTCATAAATAATAGGTAGTACATCAATAGCTTCCAATGTCATGATACATAATGGCCGCATCCCCTATCTGACTAAGCGCGTCAGTGAAGGCGGATCGGTAAGTAACTAAAGTTGGTTTATGTTCATAGTTTATATCATATTATGAAACCACGATAAGGGGTTTCTATCAAAATTGAGATCTCCTTGCCACTGTCCGAATAGTAAGATACATGCCCCGTTCTTTGGACAGTGATTCAAAAATATGATGACAGGAATGTAACATGGCCGCCTTCCTGAGTTGTCGCTCACTCACTCACAGGAGGGTATATATAAGCCAAAGTTAATTTGAAATGCATATGCATACTTTCCTAAAGTTTCTCCATACAGTTCTACAGTAATCCAGTGACTTCACGTAGACATAACTGCTGTATGGAAGCCCGTCATCTTCGTCGATACAAACATGACCCTAGCGTTGCGAAGCATAATATTCCAGCTAGGTCTAACCGACATGAGATCATCAAAAATAGGGACTGGCATTACCTGGAGTCCGAATCATACATGGTACCGTACATTAGGAGAGTCTCTAACACAAACTCTAGTAGAGACACAATCTCCTACAGAAGAAAAATCACTTCATAAATCATTTTTACTTAAGAATGTACCAGCCCTGGAAAATGCGTAACCGCCATTGTAAACGGTACCTCGGAACTCATCACGACTTGTCAAGACAACTCATACTTCCGCTAGAGCGGCATAACAAGAATATAGTCCTGCCTACCCATCCAAAATATACAATGTAGGACTGATTCTACTTGTACTAATAATATGTAATACATATGAATTCAGGCCATAAACAAAATAAGCAAATTAATCTATTTTCTGGGCCGAACAAATAAGTACGGACATGAGTGCCATATCCATGCGCCGAATCAATATCAAGAACGATTACTCCTATAATCAAAAGTGAAAATCAATCATGAATTATCTAGCTTTACCATAGACAGCATTTTCATACACAAATGAATGAATGTCTATATTTTTTCCATATTAAATAGCCATATCGATTTTTGTAATATGTGCGTCAAAATATGCACGCAACAATATATATATATATATATATATATATATATATATATATATATATATATATATATATATATATATATATATATATATATATATATATATATATATATATATATATATATATATATATATATTGTCAAGTGCTTGCTGTGTGTAGACATTGACAAATATGTATTACATACACATGGAGCGACAAACATGGCTCGTTTTTCACAGCTAATTGTTAACTCACTAAACTCCAACACGTAGATACGATATCCGACGACTTTATGTCACAAACTTGAGTATAACACAATAACACAGGCAGACTGCCGCTTTGGCCATAAATCATCACATAAGAAAAGCACAATATATGATGTGCATAATTAGAACAGCATCTCATGGAAAGAATTTCACAATATCTTAAATATATTTCCTAATTTTCTTCAACCAGTTCGCCTTCACTCTCCACGTAATCTCTCCTCGCTCAAATCTCTGTCTCGAATGCCCTTTTTACCCCTGACCCTTTTCACACCTGACCAGTCTTCACCACGACTTCGTTCACAACAACTCAGTCATGCCCGTGAACTCGACATTAGCGCTTACTGCTACTAATGCATTCATGCTCGCAGGCAAACTTAACATTCACTCACTTCACCTCCCAACTTACATAAACATATCTAGTTCCCACCGGAGCATGAGTACTGACATTCATTCTATAAACCGTTCGTGACATCCACCCCTCCCTCTCCAAGTGAAAAACATAGTTTTTCACTGGATGGGTGGTAGATATCAGGAAACCAACCATCCAAAACCTCTGATTACATATGTGGGCAAAATCTATTGCATCAGTGTGAAAATATGCCATCTACAAATAATCAATAACATTCTGGAGAACACAAAAATAAAATTAAAAAAAAATTACAATAGAACCGAGTTGCTAGAAAAATACAACAGCAAATATATGGCAAAAATCATGCATCTCTAATTACACACAAAATTAAAGGTGATACATTACATCAATTTCACCAAATTCTACTATACCGGAGAATATCTATTCTATAACCCTGTGCTGGATACACAACATATGATAAGAACTTAGCTTATACAAAAATCATGCAGAATACAGTTGACACAACATTACTCATGTCCAAGTATCAAATACTACATAGAAATGGTGGTTAAAAAAAAAGAAACACACCCATTTACTACAAGCAAGTGTTCATAATCTAGATAACGAATCTGCAAGAACATTTAATTTACCCTGAATAGGAAAAACAGTGAAGTTGTACTGTTGTAACAACAACGACCACCTTGTTAAACGTGTATTTGGTGATCTAGATGACTTAAGAAAAGTCAAAGGACAATGGTCCGTTTCCAGTACAAAATGAGATCCTAACAAATACCTAGAGAGTTTGGAAACAGCCCAAATAATGGCTAAACACTCTCTCTCTATAGTGGCATATCGCGTTTCAGCCGGAAGCAACTTCCTGCTGACATACATGACAGGATGTAGAAATCCATCATGTTCTTGCATCAGACACGCACCAATGCCCACTGCAGAAGCATCAGTTCTCAGTACAAAAGGCTTAGCCAAGTCTGGCAGTAGAAGAATGGGCTCGCTGGAGAATACAGCTTTGATGTTCCTCAGTGCTCTATCACACTCTTCAGTCCAGACCACTCTGTTTGGCGTGCCCTTTTTAGTGAGTGCTGTTAGAGCTGATGACAATGAAGAGAACCTGGGGATAAATTTATGATAAAAATTTATCAGACCGAGTAAACTACGTACTTGTTTCTTTGTTTTCGGAGGTTGCAAATTCAAAATTCTTCCAACTGTTTGATCAACTGGTTTTAAAACACCCTGTCCTACCACATACCCCAGAAATGTTAACTCCTGAAACCCCACCTTAATCTTACTGGGTCTTGCTGTACGCTGATGCACCCGAAGGCATGATAACAGTGACTTCAATCCCTCTACATGTTCATCCCACGTGTCATGAAACAAACAAATGTCATCAATATATGTGATAACATCCTTCTGTCCCCTCAAAAGCATTCTCATCATTCTCACAAAAGTTGCAGGGGCATTCACCAGTCCAAAGCACATATAATTAAACTGGAAAAGACCCTGAGGGGTACAAAATGCTGTAAGTGGCCTAGCGCCTTCTGCTAAGGGAATTTGCCAATACCCCCTCAATAAGTCTAGTTTGGTAAAATACTTTGCCCCCGCTATTTGGGATAGGAGGACCTCTTGGTTGGGCATAGGTTCTGCATCTATCACTGTGACACTATTCAAGCGGCGGAAGTCTATACATATCCGTAGGGATTTATCCTTCTTCCGCACGATGACCATGGGAAATGAGTATGATGATTCAGATGGGGAGATAACACCTAAGCGTAACATATCATTCACTTCTTTTTCAACAGCAGAAGTATAATGTAGTGGAATAGGATATGGTCTCACCCGGATGGGCTCTCCATAGGTCAGTTTAATATCATGCTCAACTAAATCAGTTCTTCCAGGAATATCTGTGAGCACATCTTGAAATTCGCACAGCAGTGACTTCACCTGTTTCCTCTGATGCTGTGGTAGAGATGCAGAGACCTCTACATCTCCCCATGATTCTGAAGCAACCAATGGCAATAGTGGGATCTGGAGATTGACCTCCTCACCTTTGTCTCCATCTTCCTTGATGACTGCTGCACTAGCTACAATAACTGTACTATCAAGAACAGCGTTCACAACTGGTTCCAGTTCAGTTGGACGTACTACATATGGTTTTAGCATATTAATATGGAAAATCTTCTCCTTCCCTCGGACTAATATCAGATAATCCACATCAGTAATCTTTTTCTTTACTTGAAATGGACCTTGCCAGCTCACTAGCAGGTGATTTTCTTTGGTAGGTAGCAACAACCATACCTCGCTGCCAGGACTGAGGGATACAAGTTTGCTATTCCTATTGGCGTATGCTCTATACCTTGCACCCGATGTCTGTAATGCCTCACGTGCTATCGAACATGATGTAATTATGCGTTCTTGCAAGTCAATGACATACTCATAACTTGACTTAACGCTATCATCAGCATAATTCCCGGTCAGTAAGTCTCTCAAAATTTTCATTGGACCCCGAGGATTTGCGCCAAATACTAGCTCAAACGGTGAGAATCCTGTGCTCTCTTGTGGCATCTCCCTGTATGCAAACAAAACTCCCGGTAGGTATCTATCCCACAACTGTGGAAAATCTCCTGTAGCCTTACCTAGCATTCTTTTCAGTGTTCCATTGAACCGCTCGCAGACCCCGTTGCTCTGAGGATGATACGGGGTGGTGAACACTTGGGCTATGTCTAACAGTTTAGATATGTGTTTCATCTCTTCTGAAATGAATTGCCGGCCCCTGTCAGACAAAATCTCTTCAGGAAATCCTAATCTGCTAAATAAGCTCATTAGAGCCTCTGCTATATCCTTTGATGTGATGGATTTCATTGGCAATGCTTCAGGCCACCTTGTACATAGATCAACCAATGTTAGAATAAATCTATACCCCCGATCAGACATAACTGGAAGGGGCCCAATAATGTCTATTGCAACCTTCTGAAAAGGGCGAAATGCCAAATCTGTTGCTACTAATGGTGCCTTGGGAGTCCTTCCTTTCTGGCTTGTCTTCTGACACACTTTACACGACCGACAGTAAACCTTCACATCCTTATTGTATCCACGCCAGTAAAACTGGGACAACACTCTACAGCGAGTTCTCGCAATACCCATGTGACCCGCAAAAGGGATGTCATGTGCTGTCCTTAACACTGTATTCTTCAGTTCCACTGGAATAACCACTTGTGTAATGACTGAATGTTGCTCTGCAAAGCATCTGATTAGAATGGAGTTCCTAATCTCAAACCAGTATCGAGCAGACTTGGTATGCCGTATGTTCTTGGACTCAGCCAACTGAAACAAAGGCAGAAGTGAAATGTCTTTCTTCTGCATGTCTACAAAATCCGATGCTGTAATTCCAGCAACCGTAGGCACCCAAGGGATATTATTGGGTTGCGATATCATAATATTTGCATCCTCAGCCTTAGTCTGAGCCCTCGTCATTACTGCGTTAGCAACCAAATCATGCCCATTTTCCCACTCCTCAATATCCTGACTGGTGCAATCATGAACCCCATTAACATTTCCAATAATGAGATCAGCGATGGAAGAATCAAGGACGCATACTCGAACTCTACCCGACAAGAAAGGGGTGTCGATCTGCACAATCGCCAATGGATAGTACTCGACCTTACCACCAAATGTAATGCATTTTGCCATCTTTCCAATATAATACGTATCCTTAATAAATGTCTTCCTAATACCAATGGTCGTACATCCAGTGTCCCTCAAAACAGATACAGGTTTATTCTCCACAAAACCCTTATGTAAAGTTAAGGTGCCATTCCCATCAACTGATGAAAGGCAAGGCAAAGTATGGCCACATATTAAAATAGGCTTGCCATCAGGCTCGAACAATGGTCTGCACCCCTCACACTCCTCGCTATTAAATGTATCAAGTACAGTAGCTGAATTTGCATGCTCAGTGTTTTCCTTTTGGCTCTCTTTTCGACTGTTTCTTTTCTCATTACAATTGGGGCAGTGGGAATCCGTCTCTTGGCGCTTGTACGGGCTTCTCTTTGGACTGCCATTATCATTTTTCTTTGGGCTGGCATATGGACTTCTTTGTGGGTTGAAGGGACACCTCTCTGGGTCCCTCCCACATTGATAAGATAGATGACGCCTTGAGCCACACTTATAACAACCCCTTCTACTGTAACCTGACCCAAAAGAAGGGTACTGTCTCTTAGGAGAATATCTTCTGTCCCCATTCCATCTTCTATTTCCACCATCTTTATCAACATATCTGTCTAAGCTGCGGGCCCGAGGATGTATGTATGGCTTCTTTTCAGTTTTGTCTTGAGCCACACAAGCTGGAAAGGTCTCAGCAGCTGTCTGCTTGTGAATCGGCTTCCCCGGGTGCGCATTGACATACTGCTGCCCTAGCTCTGACATAATATTTATATCTTTTGGCTTTCGCTCTTGTAGAAATGCCACTAACTCTGGATTGCAAGACGATAGAACCTTGTCCTGTAGCATAAGGTCGGTTAGACCATCAAAATCCTTCACAATACCTGATAGTTCAATCCACCTATTGAACAGCAACTTGATTTCAGCAATAAACTCACTAAAGTCATTGCTTGTTGTAGGAATAGCCTCCTTAAATCTTTCACGGTACCCTTGAGCTGTCAGTCTAAATCTTCGAAGAAGTGTCTCTTTCACTGTGTCATAATTCATGCGATCCTCTACTGGCAATGCAAAGACACATTGTAAACTTCTTCCGGTGAGCAGATTATTGAGCAGACTTGGCCAATCTTCTTTCTTAACCTTCCAAGATACTGCTTCTTGTTGAAACCTTTCTAGATACACGTCCATCATATCGACGCCCTCAACAAAGGATGGGAGTCGTAGCTTGAAAGGACGAGTAGACTCCTTAGTAGCTGGTCTAGAACTCGCAGCCTCAAGTTCCAGTTTCTTCAAAGTAATTTCTTTATTCGCTTGAATTTCAGCTTTCTTTGTTTCTTCTTTCTTAGCTTCTACCTCGATTTCAGCTTTCCTTGTTTCTTCCTTCTTTGCTTCCCTTTCAGTCTCAATTTCTAACTTCCTTAGATCTCTTTCCTCATTGCGTACCCTCCGTTCCTCAGCATCCGCAAATTTAGTCTCAGCCCATAATTCAAGTTCATCCCCTGATTTACCAAGTGCCTGTCCCTTGGTGATAAAATCCAAGAGGCTAGTCATCCTGCAATATTTATCAACTATGATAACTATGAACAAATAATGCAACCAAAAAACAATTAAGGAGAGAGGGAAAAAAATGTATACCACCTGATATGTCAAATGGTGTCTGGAAAATTATAATGGATACCCCTGCACATATGAAGGACGTCTGTCATACACAACAGATTTAGGATAACTCTTCACACTGGGTTTACACACTGGGTCAATCTCTTGTATCAATCTGTATGCATTACAAACTGTAATAGACCAAAATAAAATGTGTCTGCTTATGTTAACACAAATGGTATGATGATGATTGAAATGATAATCACAGAACACACGACACTACAACAACTGATAGGCCTGTGTAGAGGAAGTTATAGACCACGAAAGTAAAAATAGACCTTATATTTACACCCAAACCTATCAAACGAACAAAAACAGGATATCGTATAATAACTTATATACACGGATAGCAGAGCAAAGGACTGAGAATCGCAACAGAAAAACACCACGAAAGAAAGACTATTATACAAGACAATAAGTAAACAAACTAAACGCAAACAACTAACGCCAACAATTGTTCCACAAATTACACGAGGCTTCACAACTCCCCAAATCTTAGACAGATTGGGTTCCCTACAGCGCAATTTGTCTCACAAAACCTATTAAAGACGACACAAGGCAAATTTCTTCAATGAAGAAAGATGGATTGTGCTCACCACTCAAAATCACCCTTATACAGAAATTGAAATTAAATACTACCACACAATATGAACGAAACAAAAACAAAACACTGGACAGTGAAGTAACCCAAGAGCTCTACTCGTGCACCCTGCAGCACGGGCAAACAGGAATGAATATATGAATACTTAACTAATAACGAGCTAATATAAAAATAACATAAGTTTCGAGTACAATGTAGAAGTGATAGACAGAAGGAAGTCTAGATATGACGTAGCAAAATTGTTGTCCTAAAAGGAACTAATATCAAAATAAACTAAGTTTAGTACGCCTTTAAATATAACAGATCATAGGGTTCCAATATAACGTTAATTAATCTGCAAAAATGCTATTGAAGAAAGAATGGAATTAATAAAAAATAAAAAAAAACCCTAATAGTTCCGGGCAATAACCTTATCAAGGAAGAAATAAATAATCAAATAAATTAATTAAAAGAAGTATAGCCTATATATATATATACAGAAAATATACAGACGCACAAGTCAAGTAAACAGAAGACTTGAAATTTACAAAATTAATAATAAACTTAACTTAACATATCCTGTGTCCGCTGCTCCACTTGAGATAGGCGCAGGCTTGGAGTCCTGGTGTTACAGCTCAATGATGGACACCACAAACAACACACTTCACGCTGCAACACAGCACAGTCAAATCGAACTCAGCTCCTACGTGCACCTCCGTACACGGTGAACCTGGATCTTCTTCAGTACTGATACAAGGGGCAGAAAAGGAAAATGCGTCTCTCACTGCTTACACCATCTCCAGGCAAGATGTTACGATTTAAGCCGATCACCATCAAAACAATGGCCTTATTATTCCATCACAAGACCCAGCAGACGATTTTTCCGGTGTCAACAGTCATGCCGAACTACACAGCACAGATAAATTGACAACAGATCAGCACACTCATCACGGAGCGGAATAACATAATATCAGTGCGCCGAGGTAAACAAGACTGATTACCGCCTTTTCATTCTTCGTGCTACTTTCCAAAATAACACTGTCGATTTCGTCAAAACTGTCCCTTCGCCTCTCCTCCAGTGATTAAACTATTTTTCGTTCTTAAATATTCAGTCCTTCTGCAGCTATACCATTGCTGACTATCACTGAAATGAAGACTTCAGTTTTGCACATTAAGTTCTTGTGACCTGATTCAAACAAATAGGCCTAGTTCTCTGTTCCGCTTGATGTAATTTTGCAACAACAATTCATGAGACGGCGAAATTGTCAGAAATTCTGCAGAAAATTAGGGGTGGGTCCTCTCTTCCATTTACGAGTCCCCCAAAATTGTCAAGTGCTTGCTGTGTGTACACATTGACAAATATGTATTACATACACATGGAGCGACAAACATGGCTCGTTTTTCACAGCTAATTGTTAACTCACTAAACTCCAACACGTAGATACGATATCCGACGACTTAATGTCACAAACTTGAGTATAACACAATAACACAGGCAGACTGCCGCTTTGGCCATAAATCATCACATAAGAAAAGCACAATATATGATGTGCATAATTAGAACAGCATCTCATGGAAAGAATTTCACAATATCTTAAATATATTTCCTAATTTTCTTCAACCAGTTCGCCTTCACTCTCCACGTAATCTCTCCTCGCTCAAATCTCTGTCTCGAATGCCCTTTTTACCCCTGACCCTTTTCACACCTGACCAGTCTTCACCACGACTTCGTTCACAACAACTCAGTCATGCCCGTGAAATCGACATTAGCGCTTACTGCTACTAATGCATTCATGCTCGCAGGCAAACTTAACATTCACTCACTTCACCTCCCAACTTACATAAACATATCTAGTTCCCACCGGAGCATGAGTACTGACATTCATTCTATAAACCGTTCGTGACATATATATATATATATATATATATATTAGAAATAGTCACCATAGGCATTCAGACACGCATCCCACTGCTTGGGTAGACGGCCGATGCCGTCCAAGAAAAATGACTTTGGTTGCCTATTGAACCATTTGGTCACCGAGGCCCTGACGTCTGCATCGGAGTCGAATCGTTGTCCCTTTAGAGATTTTTTTAAGGGTCCGAACAAATGAAAGTCACATGGTGACAGATCGGGGCTGTAGGCTGTGTGTGGCAGAACTTCCCACCTTTTCCTTGCTAACGCTTCCTGCACAATGTTCGCAACATGTGGACGAGCATTGTCGTGCAACAGAATCACACTACGCGAAAGCATGCCGGGTCGTTTATTCTTGATGGCTGTATGCAGGTTGCCTAGTGTGTCTTTGTAGCGGATGGCATTGATGTTCAAGCCAGGCTCTTCAAAGTCAACCAATAGAAGCTCTTCATGGTAAAAAAATGCGGTCAGCATAACCGTACCGGCGGAAATCTGTGACTTGAATTTTTTGGGTTTTGATGATCCGGGATGTTTCCATTGCATGCTCGCTGATATGCTGCACGGCTCAAAGTGGTGGCACCACGACTCATCGCCTGCCACTATGCGCAACAGAAATGCATCACCCTCCTCTTCGTAACGCAGCAGGTGGTTCAAACTCCACCCCATGCGTTCTTCCTTATGCGATAGCTTCTTCTGTCGCAACAATATGCACCTGACCTGGCCGCGGAAGATCTTTCGTTAACTGACGTCCTTCTCGAAACATTCGTGCCCAGTCTTTCACTGTAGTCTTAGACACACTTTTGTCACCATACACTGCTTTCATTCGGCGATGAATGTCGGCTGGTCGACATCCTTCGGCTGTTAGGAACTGGATCACCGCTCGCTGATCGACCTTGGACGGATTCCGTATCACACCGGCCATTATTTTAACGGTCTGCAGCACAAACAATGAATACTAGGAGAATGAACACTTACACACTTGTACATGCGTTTGTGCTTATTACGTCAGATGTGACGTCATCATGCTCCTCCTACAAATGTCCACTTCGCGCAGCACGGGCGGGTTTCATTTGAACACTCCTCGTATATATATATATATTACAACAACTCTTTCAATTATAGGAACAAAATTATAGATATCAGCTGTTCTGTTAATCAATTACAGAGACTTTATCAGCTGTGCTGTTAATCTAGTCTCTCACTATGCTAAATCACTTTTTCTTCCTTGACCGTTAAATGCTCACAATTGCCGACGGAAATGGTACTAATGTGTACTCATCTCTTAGAACAGTTCTGTCCTTCCTAATTTGTTGCACACAACACTCGCTGATGATCGTTTCGTTAGCCCACCCAAGACTAAGGGGGACTAAGGATGTAGCTCCGGAGCACAGCACTGTGCTCCTGCGAAGTTCCAGGCAGCTGGATTGACTGGAACATACGACCCCAGGTTGGATGACACGAATAAAACCTGTGACAAGGAAAAATAGGGGCTAATTTATGTCATCAAGCCTACCTATTTCTAGTGTATATGAGATTAACGTGTCTCAGGTGTCTGCATGTAGGATGAATAACAACATGGCTCAGTATGATTTAGCAATAGCGAGACAAGACAGGTGTGTACTTGCAAAACATTCTTTCTGATAATTCGATACATGAATACATCCAATAATTTGTACACCGTATGATACAACCGTTTCCTTCCATCTATAATATACCAGGCCATCCCTGATAAATGCTATACTGGCTGGTAAAATATACCCTAACAATATTGTTGTGGTTATATAGGTTGGAGTCATACCAGGAAATACAATCATTATACTTACTAATTCCCTAAGATATAATCAGTATACCTGATACATTCATAGTAAAACTAAAATCCTATATGAAATATATACCTGGTTTCCTTTTTCAACAGTCATACACAATCATTACGCATGATACTATAAAATACAATCATTATACAGGATATAGTCATAGGTTATATTCAGGTTGGAGTTATATATATAGTCCTAACAAGGACTGTTTGGTTATATTTCAGGTTGGAGATAGGTTATATTTCAGGTTGGAGTTATATGAGCCCTAAAAAGGACTGATATGTTATATTTCAGGTTGGGTATCGTCTTCAGCAATCATACCAGGAAAGACAATCATTATACCTGATTCTATAAAATATAATCCTTATACATGATATACATTAATTATATACAGGTGTAGGTATTATAAACGATACTAAACAATACAATCATTATATATGATGTAGACATATTCTCCTACAAGTTTTAGTAAGTTTACCTACCCTCTAAGATTTATACAAGCCAGATTTTGACTCGACTAGTGAAGCAAGTCTGCCCAGTCAATGCAGGTGAGCAATAAATCAGTCTTGACAGTTTCTCTTCTCCAGTCAGTCTCTAGCTGGCCTTCGTGTTGGTGTGTGTGATTTTGAATAAAACGCGCCCGTTTATAAAGGTAAACTCAGGTAAATTCCAGTGTGTAAGGAAACCTTTTAATTGGGTTTCTGCGGTTTGGTTATATGCAGTTTGGTACATTCCGTGACCGCGTCCCGAAATTTTAGGCTTAAGTTTTTCCTCTTTTATTTTTCCAATTATTCTGTCTGCCGCCATCTTGGGGGAACAAGATGGCGTATACTACGTGTAATTTATTCTGGCTCAAAGACTGTTCGTTGATTGGCTGTGCTTATGTATTAACAAAGAAGTGGGTTTTCACACACGTTTCACGACACCTTTATATAACAGAACTTTCTATCTACAGTACTATTGATCAAATCTGTTGTTGACTTCTTTCCATACCGTGATTTCAAACTGTCCAGAATCTTCTCTCTTTGTCGTCCCCTACCTCTTTTCCCTGCTATCTTTCCTATTGTCACATTATAACGTTTCCAGTTTCCCTCTCATAACGTGCCTAAAATAAAATGAATTGCTTGTTTCTAACCTGAGGAATACATTTCCTTTGGACGTTGGCATCTTTCGAGACATCCCCATTTTAGCTGTTGTCATGGGTTGCATCCCTTTTGTTCTGCAGTGGTGGTCCAGTAATGGCCAAAACCTAGAGTATCTAATGTGGGTCTTCAAAGGTGTCTACCGTCGCACAAGATTACTCTTTGCAGAGATGCAATTAGAAGGAAGTTGGTGCTTCTACCTTGAGGGAGTATTCACAAGATATTCAGAAATCAAGAACAATGCTGAATGTGTCTTACCACAGTTACGAGAAATTTATTATCTGCCCGACAACTTTTGAGAAGAGGTATTACATAATTTTATTTAGCTTGCACAAGCCCCCAACTGAATTAACAGTAAAATTATTCTGATTTGCTCTCTCTCTCTCTCTCTCTCTCTCTCTCTCTCTATATATATATATATATATATATATATATATATATATATATATATATATATAGTCACAGTATAATAACTACACCTTCATGACATTATCCTCTAGACTCGTATCAAACTGCGAGAGGTCACACAATCAACATACTTGTAAACGCCATTCACAAAGCGTACACGAAGGCATGCTGACAATCTCCCCTTTTAATAATAACAATGCTACATGTACGAATGCAATAACAACAGCACTAAATTGTCAGCAATAACCATATGGCTGGATCACCAATTCCTACTACCCTTGGAATATACAACAACGCTGTACAAAACCCAGCGACCATAAAGAGAGCACGATTACTATGCAATGCGGCTTCTAAAGCCGGCCAACTGACATCTTTCTCTGTCAGGCTTCCTGTACACTCCATTCCATTGCACCCCTTTGCACAATTTTCTTTTAAAGCTGATGTGCGCACCAAAATATATGTTTATTCCACCAAAGTCCATGTGCGCAACAAAAGATATTATGTGACATCTACCCCCTTCCCCAGAAAAGAAAACGGAGTTTTCTTCTCCCCGAGAGCAGTAGATTTCACAGCATACAACAAAATATTAGACAAGTTCAACCAAAAAAAAATTGTACACTGGTGTACATAGACGTCGTGCATACGAACACAGATATAACTCATGTCCTAAAACTTACAATCTAGACAGAGCATCTACCACGACATTAAGTCTACCCTCTAATGGGATAATTGTGAACTGGAACTGTTGTAGCAACAAGGCCCAACGAGTCAACCGTGAGCTTGTCGACTTCGAAGATTTCAAAAACAGTAGAGGTCGATGATCTGTCTGAAGTATAAATTGGGACCCTATCAAGTATCGGGACAGTTTTGACACTGCCCATACTATAGATAGGCATTATCTTTCGATTGTTGAGTACCTGGTCTCTGCCGGTAACAGTTTCCGACTAACGTACATCACAGGATGTAGTGTACCCTCGTGGTCTTGCATAAGACATGCGCCAATGCCCACAGATGACGCGTCGGTCCGCAGTATAAAGGGGTTGCTCAAATCAGGCTAAATAGGGATTGGTCGCCTGGAAAATAACTTCTTGATTTTTGATAACGCTTTCTCGCATTCTGTCGACCATATAACCCTGTTAGGCATCCTTTTACTAGTAAGAGAGGTTAAAGCATCAGAAATTGTAGAAAATTGAGGGATGAATTTGCGATAAAAATTGACAAGTCCCATCAGGCGTCTGACCTGCTTCTTAGTCCTAGGTGCTTGTAGTTCCAAAATGTTTTTAACCGTGCCAATCTCGGGTTTTAATAGATTATTACCTACGATAAACCCCAAAAAATTCAACTCCCCTAAACCGATACAAGTCTTACTAGGCCGAGCCGTTAACCCATGCTTACGTAAACAAAGCAACAGGGAAGACAGCCCTAACATATTTTGTTCCCATGTTTCATGGAACAGGCAGATGTCATCGATGTACGTAATCACATCCGTACGATGACCCAGTAACTTTCTCATCATTCTGACAAAAGTTGCGGGCGCATTAACTAGCCCGAAACACATAAAATAAACCTGAAATAAACCCTTTGGGGTAGAAAATGCCGTCAAAGGTTTAGCCGACTCGGCAAGAAGAAATAAAGAAATTATCAAATCGGTCGCGGTTTGCACAAGGAAGAAGCTGTATCAAGAACAAAAATGGTGTAATATTACTTGATGAGAAAGACATATCAAACAGATGGGCAGAATACGTAAAAGAACTATTCGAGGACAACAGAGGTAAAAAACCATCACCAGATTCTAATGAAGGCCCACACATTCTCAGATCAGAAGTAGAGAATGCCATTCATATGATACAAAAAGGAAGATCAGCAGGCATGGATAACATAAACATTGAAATGATAGAAGCTCTGGAGAGCTTTGGTATAGATACAATCACAGAAATATGCAATGATATATACAATACAGGATATTTACCACACGACATGAAGACATCAGTTTTTATAACATTGCCCAAAAAACCAAATGCAACAGAATGTTCAGACTTCAGAACAATCAGCCTGATGAGTCATGCAATTAAGATACTGCTCAAAATCATACAGGAAAGAATAAAAAGTAAAGTAGACAGCGAAATCCAAGAAGAACAGTTTGGTTTTAGACGGAACAGTGGAACAAGAGAGGCAATATTTTGCCTAAGAAGATTAGCAGAAAAATATACAGAGGTCCAAAAAAGTATGTATATGTGCTTCATTGACTATAAGAAGGCTTTTGACAGAATTCATCATGAGAAAATAATTGAATGCCTCAAAGACATAGGTATTGATGGAAAAGATATAAGAATACTCAGTAACCTTTATTGGGAGCAAACTGCCACAGTAAGATCGGGAAGGAATTATTCACCATACATAGACATAAAAAGAGGTGTCAGACAAGGTTGTGTGCTGTCCCCCTGCCTATTTAATTTATACACCGAAAAAATTTTCAAACAGATACAGGAAATACCAGGACTGAACATCAGTGGAAGATCAATAAACAACCTTAGATATGCAGATGATACCGTGTTGTTAGCTGAAAGCGAACAGGAGTTACAAGAACTAGTGAAGCAAGTGAACAGTATAAGTCATGAATATGGACTCGACATTAATATTGAGAAAACTAAAACTATGATAATTAGCAAAACAGACGATAAACCCACATTAAAGATAAGCGTAAATGGGAAAATCCTGGAACAAGTCAAGAGCTACGTATATCTTGGTCATATAATAACAGAAGATGGCAGATGTGAAACAGAAATCAAGAAGAGAATAGGAATGGCCAAAGCTACATTCAACAACATGAAACATATACTGACATCCAAACAGTTATCTCATAAATTAAAACTGAGAATCATAAAGTGTTATATATATTCTGCATTTCTGTATGGTGCAGAAACATGGACGATGAATAAGCATTTGGAAGAAAGAATTGAGGCTCTTGAAATGTGGATATATAGAAGAATGGGGCGTATCTCATGGAAAGAGATGAAAACAAATAAGGAGGTCCTAGAAAATCTAGGTATGAAAAGAGAACTAATGAAAGAGGTCAAAGTTCGGCAGCTAAAATACTTTGGCCACATAAAAAGGCATAACACCTTGCAGAAGACCATAACAGAAGGGAGAGTTGAAGGTAAACGTGCAAGGGGAAGACAGCGCTATAAGTGGGAAGATAACATCAAGAGATGGACGGGAAAGAGTCTATCAGAGTGTACCACCAAGACAAGAGACAGAAGACGTTGGAGATCCATTACAGCCAACCTCCGTTGTGGAGATGGCAACTGATGATGATGATGATGCAAGAGGAACCTGCCAGTATCCTCTAGATAAATCCAGTTTACTAAAAAATCTGGCATGGGAAAGTTGAGTAAGGAGGTCCTCTTGGTTCGGTATTGGCTCAGCGTCAATCACAGTGACACTATTTAATTTACGGAAGTCGATGCAGACACGCAAGGACCCATTTTTCTTCCGAGCTACAACCATAGGGAAGGAGTACGCAGAATCCGATGGAGAAATGATCCCCAACCGTAACATATCATCTAGTTCTTTTTCAATCGCCGACTTGAAATGTAATGGCTGCGGATACGGCTTTACCCTGATCGGTTGGTCGTCCGTCAGGATGATATTGTGGCAGATCAAATCAGTACGTCCTGGCAAATCAGTGAGAACATCCTTAAACTCCCCAATGACCAATCGTGAGTCCGATTTCTGTGTTTTCGTTAGGTCGTTACATATCTGCACATTCTCCCAAGACTCAGAAGGAGCAAGGGAACGAGAGACAGCTGGAGATTAATATCATCTCCTATGTAACCCAATTCATTAATGACCACAGAACATGCCATCTTCGGGGTCTCTCCAGACAACCTAGTGTCCACCCCTTTTAAAGCCTCTGGCCGTTCCATATAAAGTTTAAACATATTAATGTTGAATACCTTCTCCTTGTTCCGAACCTGGATTAAATAATCAACATCCGTTACCTTAAGCACCTTAAACGGTCCCTGCCATGTAATGCTCAAACGGTCCTCCCTTGATGGAAGAAGAAGCCATACCTCTTCACCAGGAACCAAGAACAGTAGTTTGGATCCGCGGTTAGCGTATTGCCTGTACCGCGCCCCCGCCACGGAAAATTATCACGTGCCACGGCACACGCTTTGACAATACGGTCACGCAGGTTTATGACGTATTCGTAACTGGAAACGGAGGACCCATCAGAACACCCACCAACCAGTATATCTTTCAGAATGTGCATTGGGCCCCTCGGATTTCCTCCGTACAATAGTTCAAATGGGGAGAACCCGGTGCTCTTCTGAGGCACCTCTCTATAGGCAAATAATACTGCTGGAAGGAATTTATCCCATTCTTGGGGAAATTCAGCAGTGACCTTGGCCAACATATCCTTCAATGCGCCATTAAAACGTTCACATTCCCCGTTTGACTGGGGATGATAAGAGCTGGTGAACGATTTGGAAATGCCCAACAATTTAGTGATTTCGGCCATTTCCTTAGAAATGAATTGACGTCCCCTATCTGACAATATCACCTCGGGAAACCCAAACCTACTGAACAACATCTGCAACGCATCCACCACAGCCTGAGAGGTTATAGTCCTCATTGGCACAGCCTCGGGCCATCTTGTGCACAGATCCACCATTGTCAGAATAAAACGAAAGCCTCTCTCTGATGTAACAGAAAGCGGACCAACGATATCGATTGCAACTTTCTGGAAGGGCCGAACCGACAAATCAACAACCTGCAATGGAGCCTTCGGTAATTTACCTTTATGTGTCACTGGCTGGCATACCCTGCAAGACCTGCAGTATACTTTAATGTCTTTGTTGTATGCCGGCCAATAGAATTGTGACAGAACTCTATGGCAAGTTCTTGCAACCCCCATATGTCCAGCAAACGGTGAATCGTGTGCCACCTGCAACACCTTTGATCTAAAGAAGACAGGCACAACCACCTGGCGCTTCAATTCGAATTGGCTGGAAAAGCATCTGGTAAGAACATCATTTCTCAACTCAAACCAGTAACGTGCCGACTTCGTGCATTTCACATCATCATTATGGGCCAAAGTGTAACATTTCTGCAATGTCCTATCAGCTCGCTGCTGCTGGACAAAGTCCGATGCTGGTACATCGGGACCCGTGGAGGCAATACATGGGACAGCGTATGATGTCGGTAGTTCCCGCTGTGTCGCTACTGAACTGTCATCTGCTCTGGTCTGCGTCCTTGTGACCACCACATTGGCCACAACTGACCGTTCGACCTGCCATTTTGTGATGTCGGCCTGGGTACAGTCACGAACCCCAAGCACGTTCCCTATAATCAAATCGACTACTGGCGCCACAAGAACACACGCCTGCACCCGACCAGAAATAAAGGGTGTATCCACGTCTATAATGGCTAGGGGGTAATATTCAACATTCCCCCCAAATGTCACGCATCCGACAGTCTTCCCAATAAGGCATGATTCGTCAATACATGATCGGCGCACTCCTATCGTAGTGCATCTTGTGTCCCTCAACACAGACACCAACCGGTTCTGAACCATGCCCTGGTGTAACTCTAAGCTTCCGCTCCCATCAAGAGAAGAGAGGCAAGGCAGAGTATGGCCACAAATCAGTAATGGTCTGCCATCAGGTTCAAACAAACGCCTACATCCCTCGCAATCCTCGTTATTAAAGGTTTTCAGAACGCATGCTGCATTAGCCTTTTCTGAATTGTTTGGACAGATTCTTGCAGCATGTCCTCTTCCGTCACACGCGCCACATCGAAACTGACCACCATCATCTTTTGTAGGACTACCCTTTGGTGAATTGAGGAGTTCTTGCTCCCGTTTGTCATCCCTGTCATTCCTTTTACTCGGACCACTTCTTCTATACCAGCGATGATCGGGATTGTTGGTAGTATCTATTCTGACCTAACTCCGAGCAGACTTTTCATGCCTATCTCCCGTGTATCTAAACGAAGATCTATCCTGACGGTAGAACGATTGATTTTTCGGTGATCTGTATCCCTTAAAGCTATCATAGTTCCCATGAGATCCATGCCCACTAGAGTATTGCTGATCAAACCTTCTCTTGGCAAACCTGTCCGCACTCTTGGACCGATGTTGCCGGAAAGGTTTCCCACTAACCTTGCCAACACATGTCGCGAAAGGCTCAGGGACAAATGACTTGTGAATTGTCTTACCAGGGTGAGCGGTAACGTACTGCCACCCCAACTCTGACATGGCAGTAATGTCTCTAGGTTTGCGTTCATGAAAAAATGCAACCATGTCAGAACAACATGAGGACAACACCTTGTCCCGCAACATGAGATCAAAGAGTCCATCAAAATCCCTACTTATTCCCTCCAGCTCTGTCCATCTATTAAGGAGAAGTTTAATTTTGGTGACAAAAGAGCCGAAGTCTTGGTCGGCACTAGGCATCGCATCTCTGAAACGAGAGCTATACCCTTCAGCTGTCAGCTTAAATTCTCTCAGCAATGTTGCCTTTACGGTATCATAATTAGTTCTGTCAGCCACAGGCAAACTATATACGGTGTTTAAAGCACAGCCGGAAAGCAATGCAGATAAAAGTGAAGGCCATTCTTCCTTCCTTGCCTCCAGGCAAGAGCCGCTTATTCAATTCTCTCCAAAAAGAAGTCCATGCTATCTACTTCCTCCCGAAAATTCGGTAATCGTAGCCTATAAGGGCGAGCTGGCTCCCTAGAAGTCGAACTAGGATTGCCAGAATCAAGCTCCAACTTTTTTATAGCAATTTTCTTGTCCGCCTCAATCTTCCTTTTTTCTAACTCCATCCGTCTTAGATCTGCCTCAATTTTTTTTTCGGTATCTGCTTGAATCTGTCTCAGTTCCCTATCTGCTTCAATCTGTTTCAGTACCTTATCTGCTTCAATCTGTTTCAGTTCTTTATCTGCTTCAATCTGTATCTGTTTCAGTACTTTATCTGCTTCAATCTGTTTCAGTTCCCTATCTGCTTCAATCTGTTTCAGTTCCCTATCTGCTTCAATCTGTTTCAGTTCCTTATCTGCTTCAATCTTCAATTTTTGTAGTTGACGCTCCTCATAGCGTTCTCGTCTGTCATCTTCTTGTTTTTTCTGTAACTCATACTCTTTGTGTTCGGCCTTTGCCCACTCAAGCAAAGAATCCCCAGACTTTCCTGTCTTCTCTCCAATCTCAATAAAATCTTTAAGGCTAGACATAGTTATGGTCAAGGTACAATACAAATGCGGTGGCAAACTACGAAATAAGTAAAATTATAAAGGTTACCAATTCCTCAAATTGTACCCATTCCCCTACAAAATAATAATAAATATATTGTTGCACACGCCCAATATATATTTGCAGACGAAGGGTACGATGTACCAGCAGTTCTGAATACACCTGATTAAAAAGACAAGCAGGTGAAAATACAGTATGATAAGTCAATTCCAAATAAGGGATCCGGTAAAACGAATCCTTGCTTGTCTATACCCAATCAATGTCACGATACAATGAAATAAATCTCAAGCTCACACAGTGGTAGCTTTAGACAAGAGCATCCGCATAATGGCTAAAAAAATGATGTCCGTACCCCGTCTCTTATTTTACTAATGCGTGATTTTACAAATACATAACATGTAACAAAGGAAATCAAAAATCCATATACTATGAACAGTACATATAATGATGAGACACGAATTCACTTGACAAACAAACACCAACAGTACGATAAGAAAGTGATGACAGATATATGAGATAGAAACACATAAGTTTATACAAACCATACTGTTAACAAACGAGAACAAGGAGATTGTCAATATAACTTATGTACAAGATAGCAAGAAGAAAACAGGAGAATACGACAGCAAAACATGACGAAAGAGAATACTTGCAAAAATATGAGACTATGTATACAAACAAGACAATCACCGATAAGACACTGAAAATGTGCACGCTCAGTTATGCAGTACAGTCAATAGGGTCAACTCTCTGTGCCCGTACCCCACTGCAAAACTGACAGTGTTACTGCCTAAAGAAATCAGTTCAACATAATCCCTTTCCCATAAGGAAAAAAAATGTTAAACACGCCACCAATTCCACCCTTAAACCAATGCATTACAATAATAAGACAACAAAGACGGCACGAAAACCAATAGTGGACGGTGAAGCGACGAGGTCTGTAGCAAGGCAATATCAAAATGCAGAAAGAAGTCGCACAAATAATTTAAATATGTAAAACAAATGAAATTGCAAATGAAAGTATCAGAGACAATGAAAAGAACAGATCATAAAATAGTCACAGAAAAGCATCATAGCAAATACCAGCATATGGAGAAACGAGCTAAACGAAAAAAATTTCAAATGGATGAGCAGAGTAGACCAGTAATTAAAAACATGACGATAAGGGAAACACATAAAATAAAATGACATCAAAAAAAGAAAGTAGAACAGCAAAAGGAAAGAAAACAAGAAATATAACTAAATTTATGACTGTCTTTCTGTAGACTGAATCCTGAAAGTCCCAATACCAGCTCCTCAATCGAATGATGATAATGAATCACGAGAAAAAAGCACGAATAGTACCGACAAATGTTAGTGCCACAATCAGTTAAGCTTTGTGCACTCTGCACTGTCCGGTTGCGGCAAAATGTTCTGAACAAGTTCAAAGAAAAGATGTAAAATCGGCGTCAGTCAGTCTCATATCTGAAGCCGTGAAACCACCATTGGGTGTGGTAATAAGAAAATTCATCAATGTTCAGTATTTTCCCATTCCGTTCCGATCTCAAAAATCCACACCAATGTAACTGGCCTACTTATGTCTGTGTCCAAGAAAGGCTATACCAGCATAATAAATGATAACTGGTAAACTCAGCGACGTCCAGAAATTATCATTCGTTATCGAACCATGGCTGCAGTAAGAAACGACATAAAGTCCATCAGCAAGACATCACATCTTTTATCAGCTGCGTAACATAGACCACTGCATCAGAAAATGTGTCATGGTCGTATCCGTCATTCACGTACAATTAATCAGTACGACTACAATGTTCTGTCTCTTCCAACGCTATATATCAGCATCAGCATTCACGGATACTGATGCTCAGCAAATCACGTATAGTTCCTCATCACGAACAGTTTCTCAGCACGACAACGATAGTCGGTAGTATTCACAAACGAGTTAAATTTTCATGCCGACAAAAAGTCACTGCAGCAGAGTCGCGTAATAAGCATGCACAGGCCAGGCAACGTATTCACGGTACAGGCGAGCTGTAAGATGTGTACTGGCAGGTGCACACGTGTAGTATCCACATAATTTGTTGTACCACAAATCCCAATGTAGGTGACGTCTTCGTGCTCTCTGCAGGTAGGCCACCACTGGACAACCGATAATCCAAAAAATCAGCAGGCAACTGCAACGACCAACAACTTTAAAACATCTTCGCCTACGCCTGGAAGGAACTAAAACCTCATATTTTCCCCCACAATTACGACAGACCCACAATTAACTCTCCAAATCACTGACAGTAGAACTAATCCAACAATAAGACGGCATCGTCGTCGCCCCAGCCAGACAGGAACTCATTAAACCTTAGCTTCATAGTCTTCACACTGCGCAATGAGTCAATGCACGAACTTGTGGCTTGTTTTCGCCGACAACAAACCCATTGCAAAATGTCCTCATCAGAAAAACACAATCGCACATATAATGGGATGCAACCCAATTGCCAACAAAAGCCTCGACAACTGTAAACTTGCTATGAGAGAGCCCGTAATAAGATCAATACTACAAATATCCAGATACCACCAGTCACTAACAAAGTGGAACGCTAACATACACCTGTATAGAGGAGCACAGCCCCCAAAAATATGTCACAGAATAATAACTACACCTTCATGACATTATCCTCTAGACTCGTATCAAACTGCGAGAGGTCACACAATCAACATACTTGTAAACGCCATTCACAAAGCGTACACGAAGGCGTGCTGACAATTTCCCTTTTTAATAATAACAATGCTACATGTACGAATGCAATAACAACAGCACTAAATTGTCAGCAATAACCATATGGCTAGATCACCAATTCCTACTACCCTTGGAATATACAACAACGCTGTACAAAACCCAGCGACCATAAAGAGAGCACGATTACTATGCAATGCGGCTTCTAAAGCCGGCCAACTGACATCTTTCTCTGTCAGGCTTCCTGTTCATTCCATTCCATTGCACCCCGTTGCACCATTTTCTTTTAAAGCTGATGTGCGCATCAAAATATATGTTTATTCCACCAAAGTCCATGTGCGCAACAAAAGATATTATGTGACATATATATATATATATATATATATATATATATATATATATATATATATATATATATATATATATATATATATATATATATATACTTAGTCGTTCCCCTTCTACCGTGAGGTGTAGAGGTTTGGAAGAGAGAGCGCCAGACTATTCTATCGGCTGTCTTCCTCCTGGCCTGGTTCCATTCTAGTCCTCGGTCCTTCAAAGATTGTCTAATGTTGTCCTCCCAGCGGACTCTGGGTCGTCCTCGGGGTCTGGATCCTTGGCTCTTTGTTTCCCATGCTTGTGGTAGCCGATCTTCTCCCATTCTGCAGACATGGCCAAACCATCTTAGTTGGGACTGTTCTACTTGGGTCTGTAGGGGGTGGCATTTTAGGCCTTGACGTATCGTCTGGTTGCGTACCATGTCTCTTCTTGTTACTTCAACCACCTTCCTCAGATACCTCATTTCTGAGGTTTGGATCTGGCTTTTATGGGTTGTAGTCATTGCCCATGACTCGCATCCATATGTCAAGACTGGGACATAGGTGGAGCGGTATACAGCCATCTTCGTTTTCTTACCAACCTCTCTCTTGCTGAGGAATCCTCGATTTATGGCCTGAAAAAGTCTCCCAGCTGCTGCTTTTCGAGTGGCCAACTCTTCTTTGATGCCTCCCTTTCGGTCTATAATAGCTCCGAGGTATTTAAAGTGGTCAACCTGCTCCAGGACCTGTTCTCCCAGCTTAATCTGATGCCTTCTTTCTTCTCGTGATAACACCATGGATTTTGTTTTAGAGCTGCTTATGACCATCCCTCTCTTCTCCAGCTCTTCCTTCCAGACTTGCAGTTTGGATTGGAGATGTGCCTCAATATATATTGATTCATACCTGTGCACTTATCTCTGTTATAACTAAAACAACTATGAATTTGTAAGCAACATATACAAATTTAATGATCAATTACTTTTGAACAAATGTAAATAAATAAGAGCTGGTGATTAATAAAATGTAGCTGTCATCCTAGAAAAGATGTCGGCTTTAGACGGCTTAAGTTGAAAAGGAAAAAAAAAAACCAAAGTTCTTCTGTATTTGGCCTACTAGAAATATAACGTAGCTGCCAAAACGCTGAAGTGTTGATATTGCTGTTTCCGTCAATTCGTATATTTGGCAAAAGCACGTCTCCAGATCAGTTCAAGAGGTAACCTCTCTTTGTCAAGGCAGATATCTTTACAACCCGTGGAACGTAGGTTTCCAGTGTCGATCACAAGTTTTGAACCACAAAATAGTGCTACAACTGGTATCGTAAAGTAGTACCTAAAATAGTCTCTAGGCCAATTGCCCACTCTCCCACTTCCAATTTTTCTAGGGATATCCCTCAGTTTCGTTTTAAAAGTGGGCTGACTAACCACTCTATTTTTAGCCAGTTCCAAGAATTCCGATCCAATGTGTGTCGGGGTGGACTAGTTTACTCTCGGTACCATACGGAGAGTTGCCAGTGTAACTGGTTTTCTGGAAGACTGTTTGCGAGAAGGTGCAGTCCTACCCACTATGTCTACCTGTTTATGCTTATTTTTATTTTCAGGCCTATGTTCGTGTCGTGAGTTTTAGATAGGCTGCTTTTTTATGGTCCCAATCGAGCAGGGGTGGGATAGTGAAATCTATGTGAGAGAAAGGTGTGAGAAATAGTCCTGTTTACGAGGAATACAGAGTGCAAGAAAAATATGTCTTGGGTTGAGTAATTGCTCAACTCACCTATATAGCACGACCCACTTAAATGAAGAAGTATTATTTCACTAGATACAGCTTCTGATAACCGTCCTCTTGTATGCACACACAAACAATTTTGTGACATAAATACGTACATACGTAGAAAAGAACAGGTAAACTATGGGCACATATTATATATATATATATATATATATATATATATATATATATATATATATATATATATATATATATATATATATATATATATATATATATATATATATATATATATATATATATCATCGCCTCATTGTGTCTAAACTTAAAATTCGTATCCAATCTGCCAGGCGCCCTCAGGGAAACAAAACTCAAAAAAGGCTGGATGTCACCAAAGTAAAGAAGACAAAAATTAAACAGCCATTCACTGACACCCTAGAAGACCGTCTCAAATCTATCTCGTTAGACGGCCAAAGTGCGGAAACAAATTGGACAGCCCTAAGCGAGCAGATCTACAACACTGCTACAGAGGTCCTGGGTCCCGCCATCAAGAAACCAAATGACTGGTTTGATGAGAACTCAGATGATATAAACAAGATGTTGGCTGTGAAACACCATCTCCATAAAGCATATTTAAATGATCCAAAATCTACATCCAAGAAAGACGCTTTCAACAACATGCGTAGCATCGTCCAACATAAACTACGCCAGATGCGGGATTTATGGCTGAGTAATAAAGCAGATGAGCTCCAAGGCTGTGCTGACAGCCATGACTTGAAAAATTTTTACCATGCACTCAAAGCGGTCTATGGTCCAACATCATCAGGATCATTTCCCCTCCTTAATGCAGATGGAAAAACACTAATTACAGACAAGGAAAAAAGTCTCCAACGCTGGGTCGAACACTTTAATAATATTCTGAACCAGCCATCATCTATTAACGACGAAGCCATCAACCGACTGCCCCAAATTCCTATAAATGAAGCACTAGATTATATACCGACTCTGGAGGAGACTCAAAAAGCAATTCGCCAACTTTCTAGTGGAAAGGCCCCCGGCTCCGATTCAATTCCTGTTGAGGTCTATAAAGATGGCGGTACAGTTCTGATTGAGAAACTTCACATGATCTTCCAGCAAATGTGGCAGAGTGAAACCATCCCACACAATCTCAAAGATGCGTCAATTATACATCTTTGTAAACGTAAAGGTAATCGCCAAGACTGTAACAATCATCGAGGCATCTCCCTACTATCAATCGCTGGGAAGATATTCGCCAGAATCCTTCTTAATCGCCTTACGGCTCATCTTGACAAAGGTCTTCTACCTGAAAGTCAGTGCGGATTCCGGAAAAAACGTGGAACCACCGATATGGTGTTCGCTGCAAGACAGCTTTATGAAAAATGCCAAGAACAGCACTGTGACCTGTACACAGCTTTCATCGACTTGACAAAAGCGTTCGACACGGTCAGTAGAGAGGGTCTATGGAAGATCATGGCAAAATACGGCTGCCCAAAGAAATTTATCTCAATAGTGCAGCAACTGCATGATGGAATGCAGGCTAGAGTTCAGGAAAACGGTGAGCTATCGGAGCCTTTCCCAGTCTCAAATGGAGTTAAACAAGGGTGTGTACTTGCACCGACTCTTTTCAGTATCATGTTTTCTGCTATGCTGACTGATGCTTTCAGAGATGGGGACACAGGAATCAACATCAGATATCGTATTGATGGAAAATTGTTTAACCTTAGGAGGCTTCAAGCAAAAACCAAGGTCAAATCACACACCATCAGGGATCTTCTGTTTGCTGACGATTGTGCCCTCAGTGCTGGCTCAGAGGCTGATCTGCAGCATAGCATGGATAGATTCTCCGAAGCCTGTTCCAACTTTGGGCTTACCGTCAACACGGGGAAAACAGAAATCATGTATCAACCAGCTCCTGGCACAATTTATACTGAGCCAATCATCAAGGTAAATGGTGAGAAACTGAATGTTGTGAACAGATCCACATACCTTGGTAGCACACTATCCCAGAACATCGTCATTGATGATGAGGTGAACACCAGGATCTCCAAAGCCAGCAGCACATTTGGCAGACTATACACCAACGTTTGGCATCGAAGTGGCATTAGTCTACAGACAAAGCTGAAGGTGTACAGAGCTGCGGTGCTTCCAGTGCTGCTTTATTCATGTGAAACATGGACTGTATACAGGCGCCAGTAAAGAAGCTCAACCACTTCCATACAGTCTGTCTCAGGAAGGTAATGAACATCAAATGGCAAGACAAGATCCAGGATACCGCCGTTCTTGACAGAGCTGGTATCCCTAGCATCGATACTATTCTGATGCAGTCACAGATCCGCTGGGCAGGTCATGTAGTCCGCATGCCAGACCATCGACTGCCAAAGATACTCTTTTATGGTGAGATGCAGAAGGGTAGACGCTCCCATGGTGGCCAAAAAAAGCGCTTCAAAGACACGCTTAAGGCTTCATTAAAAACCTTTGACATAAACCATGACACATGGGAAGCTGCTGCGCAAGACCGAACTGCCTGGCGCACATCTCTTCGTAAAGGTGCAACGGCATGCGAATCATCCAGAAGAGCAGCAGTGGAACAGCGGAGACAAGCTCGAAAAGACCGTGTAATAAAACCTTCACATGAAGCAAACATTCACTGTCCACACTGTCCGAGATCCTTCCAGGCCCGCATCGGGCTCATCAGTCACCTTCATACTCATAGACTATCCTAACAATCCTAATAATTGGATGAAAAGAGTGGTCTTCATCACCCGTGATGGACGTACAACAACATGTGTATATATATATATATATCAGGGAAGGGTTTTGATCAAAACTAATAGCTTAAAGGTTATACAAATTTATTATATCTTTAGAAAGAGAAAAAATAGATTACAACAGTTAATACATCGTTATCATGTCATCAGGTGAAATTGTAGTTACATAAAGGGAAAATAAATAAACAATATATATATTCTCATAGACCCTCCCTCTGGAATATGGAAAAACTAGGAAAATGATCCCACCCGAGGTGTGTTTACCCAACAGATCAAACAATTGATTGACAAATGGGCGTGGGGTAGACGGGACGGGTATATAGGATTTGTCCTTAATTTAACTTTTCCGTGGGCCTTCAGACTTAGTGAGAAAATAGATAAAAAGAAGGTGTTATATTAGTAGTAAACTTAAGAAAACTAAATTCTTTCGTTCTGTTTTTCCACTTTCAGCATTCATCCAGTGAGCGCTCACATCCATTCAGACTTACCCCTCAGTCGGCTGCATACTTCCATAGAATTTAATCGCACACAGTTCTCAAACCATACTGGAGTGACAACCTGGGAAAACCCCATAGTGACTTAAATAAAGCACGGGAAACTATGGAGCAAAATCCCACAGTAGAGAACACCCAGAAGCACAGCAGCATAAAACAAGCTTTTAATGAACAAAAGAAAGCTGAAATCCAAAGGAGCTGGCACCAGAAGACCAGCAGTCTCAACATGGAAAAGGACTCGTGCAAGCTGTGGAATCTGACAAGAGTACTAAATGAAGAAACAACAACTAGTTACTGTAGGACTGTCATCAAGGAAAATGAAAAATACCACACAGGAAAGATGGCTGCAAACATCCTGGCAGATTTCTACAAGGAAGAAAGCACCAAATCACTTTCACATACACGTATCCAAGAAGCACATAAGGAAGTAAAAGAAAAACTGAAGCACCAAAACCCAGATACCTGCATCAAGTCATCACTTACTATGAGAGAAGTAAGTGCTGCCATAACAAAACTAAAGAACATGAAAGCTCCAGGAAAAGATGGTATCACAAATGATATGATCAAGACCCTTGGACCTGTAGCCAGGCACAAGCTCCTCCTAATCTTCAATCAATCATGGAGTACTGGAAAATGTCCAGATCGATGGCGAGAAGCAATCATTGTTCCCAACAGAAAGAAACAAAAGGAGAAAACAAGCAAGTCCAGCTACCGACCAGTTATCCTACTGAGCTGTCTGGGTAAGGTAATGGAAAGAATGGTGAACTCAAGATTACTGAAACATCTGGAAAAAAAAACCATCTGCTTGATAACACACAGTCAGCATTCAGGAAAAACCGAAGACCAGCTAGTATATCTAGCCCAGGAAGTAGAAAATGCCTTTCTGGAGAAAAAAAAAGTACTGGCTGTTTTTGTGGACTTGACAAAAGCCTTTGATAAGGTATAATGCTCAACAACAAAATTGAAGGGAGAATGTTCAGCTGGATACGGGACTTTCTCCGATACCGCACAGCAAGAGTAAAACTTGACGGGAAACTGAGCCATAGCGTCACTCTTCAACAGGGTGTGCCACAAGGAGGAGTTTTCTCCCCCACACTTTTTATCATATTGTAGACTTCATTCCTAGCAGTAGTTGTGTCTTGATGGTGATGGTGTAGAGGATGACTACTATCTATAGGTGCTGCTTACGCGAATGTTGTATGAATACGTAGTGATCAGGCAAAAACAACGCAATATGAATAGTGGCACGTCAAAAACAAGGTCTGGGCCAAGTGAAGTATTCAGGAACTCTTGAGGTAAAAATTAACATAGTTTATTGACGAAGACGTTGGACGAGACCAGACTTCCGACATTGACGTTTAACATATTAATCAACATGATGAGTGGTAAAATTATATTCTCACTGTTCAAATCAGATAGTCCCATTAAAGTCATCTTAAGTAACTTATGACTGGACATCCTATTTAATGAAACAATGTTCATGAATGTTCAGTTAGATTGGATCATGAGGTTAATCCGTTACCAGTTGACCTCTCAAGGGCAGAGACAATTATTATAATCCATACTTCATAATACCTCATCTCATAATTGGAACCTCTTCTACCCCGTGAAACGAAGTGTAGAGGGGGCCCAAGTGCACAAGGCCCATGGGCAGGACATGTAATCGAAGTGACTTGGCAAACAGGTGATTAGCCCATTGTGCCCGAACTTGCCCTCATGTGTACTTAAAGTCAAAAGGATCGATAGGCCACGCTTTCACGGTCTGTATTCGTACTGAAAATCAAAATCAAGCGAGCTTTTGCCCTTTTGCTCTACGCGAGGTTTCCGTCCTCGCTGAGCTCGCCTTAGGACACCTGCGTTACCTTTTGACAGATGTACCGCCCCAGTCAAACTACTTCATAATACAACATAAATATTTCATCTTTTACATGGCCTCGTAAATAAGAAAAACATGGAATCTCTGAACATCATTGTTGAGGCATCCTTGCGCATATCAATTTCTATGTCCTGAAAGTGACTGACCTCTCCTTATATGCCGTAATCCGTAGGACGGCGGACAAATACTTTATATTTATTTTTTACGTTTCTGTAAAAACAATTCCTTCAAAATATTAGGCTGGATTTTAATTACTCCGCTTTAGATACCATCCATTTCAATACATCCATAAACAAAGGTCAACGAGTCCCATGGGATGTACTGACTAGATACAGTATGACGAAAAGACGTCGAATAAATTTACATTATAATAAATGAACTCACGGTAAACTCTTCACGGCTATTGCTTCCAGACGGAAGGCCGTTTCCAATTGACTTTACCAGAAAATAACCCAACATATGGGGTTCGAATCAACAGACACAATGTCTGACTTCCATACCAGCCCTTTCTCCTTGAGGTCACTACGCCATCTACTGTTTAGCAACAAAACGCGCAAAATCCACATACCAACAATGTGCGCTATCGTGCGCGATGAATTAAATTACAAATATATTATTACCATATTAGTTAATGCGTACCCTCTTAACAGAAGTAGGACCTGTGACTACTTTATTACTGTTAAGGACCCAAAAAGGACGCAACAGTTACCTTACAACCCCCGCGAAAAAAAACTTCTTTATTTTTTTATTTTACTTTAATAACCGCGGAGAGGTAAATCAAATTTACATCTACACATGAAAGCAATATAAATATACTAGACTAAATATTAATTACTAGTGATAGAATTAATTTGAAATTGAACTCAAATCAAATAAACAAAAGACAATGTAAGAAAATATTCAACCACTGTTAACCAACTTGGGATAAATGTGGCAACAATAAAGAAAATAAAGTATTAAGGATGATGGAAGTAAACAGAATGTGAAAACAAACAAAATATCAATAAATGAATTCAAATAAATGAAATATGAATGCATCAAATCGATGAGTTAAAATAATGCAAATGAACCACGCGAAGTGAGAAACACTCCTAAAATTGTCAAGAAATAATTAGTATATCTAATTAAATACAAGTGCTAATATACTCAATATTCTGAGTGAAAGTCAATAATGTTGTGGATATGCCATAATATCAATGCTATGAAATAAATTAAATATTAACCCTAACTAAATTAAGTTTAATTGCTATTAATTAAAGCAAAAGTTTTAATCCATCCAGAATTCACTGTCGACGAAAATCACGAACTCGTAATGTCATCTTAGAAGACTGTCCATATATATACGTAATGTTATTTTCCGAAATCCAAAGTTATAACTTTTAAATGTTAAATTCACATCATAGGTATTGAAAAGTTACAGTTCTTGCAGTCTATCAATAGAAAACTGAATGTTCAAAATTTATTGAAAAATCAATGTAGATACCAAACTAGCGTAAACGTTAATCAATAAATGAGTCACAGTTCCTTGAGCAGAAAGTTATCATTCAGGAACCGAATGTGTAGAGTCCTCACTCTTTGTAGGGCGTAGTAGCTCGTTTGATTCATACGGACATCGAGATAAAATGTCCGCTAGTACATTTTTGGATCCAGGTATGGCACGAATCGGGAAACTGTATGACTGTAAGGCTATAGCATACCTCGTCGATTTAGCAGATTTTACGTCTCTGTTATTGAGAGCAGTGAGTGCTCTTTGATCAGACTCGAATATGAAGTGTGATCCAAGTAAATATCGTTGTAGTTTCGTAATTGACCAAACTAAAGCGAGGAGCTCCTTGTCGAGAACAGAATACTTTTGCTCCGTAGACGTTAACTTTCTGGATACATACATGACAGGATGTAAGGTACCCAAATATTCCTGGAGTAATACGCTTCCGTCGGCGTCTGTGGCCTAATGGATATGAACGCAGTTTCAAAATCCAGATATACCAGGTTCGAAACCTGCTGCAGGCGGTTTGGTAGCAAATCGCTTTGTGTGGATTTTTAACAATGGTATAAGCGCCGTACCGTTCAGAAAGCAATGGCAAACTACTGAATGAAAAAAATTGCCTAGAAAAATCACAAACAGCCAATAAAAGTTGGGGTTGATTGCCACGTCCTGTAAAGGATAAGCAACTAACTTTTAATACGCTTCCAATTCCATAATTTGACGCGTCACTGCGCAGAATAAAAGGTAGGTTCGCATTAGGTAACCTTAAAACAGGAGCTTTAGAAAAAAAAATGATTGTCTGGTATCCAACGCGATTTGATGTTCTTGCGACCACCGAATCACGTTAGCTGTGCCCTTCCTTAACAATGTAGAGAAAGGTGCAGTAATGGTAGATAGATGAGGAATGAATTTCCCATAGAATTGAATTAGACCCAACAGACTTCTTACTTTTTTGTTTTGTTTTAGGTGTTGTAATTTTTAGGATTTTCAAAACATTACTGTCCTCAGTGTATAACAGGCCGTGACCAACACGGTGACCTAAAAATGATATGTCGTGAAAACCCACGAACGTTTTCGATGGTTTTGCTGTTAAGTTATATGACCGTAACGTGGACAGTAATGTGTTCAATCCACGAAAATGTTCATCCCATGAGTCACTAAAAAGACAAATGTCATCGATGTAAGCAATGACATCGGGACGATGTGATAGAATGCGACGCATCATGCGCACAAAGGTGGCAGGTGCGTTTACCAATCCAAATGGCATGAAGTTCCATTGGAATAGGCCACGAGGAGTAGAGAAAGAAAAGATGACTAGTAAAGAAAAGAAACGATGACTGCATTTGCTGCGTCATCAAAAACTGTGATATTAGAGTTTTACAAAATCTAATATCACTAGGCTAATATCTGCGTGACGCAGAATCAGGTACTATTGTAACCTAAGAGAATGGTGGTGAAAATATACACCATTGTCCCGCTCGATAACCATGCAAGCATCCCTATTGTTATGAAAAATAACTAAAGCTTCACCATACCTGTTGTTGGTAGGTGGCAACAGACGCACAAACTTAACGTCAGCCGTGTAGTTGAAAAAATTTCCAAGTGCTTGCCAAGTAGTTCGTTGTGGCAGATTTCGCACTAGAACGGTGCGAGAATATGCACCTTTCCCAATATATGTGGTACCGTTGTCACAAGAATGTGAACAAGGTTGATGTGTAACCTTAGTCTGTTGGGGTACATTGTAACATTTGTTACTCCTGCATGTAGCATTATTGTTATTTAATGTATCATACTTTTGTACTCGAGTATGACTACTTACACCAGGCAAAGGTGTAGGTGTACAGCATGTCGTAGACACCTGCTTGCTGGGCAAAGTAAAAGCTTTGCTGACAACCTTATTGGTTTTACTTTTCACATCTGAGTTACAACTTTTATTTTCATTAGGAACATCCTTTCCCTTTTTTTCAACCTTAACAGTTTTCTTGAGACCAGTTGCGTGCTGATCATGTCGCCAAGATTTGTTTTCTGAATCGGCAGTATTATTATGCCGAGGGAAGGGATATCTCCCACGGAATGACTTACTAATCTTCACAGGTTGTGTTGAAACCTTAATATCATTCTTAGGAATGGAAGCATGGCGTAAAATAGGTATATTAGACCTATTGTTTAACAATGTTGTCTTGTTCAGTACGACATCTAACAGACCATCAACTCTTTTTCTTAATTTAGAAACCTCCAAATTAAGAAGTGTAATCTCCTTGCTCTGCCTCTTATTTATTTTATCTAGTCTTTCATTTATATTGTTCTCCTTAAGGAGCAACGCCTCGAGGTTAGTTAACTTCTCATTTGTCAATTTATTATGTTGACTTATAATTCGTCTGAATTCCTGATTCTCGAGTTCAATTTTTTTTTTCATTTTATTCTCCAATTGAATGCAAGAACTCTTCATATCCTGATTTGTTACTTCTTGTTCATCAACCTTTAGTCTCAAATGAAAAACTTCAGATTTCAGCTCCTGAATCTGAGCCATATGCGTACAATCTGCACTCAAAGCAGTGTCGACCTTATCTAATTCAGCTATACACCCTTTTCTTGATCAAATACCTTGCCTTGAAAATTTAAACCTTCCTCTAAACGACGTCGTAATTCATTGTCGTCCAATGAAATCATCCTATTCTTCTCATATTCTTCCTATACATTCACTAAATTCGGTTGTAATTTCTTCTCCTCTAATGCAACCATACTTTTATTATCTTCTGATTCATGAAAAGATGTTTTACATGTCTCATTACCTTTCTGAGATTCAATCACAAGTTTCTCATTATCTTCCCTCAGTAGCTTTAATTCAAGCGTGGAAGAGTTCACCTTACCTATCTGGTCATCCAACATCTGTTTCAATGAGGTCACCTCATCCTCTAACTCTTTCTTCTGACTAAGAGAAAAGTCATGAAATTTCTTATTATCTGCTATCAACACCATCACTTTATTCTTTAATACAGCATTTTCAAAATCCATTGCTAACAACTTCTTCTCATCCTCTACTTTTTTCTGCATCAGCTGATTAGCAAGGGTCTTCTCCTTACCCTGAAGCTCTTTTATCGTTTTTTTCAACGCATCCAACTCAACAACATTACTGTCTTGAGTAGTTAGTACACCTTCATCATAAAAAATAGTGGATAATAATTTAGAAAGTCTCACTGCTTTCTCCTTTGAATAGCCGTAACCAAAATTATTCAGAGCATATACCTTAAGATCCTGGCTCATTTGAATTAAGAAATGTTCTATGGCATATTCCTCACAGTTTGAACCCCATTTACCTAATCTATCTCCCTCCCGGAGAAAATGGTCCAAAATATATATAAATGACTCCCCGAGTCAATCAAATAGTAAGCAAATTATCTAAGTGCCTTCCTTAGTAAACAAATACTTTCTCAATTCTCATAAAATATTCAAAAGTCGCTATGCTAATTTACCAATATATTAACTTAGTCAACTAATTTAATCTCCAATATTTCATAGCACTATGCCATGTAGGTCAGAGCACAAGAAAGTCTAAAAATGTATACGCACAAACAAAATGGAGTCTACATATGACGTCACAGTTTATATGACATCACAGTTTTGTGTGTAAAAAATGAAAGTTTTTTTTTTCAAATGATTTATAATATATTACTCTCTTTAGCTTGCCTAATAACATAATCCAAAGTAGCCATTATGACCAATATGTAATTGAAATACTTCTTCCTCAAAAAGTTTAACTCAAATAATTTACTATTTTTTTTCACTTTAATAAGTGCAATACGTTCCTGTCCATAGAACGGCACTCAATACCAGGAAATTATTAAATATATTATTAATCAATGAATCAAATTATGCATAAAAATATTATTATAATACTACAATAGAAGAACCAATGTAGACAATAGTGACAGGGCAAGATGCAGAGGACGAATGACAACTTTCGCAGAAATCAACTAAAGTAGAAAGTAGAACTAAAAATAGAATGTTGCAAAGGATGCAAGGAAAACTGCGAAGGAAAAAATAACCAGACAAGTGACAACACAAGGTATAAACACAAAGGTGTAAAAAACTAAGCGAAAGCAAGATGGAGATGGACGACGGTTACAAACAGTATACATCATGAAAACCAAGTACGTATAAGACAAACTATAACGATAACAAAAGTAAAAACTTGACAGAACAGCTAAACAAGCAGTTCACAGAGAACCAAACACAGTGGACTTTAGAAATCCTTCAACACTCATATGTTGGAACATTCCACTGCGGGAAGTCTGTAAAAGTGTCCCTACAGAACGTTTACGTAGGCCCTGGATGAACTGGGATGTTTCCTAACGTAAGTCACCAACCCAACCAAACCCGCATTGAACATGGAACATAAAACAAGAAATATCAAGTTGGACATAATAAAGAAGAGCTCAGCCAACATGTAAAACGGTGAAATAGAACCACAGCGTTATACTTATCTTTTTTTGATAAAGAAAAATGTCCCGATCCTCACAGGATTGTCGAATTCGGTATTCGGGCGCTGTATTACTGAGCTATATTAGATAGGAAGAAGAAGAAACATGATGCCATTCCACGTTGAGTTTGATAATGAAGGTCAGCGTTGACGGTTGTAGTCCCTAAGTTGACCTTGAATTCCAAGTGAGATGATGTCGCCTTGAAAGGATCTTGAAATTTCAATCGATTATTTCATGGAAATTCGCTCCCTTGAAACTGGTTAATTTCACAGCACACTGGCCAACCAGTTGTAGAAGTCATTCCTAGCAGTAGTTCTGTCTTGATGGTGATGGTGTAGAGGATGACTACTATCTATAGGTGCTACTTACGCGAAGCAATCATTGTTCCCAACAGAAAGAAACAAAAGGAGAAAACAAGCAAGTCCAGCTACCGACCAGTTATCCTACTGAGCTGTCTGGGTAAGATAATGGAAAGAATGGTGAACTCAAGATTACTGAAACATCTGGAAAAAAAACCATCTGCTTGATAACACACAGTCAGCATTCAGGAAAAACCGAAGACCAGCTAGTATATCTAGCCCAGGAAGTAGAAAATGCCTTTCTGGAGAAAAAAAAAGTACTGGCTGTTTTTGTGGACTTGACAAAAGCCTTTGATAAGGTATAATGCTCAACAACAAAATTGAAGGGAGAATGTTCAGCTGGATACGGGACTTTCTCCGATACCGCACAGCAAGAGTAAAACTTGACGGGAAACTGAGCCATAGCGTCACTCTTCAACAGGGTGTGCCACAAGGAGGAGTTTTCTCCCCCACACTTTTTATCATATTGTAGACTTCATTCCTAGCAGTAGTTGTGTCTTGATGGTGATGGTGTAGAGGATGACTACTATCTATAGGTGTTGCTTACGCGAATGTTGTAAGAATACGTAGTGATCAGGCAAAAACAACGCAATATGAATAGTGGCACGTCAAAAACAAGGCCTGTGCCAAGTGAAGTATTCAGGAACTCTTGGGGTAAAAATTAACATAGTTTATTGACGAAGACGTTGGACGAGACCAGACTTCCGACATTGACGTTTAACATATTAATCAACATGATGAGTGGTAAAATTATATTCTCACTGTTCAAATCAGATAGTCCCATTAAAGTCATCTTAAGTAACTTATGACTGGACATCCTATTTAATGAAACAATGTTCATGAATGTTCAGTTAGATTGCATCATGAGGTTAATCCGTTACCAGTTGACCTCTCAAGGGCAGAGACAATTATTATGATCCATACTTCATAATACAACATAAATTTTTCATCTTTTACATGGCCTCGTAAATAAGAAAAACATGGAATCTCTGAACATCATTGTTGAGGCATCCTTGCGCATATCAATTTCTATGTCCTGAAAGTGACTGACCTCTCCTTATATGCCGTAATCCGTAGGACGGCGGACAAATACTTTATATTTATTTTTTACGTTTCTGTAAAAACAATTCCTTCAAAATATTAGGCTGGATTTTAATTACTCCGCTTTAGATACCATCCATTTCAATACATCCACAAACAAAGGTCAACGAGTCCCAAGGGATGTACTGACTAGATACAGTATGACGAAAAGACGTCGAATAAATTTACATTATAATAAATGAACTCACGGTAAACTCTTCACGGCTATTGCTTCCAGATGGAAGGCCGTTTCCAATTGACTTTACCAGAAAATAACCCAACATATGGGGTTCGAATCAACAGACACAATGTCTGACTTCCATACCAGCCCTTTCTCCTTGAGGTCACTACGTCATCTACAGTTAAGCAACAAAACGCGCAAAATCCCCATACCAAAAATGTGCGCTCTCGTGCGCGATGAATTAAATTACAAACATATTATTACCATATTAGTTGATGCGTACCCTCTTAACAGAAGTAGGACCTATGACTACTTTATCACTGTTAAGGACCCAAAAAGGACGCAACACATATATATAAATGATATTGCAGAGAAACTGTCCGGGCATATCTCCAGGGCTCTCCATGCTTACGATTTTACTGTCTGATGTGCCGCTGAACATTTGCCTACTGCGAAGTTCAGGATGCAAGCAGCACTAAATACCATCGGTAAATGGGCATCTGACTGGGGAGTACAGATTGACCTCTCCGAGACAGTAGCAACCTGCTTCTCACTGTCAAATCTCCGAGAAACGATCAAACTGCAACTAAATGGAAGTGAGCTTCCAATCGAGGAAAACCCAACATACCTGGAAGTCAAGTTGGATAAGATACTCATTTGGAAGCCGCACATAAAAGCAGTAGAACAGAGAACAACAAGAAAGCTCTCTATTATGAAGAAACTAGCTGGCACAAGTTGTGTGGGGGGGGGGGGGGGGGGGGGGGGGGGGGGGGTGGGTGGGGGGGGGGGGGGGGGGGGGGGGGGGGGGGGGGGGTGGGCAAATACCAACATACTAAAAAAAAGTCTTTACAGGCACAGCCAGGCCTGTACTTGAATACGGCATGTCAGCCTGGACTACGGCATCTAAAACAAACACAGAACGCCTAGGGAAAGTGCAAAATTCAGGCCTTAGATTAATCACTGGAGGGATGAAGACTTCTCCAATCCAGGCAATGGAGAGATACACCAACGTCCGCTCCCTTGATGACAGACGTGAGGAAAAGGTATTCACTCACAGTGAGAAGCTTCTACGAATGCCAAGTCATCCAATGCATGCCAAACTCCAAAGTTTGACAAAAAAAACAGGCTGAAAAGAACCAGCTTCTTACACATCTCCAAACATCTGCATCGATGCCATGAAGACCTCATCCCAAACCAACCTACTGAGATTGAAATGTTAATTGATTATGAGGAGCCAGACGACTGCTATGAAAATATATCTATCATCACAGAAGTCCCTGAAATAAAAAAGAAAGGCCACCAGACCCCTCAACAACTAAAAACTTTGGCTCAAGAAATGATTGAAGAAAAGTACAACCCGAAGGAGTGGACACATGCATACACAGATGGATCCGCTGAGGGGGCAGTAAAGAATGGTGGAGGAGCCATTTTTATAAGATTCCTAAATGGAAAGATCATCCGAAAGGCCTTCCCAACTGGAAAGATATCTTCCAATTTCAGGGCAGAAGCTATGGTACTACTACAAGCTCTGAAAATCCTCACTAGATCCGAACAGCAGCCACCAGCTAAGATAGTAATCTTCACTGACTGCATGTCATTAATGGAATCAATACAGAACACACGAAATGATAACATGATGAATGAGGTCAGATCTGAGCTTAACATCATCCAAAGGTCATCAACCATTGCCCTTCAGTGGTTACCCTCCCATTGTGGAATTGCTGGAAATGAAAGAGCAGATGCTCTATCAAGAAGTGGCAGTAAAATGGAACAATACAGCCACCCATTGCCCTATCAGGAAGCAAAAACCATCAACCACAAGTACAAAAATCAGTGGAAGGAGGAAGGGGATACATACAGCAGAAATGACCCAATCCACCATCTAAACAGATACTAACAGACCACCATTTTCCGCCTGAGAACTGGCCACTGCAGATTACTTGGCCATCTATATCACCTCATGATATCCCACACAAATGAATGTCCATGTGGAAATGGAATCCAGACCAAAGAACACATTCTCCAAAACTGCCCAACCCATGATGACCCGCGACGTGTGACCTGACCAAGGTAGCCTTCGTTCTTCGGGGTGGTTATTGATGACTACTAGTTCGTACTGATAGGCGCGAATTCAAATAAACTGTCGAAATAAGCACAACAGGTAATGGTGCATAAATTCAGGCATGTCAACAAAGGCCTGTTGTGAACTGAAGTAAACTGCAAGGCGGGTAGCACAGCTTAACGTATTTATTGACGGAGACTATCAACGGTACAGGACACTTGTTACTGACGTACGACATGGTTATTGACAGTTGACGAAACGAGATGCATGAATTTCAGTTTCATTTCAATTAGGCATTTTAAAATAGTTCCATATTAACATCCTTGCATAGTATAAGGCCCGATATTATAATTCAGTACAAGAGTGTTCAAACAATGAACGATCAGTTCAGATTGTCACTACTACGTTGACAGTTGACCTTGGTCCAAGGACAGATGCCATCGTGGTCACCTATCATATTCCTTGGTAATATATAGATAAAACTATGTCCTCCTTAATTGACATATTCCATAACATACTAGGACAGTTGAATAAAGTTAGTCCAGATATTCTTTCAGCAAAACAATACAGGTTAGGAACTCTACTTGACTAACCTCTCGGTACATGCCGTGACATAGATGACGGCGATCCGCAATTACATATTATGAAATACATTTTTATAATCAATCACTTCTGCATGATACGAATACGCTTCTTCGGTGATTCGTTCAGCTCAGTTGATCCATTCATGGAACCCTAGAGTGTGGATTCCAGCATGAGTGAAAACGTCACGAAAATCATATATAAAAATCGCTTCTTAAAAGGCGGGAACAAGACTACCGTTTAATGAATCGACTATGGCTTCTGACAAGAAGTCAAGTCACCAACTTCAAATATATCCCTGATACATAGGACGGAAATTATAATAACCACAGACCATCAGTCTGGCTTGTCCCTTGAAGCACTCTGACGTCGACTGATGTTTGGCAACACGTGCGCACTGGACAACCCATACTTCCACTAGTGCACAATCGTGCGCGAAGAAAATAAAACTCACAATTAATAACTACTATCATCTAAGTTGGTGTGTAATCTTTTAACAGAGATAGGACCTGAGACTGCCATGTCTGTTAAAGCCTGTAACGGACCAAGAAAGGCCGCTACAAATGGAATCAATACAGAACACACGAAATGATAAGATGATGAATGAGATCAAATCTGAGCTTAACATCATCCAAAGGTCATCAACCATTGCCCTTCAGTGGTTACCCTCCCATTGTGGAATTGCTGGAAATGAAAGAGCAGATGTTCTATTAAGAAGTTGCAGTAAAATGGAACAATACAGCCACCCATTGCCCTATCAGGAAGCAAAAACCATCAACCACAACAAGTACAAAAATCAGTGGAAGGAGGAAGGGGATATATACAGCAGAAATGACCCAATCCACCATCTAAACAGATACTAACAGACCGCCATTTTCCGCCTGAGAACTGGCCACTGCAGATTACTTGGCCATCTATATCACCTCATGATATCCCACATAAATGAATGTCCATGTGGAACTGGAATCAACACCAAAGAACACATTCTCCAAAACTGCCCAACCCATGATGACCCGCGACGTGTGACCTGGCCAAGGGGTGCTGACCTCCAGCAGAAGCTATGGGGCTGCCGTCCGACCCTTGGTAAAAAGAAGAAGAAG
>JAMPIV010003983.1:0-10000 GCA_024509875.1 Oreohelix idahoensis | reverse complement strand
AAGTTAATAATACGAGACGAAGTTCATTAACACGTGATGACGGTCAATAACACATGGGACAAGGTCTATAACACGTGATGACGGTCAATAACACATGGGACACAGGTCAATAACACACGAGACGAAGGTCAATTACACACGAGACGAAGGTTAATAACACACGAGACGAAGGTCAATTACACACGACACGAAGGTCAATAATACATGAGACGCAGGTCAATAACACATGAAAAGAAAGTCAACAACACACGAGACGAAGGTCAATAACATTCGAGATGAAGGTCAATAACACACGAGACGAAGGTCAACAACACATAAGACGAAAGTCAATAACACGTAAGATGAAGGTCAATAACACACGATACGAAGGTCAATAACACACGAGATGAAGGTCAATAACACACGAGACGAAGGTCAATAACACACGAGACGAAGGTCAACAACACATAAGACGAAAGTCAAGAACACGTAAGATGAAGGTCAATAACACACGAGACGAAGGTCATTAACACAAGAAGATGAATGTCAATAACACACGATACGAAGGTCAATAACACACGAGACGAAGGTCAACAACACATAAGACGAAAGTCAATAACACGTAAGACGAAGGTCAATAACACATGAGACGAAGGTCAATAACACACGAGATGAAGGTCAACAACACAGGAGATGAAGGTCAATAACACACGAGACGAAGGTCAATACCACATAAGACGAAGGTCAATAACACACGAGACAAAGGTGGTGTTACTGTCTACCAGAACACACACAAAATATGAATAGAGAATATTATTGAATGATTTCAATAATGAAATGTAAACAGAAAACTAAACAGGGAAACCGGAGATCTGTGCATCGTACGTCACTCACGTTTGATATCCCATAACTGCTAGCAGTGTCGAGAACACGACCACTCCCAGTGAGGCACTTAAACAAAATAAATGTTTAGTTGATCGTACGTCGTAACACGTGTCGCTCTCGCAGCGAGGTAATGGAGCCGTTAGAATGGGCCAAGGTCGATTCCGCGGGGTGTCTATTGCTTCTGTTACTTTCCTGTTGTATCCTGCGTATTTCTCTCTCAAGAGTGCCTAAGACTGGTATATTTTCGTGACTTGTTCAGGGACGGTTCGCTGTGTTATTTATTATAATATATAATGTTATGTCACCTCCTCAGTTATTTATTATAATATATAATGTTATGTCACTTCCTTAGTTATTTATTATAATATATACTCTGATGTCTACTTTCTGTCCATATATGTCAAGACCAAATAAATGTATGTGGTGATTATTTGTGACGTTTTTAAAATTGCTCGATTCACTGGCCCACTCTGTATGTTTGTATAATCGCAAACATATTTATTTTGACAGCAGACATGGTGCCAATAACAAAAGAGCTAGAAAGAGTTAGTAACGAGCACAAACCCCCCCCCCCCCCCACACACACACAAAAACTAACTAACAATCTTAACCGACTCACTGTGCCAACACTTCAGGCGCTAACAAATGCACATGAATGTAGCTGATCAGACATGGCAGAAGCAATACTGCAACTTAGTATATACCAAATAACAGGTGCTGCATAGTACTATTAGAATGGACACATTCACATGTAAGACTAGAAGGAAATAAGGTGACCGGCAAGGAAGCAAAAACATGAAGAAGCAGCCCAAACCACATAAAAGTAGGACTGGGCACAACAGAGATCAAAAGCATAATCAAAAATATTATAACAAATGAATGGACAGAATACTGGAAACAAAGCCAGAAAGGTAGACAGACATATGCTGCTAAAAGATCCAACATGAACATGTCAGGTAAATAGAAAACAAAAGATACCCTGCTATTTAAAAAAAAAAACTTATTAGGCTACATTTAGGAACAGGCTATTTCATGGTTAAGGAGCCCCACTATGGAACTTGTCTGGAGAAAAAAACACCACAGCACATTATGTGCTAACATGCAGGAAATATGAATAGAAACCCATCAGTGGAATAGTTGAAAGCACAAAACTCACCATGAACATCGATATAAACTTTACTAACAACTGACATAGCCAGGGAGCTACACAACATAATAACATTTTATATTACCAAAACAAGAACTAACATATAACTACTAGAGCTAAGAAGGATAAAAGAAGAACAAAACACTAAAAAAGTAATATTCCCCACAACAATTTCAGTATGAGAAGTAAAATAAATTCCAATTTAAAAAAAAAAATAAACAAACGCTTAGTAGACATATTTAAGATAATGTCATATGCAATAAAAATGATGGAAAAAAAATATAGTAAAACAAAACCTACAAACCTCTCAGAATGCAACAGAGTTATTCAGAGATATAAACCTTGGAACACGGACGGGGATACACCATAAACATACAGACATTAGGCTACACCACGACAAACGGCAGAGAAATTGCAGCATGGAAGAACCAACACAAGCAAAACAATCAATGTAATATACTATTTAAAAAATAAAGAACACTATATACCCAAATTACACCCACATGGGGTTGAACCGGGTATTCCAAGCATAAGACAACTCAAGCTTTCCTGTGCATGGACAAAAAAACAAACCAAAAAGGTGTAGTTGTGTTAACAACAGTTAGTGTCATTTCTGTGACTGAAAAGCACTCGGTTCAAACACTTCTTGAAAATACTGGAAGAAAGTGTGTTGCTTATTATGGAGCTCCCACACTGATGCGAATAACCTTATAATAATTATTCAGTTTTTTGACTGGAAGATGAGTGGTTTACAATATATATAATGAAAGTGCAGAATATATTACATGACGCAGGAGAAACAATTTCAAAAAACTAACAGGAAACACTTGTAAAATATGACTTCTTCAGAGAAATATGTTGCATTTACGTGCAGGTGGTAACAAAGTGTTTCTGTATGTACTTAAGGGCTATTTTAGAATAGAAGAACCTTACTGTGAAGAGTGTCTAGAAAAAAAATAATATAGAGCATTTCCTGTTAAAATGTAGGAAGTATGAACAACAGAGAAAACCAATATTAGATTATTTACAGGCATGCAATTCATCCATAACTGTGAAACAAGTATTGAGAATAGATAGACCTGGGGAATTGCACAATATAGTATAACAAGAACTAAAATTAATATATGAGGATAAATGATGGTGTGAGAAAAAGGGGTAGTCTGATGGGGTGCTTGTATGGCTGATGGCGGATAATTGGTGGATTTGATGTAATCTCGGACACCCACAAGGCTTTCTCATTTCTTTTCACCTGGTTAACAACAAGGTAGTTATGAGAGACTTCATTTTAGTTTGTTTGTTTTCATTTTTATTTGTTTGTTTTTTTGTTTTTATTGTTTGTTTGTTTCTTGGAAAGGGGAGGTCACACACAAAAACATTCATACAAATTTAGTTTTGATTTACTCTATTTGGACTGAGTAGAGGAAGGAAGAAGGTACTATATTTGGGTATTGGAAACCTGACTTCATTTACCTAAATTAGTACACAATATGTCCTAATTATAACCCATCAAGAGTTTAATGGGATACTTTAAAAAAAACATTGAAGAGTATGGTAACCCTTATTAGTAGTAGCAGCTACTCTGACTACAGTTGTAGCGGTATTAATAGCAGTAGTACAATAGTATTAAATGCAGTATTAGTCGCAGTATTTGTAATTTGGTACTACTAGTACTAGCACGACTGGAAGAAAACTAATCAGCTGGTACAGAATGAGCTTCAAACCAAAGAAGTCTAGAATCCTATCAGTCAGGAAAGGGAAGATATCTGAGGTCACATTCATGTTCAAACCAAAGAATCCCTACTATCATTGAGGAACCTGTTAAAACTCAAAGGCAGTTCAACAGACAATAGAAATGGCAGAGAACTACAGATCATAGACCAAAGCAGACTCCTAGGAAAGTACAAACTGTGGTGCCTCCAGTTCATGTTGATCCCTAAATTTCTAAGGCCACTGCTTATATATGAACTAACCACAAGTACAGTGAAAGCTATAGAGCAAAAGATCAACAAGTTCATAAGAAAATGGCTAGGAGTACCACCAGGTCTGTACTGTACTGTACTGTAAGAAGGCAAAGCTTGTGCTTTCTTTCAAATCAGTTGTTGAAGAATACAAAGCAGGAAAGGCGAGGCTAGCAATGATGCTCTGCAAGTCAGCAGATGATGTCCATTCAGCCCACACTGAAAACTGGAAGGAAGTAGAAAGTGGATGAAGCTGTTGGTGCTGCCCAAAAGTCGCTCAAGCTGAGGAAGGTAATCGGATACACACAGACAAATATACGGGGATTTGTCCATGGTGACATCCGCTGGTTGTCAAAGGCATCAAACAGGGAACGCAGAGACATGGTAATTCAGGAAATACGAGAAGCTGAGAATGATAAGAGGATGCAAAAAAAATACAGGGCAGAAAGCCCAACAAGGCAAAATGGACAACATGGGAAGGAGCCCTGCAAAGGTCCTTGACATAGAATGATATATGGCGCCTCTTAGACTCAGCTTCATTATCATATCAATGTATGACCTCCTGCCATCGTCCGCAAACCTTGTGAGATGGGGAAAGTCTGATGATGCTCGGGGCTCCCTGTGCCATGGAAGGCAAACACTTGAACATGTGCTCTCAGCTTGCTAGGTGTCATTAGGGCAAGGGCGCTACAAAATAGTACTAAACGAGCTGGCTGCTACAGTAGATCTGGCAAGGGTGACTAGGAGATGGCAGTAGACCTACCTAGGTTAGGGACATATCCAGAGAGTATCAGAAGATCTCGAAGGCGACCAGACAGAGTGCTGCATTCCCTGCACCAGATCATTGCCCCAGACTGTAATGACTGAGCTGAATGTGCTATTTGAATCCAGATTGGACGAGCAACACTCGTTCAAAAATGGCCAAGTGTAATGATATGGTCACGGACTTGAAACATGATGGGTTCACTGCAAGGGTCATGGCTGTTGAGGTAAGTGCTAGAGGTCTCGTGGCTGCCTCAGTGTATGATCTACTGAAACTGTTGGGTTTGAAGGACAGTCAAGAACAAGAGAACTTAAGAGGCTCAGTGAAACTGCAGGAAAGGCATCATGCTGGCTGTGGAACAACCACAACGGGCTATGGAACTCGGGACAGTAATTTGTTTTCAACATAGGGGTTACTTTCACAATTGTTTCTAGATGGCAGAAAACAGGAGTAAAGTTGAAAGTTTCAACCAAGGTGGAGTGGGTTCAATTCTCTGCACAAGATAACAGGAGACTGACACTTGGGTGTCATGACCATAGTGCCCCCCCCCCCTCCCCATCCTTCCCCCCAAGAGTGTAATGGAGATTATTGGGCCGAAACACTTGATCGACGGAGGAAACTTCTGCTGATCAGATTGCCTCCTGTTGTATTGTTCTGTATAGTTTCCTATCTTCGTTATAATCTCTTCTGTTACAACACTTGTCTGTAATGCACTAATTTGTTCATGCGCGGTAGATAAAATGGGGAATAAAATCACAAAACGCAAAATCTTGTTTACTCACACGTGATTTTTCATGAGATGAATGACATAATTCTGAGTAAATACATTTTGATGATACTCCGACCTAATAAATTATAACTTTGTGAAGGAAAAACATTTACTGACATTAATGACATATTATGTTTGACATTAATGTCCATGTCACATTATGCCTGACACTGATGACAATATGTGTGACATGGGCGGCAGATCATGTTTTACATTGATGATGCACGTTTTACAAGATGACAAAACATGTTTAACATAAATGACATGTTTGTCGTAGATCAGTGGTGGCCAAGCTAAGGTTGGCCGAGGGCCAGATTATGGTAAAGGGTAACACCAGAGGGCCAGACCTATAAAATCCTTAAAAAATAACGTTCCGAGATTTAGTTTTACATATATAATGAACCACGTACAGAAAGCAAGGGCAAACTACTGTACTACACATCTGCCAAGACATGTATACCAGTCTTCGGACTGAAAATTACTGTAAAATATATATTTATATATGAATCTGTTGTTTTAATTTGTTTTGTAATTTGTAATATGACATGTAATTATTTATTTCAAACATACATTTGTGTGTTATTTCATTGTGAAGAGTGTGGCTTATCAAAACTTTTCACTAGTGATTTGAAGTCTACTTCCATTTGTGACGTCAGCAGCAATTCTGAGAACATGGGATAATACAGAGTCAGTTAATCTGTTTCTGGTCTTGGATTTGATAAGCTTCATGGCAGAAAAATGTTGTTTCTCACAAAAATCAAAATCTAAAAAGATATGTGCTACCAAATATAGAACACACTTTTAGGGCCCATTTTTCTCAGAAGTGGGTAACGTTCCCGTTGTAGTAATTTCCACAAATCAGCTCCAGTTGCTTCTGTTGTGTTGATGAATGGGTCACATTGGAGTTCACATAACTGTAATTGAAGTTCTGCTGGCTGAGACTCCACTGTGCACTTGAATGGGTTGTTAAAAAGTTCCATTTGTGGATGAAACATCTCAAAATTTGAAATCGACGATCAAAACCTCATAAATCAGCTGTTCAATGTCATCTGTGTACCTCCTGAAGTTAACACTATCTTTCTCAGACAGCTGTTTACAACAAGGAAAATTAAACAGGTCATTCTTTTGAAAAGACAGACTAAATAGGCTCAGTTTCTTTTTGAAGCCATCAACATAGCACATCATTTGAAAAATTGTTTGCCTTTTCCCTTGTAACTTCAAATTCAGCACATTCAAGTGTTGTGTTATATCTGTGAGAAATGCCAAGTGCTGAATGAAATGACTATCTTTGAGTTTATTTTGAAAATCAATTGAACATGGTAAGTTGTCTCGCAGGAAGTCAAATATTTCATCCTTCAGTTCACAAAATCTTATTAAACATTTTCCTCGACTAAGCCATCTCACCTCAGCATGAAGCAGGAGATCACCGTAAATAGAATCCACTTCTTCTAAAAATGCAAGGAACTTCCTGTGAGTTAGAGAGCTGTGTCCTCCTCTGATCAAATTCTTTATTTTCACTACAGTAGCCATAGTGTCAATTAGGTTTATGGATTTTGCACAAAGGGCCTCTTGGTGAACTATGCAATGTAATGTAGGCACGTCAATTTTATTTTGCTTCAAAAGTCCAACAAAACCAGTATTTTTCCCAACCATAGCCTTGCAACCATCGGTACACATAGCAGACAATTTTTCAAACCCACCATATTCTTCCATGGCATTTTGAACTGCAGAAAATATGTCATCCCCTTTACTTGTACCATGCAAAGAGCAAACTTTAAGTAATTCTTCAGAAACAGTAAAGTCTTCCTGGATCACTTTAACAAAAATAAGAAGCTGGCTAGTGTCTGTGATATCTGTACTTTCATCAATTGCCAGTGAAAAGTATGGACAATTTTCAATTAAAGATTTCAAGTTCTGGGACAAATGCAAACTAATATCTTCTGTTCTCCTAGCTACGGCTTGTTTTGAAAGAGGTACATTTTTGAAATTCTTTTTTACTACTTTTTCTTCATTGAACGCTTCTGCCATTTGAACTGCACACTTTTTCACAAACTCTCCATCGGTAAACGGCTTTTTAGCTTTTGCAAGCTCATAACTAATCACATAGGACGCCATGAGCGATGATTCCTGAATCTTATTTACATGACTAAATATACTCTTTTGCTGATTCAGTTTTTTCTTGAGTTGTTCAATTACAAGCTTTCTCGACTCGCTGCTATGCTCGTCGTTGTTTTTCTGATGATTTGTAATGTAGTGACGTTTCAAGTTATATTCCTTCACTACGCCTAACACTTGAGCGCAAACTAAACACTGAGGTTTATTATCCTTATTGAGAATGAAAAAATAATCAAACTTCCATTTTGGTTTAAATGCGCGATTTTTCACTATCCACTTTTCTATACTTAGAAAACATTTTTACAAATGCAAACTCTTATACATGAAAACGTGTACAACAGCTACAAGCCCAGAAGTGTCACTGGCTGATTTATACTTAACACACTTCACAAGACCAACTGTGCACCTCAACTCCTTCCTATAGAAATGTACCTACCATCATCCCCCACTCCCACGATCACTTTCCCATATCGATGCTAAAGACAAAGCAACATCATTGGATCTCAGAGACTTCCGACCGCAGAAAAGATCTGTCATTGCTTTCAGTTTCTCATTATCAAAGTAGGTACCGACACTGTCTTCACCTGTCCACGTGCACGATCAGAGATTTGACGTTATCATTTCCATTTTGTCGGCACTATCTAGTAGAGCTCAATTGGTATGAGAGAGAGAGAGAGAGAGAGAGAGAGAGAGAGAGAGAGAGAGAGAGAGAGAAAGAGAGAGTTGGTGGTGTTGTGGGAGGTGGGGAGATGTTAAGCGTAGATTTTGGGTCTTTTTGTTTCTTGTGCGTGTGCGTGCTATTTTGTAAAAAAAATTTTTAGCACAGTGGTCGGAGTATACAGTAATTTTTCAATCAACAATAAGAGGCCGGCCAAAAACAGGTTGGCGGGCCGGGTCAAAAACTGGTTGGTGGGCCGAATCTGGCCCGTGGGCCGTAGTTTGGCCACCTCTGTCGTAGATGATATTCAATGTCTGTTATGGATAACAAGTGCATTACATGGATGACAAACCATATCTTACAGGTTGATGAGCCATAATTTTCAGGGATGATGAGCTATGTTTTACAAGAATAACAAGCTATGTTTTACAGGGATGATGAGCCACATTGTACATAGATTCCTGATCAGGCTATGACCTCGAGTGACAAGTGCTGGAGAGTTTGGAGAATTTTCCAAACATAAAGTAAAGAACACCAAAATAACTAAAAATCTCTTACAAAGTACAAATACAGTGTGAAAATTTCTCAGTAAACATTCCCACTATCTCTCAATAGCAGCCATATCACAGCTGAGACAGATGTAAACCAGCATTTAACATGGAAGTAAATTTGTTTTAGCCCAGGTCAAGTCAGAGTTTCTTGGCACTTGATTGTCATGTCAGTTTAATGTGTGGGCCATGAGATCACTGGTCAGATTCAGCAGTTGTATAAATTGGACAACACACCATACTTTACACGGATATCAAATTTTTACACATATAACACACCAATTTTCATGAATAAAATAATTTTTACATGGATAACACAATTTTTTACATGGATAACACATATTTAAAAGGATAACACATTTTAAAATGGATGACACACAATGTATTACATGGATAACACACCTTGTTCTTAAATGGATGACACATGTTTCCACTGATAATCACCTCATTTTACATGGATAACCCACCATATTTAACGTGAACATATATGGTTTGCATGGCTGACACTTCATGTCTGTGATGCACAACACATCATTTTGGACATGTTTGATACACAATGTTTGACATGAGTGATGCTTTACCTACAGGACAGAAAATGTTTGATATAAATGAAATCATGTTTCGTCTACAAGATAGAAAATGTTTGACATAAAAGACATGTTTTACATACATGATAGAAAATGTCTGATATAAATGAAATCACGTTTCACCTACAGGATAGAAAATGTTTGACATAAATTGTAATATAATTGTAATATAATACATTAAAAATACGAAACTACACATTGTAATATAATACATTAGTATACGAAACTATACATGTACGAATATTCTGTAAATAAAGATGGCTGCAAACTGATCACGCTTTACTGTGTGCATTGTGAAACTTGTGTGTGCCTGTGAAGAGGACGTAGTAACGCTTATATACATACATCATAACATTACATGGTGGCAGCGGCCGATACCGGACCGATGCAAAAAAGCTACACGATATCACGTTAGTACAGTTTGTTCGGCTAACTTTCGTCGTTGAGGTCAACCATGGCGGCTAAACACTACCGCAGCGCACCCCAAATGCGATTTGCCGGTCGAGATGATAAGAGTGAAGCTTTCCTATTATGGCGCCAACGCATAGATTTCTACTCCAAGACCACTGGTCTGGAGGGTCAAGCCTTAAC
>JAMPIV010003982.1:0-83121 GCA_024509875.1 Oreohelix idahoensis | reverse complement strand
TCTGGTACTAGCAAACACGGGGTCCCTTACCCACTTCATTTTCAACAAGAATTCATCAGCATCCTTCAAGAAATTAACATTCTTCAATACAGTCAACATCTTCAAAATTTTCAAAGTACTCGGCGTTGCCCGGTAAAAGTCAAAATTTCAACTTTTGACGGAAACAAGAATTTGACAGTACCCGGCGTTGTTACATGTTGCCGGATAACTCGGACTGCTGTTATCTTTTACGCAAGTCAAGCAAGTTGCTGCTGTCAAGGTTCCAGTGCTGTCGTTTTTTGAGAAGGTCAAGTGCCGGTTGAAACGGGTTGTTTTCTGAAGAAGGCCAAGTACCGATTTCCATCAACTTACTTTTGGATTAGAAGGTCAAGTGCCGAAACAACTCAACACACAGTATTTCAGAAGCTCTTGTACCATCGTGTTAGCAGTGGAAGCAGTTCAGATGTGCCATCATCGTTGGAGCTTCGCTCTTTAGGACGTTGATTGACATCCGTTTTTCTGCTGTTCTACGATTGGAAGCCTTAAGTTAAGTGGCCTGTTTGTATGTAAACTGTGCCCTTATACTTCTGCTGAGTCTTCTGTGTATCATCTCATTCTATATATTATATGTCTATATGTTATTTGTATATTTATATGTTTATATTTCAGCGGGTTCTCGGTTGGGTGGTGTCTCCGTTAGATTATGCCACGTCATAGAGGTAGTCTATTGTGAGCGTTTTCTGTAGGGTTTGCAAATTTCCGATACTGGAATTTGCTAAGCGACTTCTGTTGCTATTTATGTTAGCTGTGATGACATGTTTTAATATTGTTTTCGTTATTATTTCACATTCTTTAGTTTTGTTGTGATTTGTTTGTATTTGTTAGCCTACTCTTGTCTATAATTTAGTTTCATACAACATTTTTGTTTATACACTGTGGTGTCATGTATTTTGTTTAATTCTATCGCAGATATCGTCACATTTTTTTGTGATATTTCATTAATTTCTGCTTTATTTTTAGTTGATTTCTGCGAAAGTTTTTGTATTGTTGCTGATCTTTGTTATTGTTTACATTGTTATTGTTTACATTGTTTGTATTGTTTACATTTTCAATGTTTACATTCTGCATGTGTTTACATAGTCATTGTTTACAGTTATAGTAATTAGTTAATGGGCTATGCTAATGCACTGTTACTACTATACTGATGATAAATGAATGATGAATAGTGTCGTGCACTATTGAATGAGAAGTGCACTTATGATCAAGATTTGAGTGCTGATATTTCATATACAAGTTCTTTGATTGGAGACTTGTTTCCCACAGAGACTGGGATAATATAATGTGATGTGAATATACAAGTGCTTAATTAAGACTTGTTACACTTAGGTTTGAAATAAATTAGTTAATTATTTCAGGTTTTGGACTCATATGTTAGACAACATGTCTACATTTGAGCACTTTATTGAGCAGGGTAAATTGCTTGGGAAGACTGGTGATAAGTTAGAAGAATTTGCAACTGCTCGATATGATAAAGCAATGGAAGCTGAACAAAAGAAACTGCATATGGAAGCTGAACAAAAGAAACTGCAGATGCAGGTGGATGAAAAGAGATTCCAAATGGAAATGGAAAAACAAAAAAGGGAATCAGAAGCTGAGGAAAGAAAGCTACAGCTAGAGGCTGAGAATAAAAGACTTGAAAAAGAAGCTGAGAATAAAAGACTTGAAAAAGAAGCTGAAATAAAAGACTTGAAAAAGAAGCTGAAAATAAAAGACTTGAAAAAGAAGCTGAAAAAAAAAAGACTTGAAAAAGAAGCTGAAAATGAAAGACTTCAAATGCAGGCTCAAGCTGAAGAAAGGAAGTTACAAAGAGAGTCTGATGAGAGGAAAGCAAAAATGGAACATGAAGAAAAACTCTTAGCTTTAGAGTTGGAGAAATTGAAATTGACGAGCATGAGTAATGGTAATGATTCAAACAAGGGTTCATCTTCTGGGAAGGCTAATAATGATACTTTTAAGATTAAGTTACCAACATTTAGTCCTTCCAGTGATGACATAATGTTCTATCTGGACAGATTTGAACAAGCATGTACAGCTCATAACATAGACAAAGCAAAATATGTTTATCAGTTATCAGGGATACTGACAGGTAAAGCTCTAAGTATATTAAATATGGTGGATGAACCTGACAAGAGCAATTATGAGGTTGTCAGGGCCGCTTTGTTAAAGAAATATCAGCTTAACGAAGACGGCTATCGTCTACAATTTAAAAACATGTTACCTGAAAATGGAGTTGAATTCTCCGAGTTTATTGCAAGAATACGCATTACTTTCTCACGATGGGTTGAACTATCTAAGACGGAAAAAACTTATGAAGGACTTATGGACTTAATACTTAGAGACAAAGTCATGTCGTCTGTCAATGAGTCTTTCCTTGCTTTCCTTCATGAACGTAAACCTAAAACAATAAAAGAAATGGAAGATTTCTGTTGCCAATACGTAACTGCGCACCCACACATAACCATGGGTAACTCTAAGGTGAAAGAAGGTTTACCAGTTGCTTCGGCAGCTCCGTATGGTCAAAACTTTGCTCGTAGATCCCAACAAAATTTTGATAGAAAGGGCAGCGGTAATTTCTGTCAAAATCATGGAAACCAATTTCATGGTGATTCTTCTTCGAAGAATTGGAGACAACCTGATAGTGGTCGTTACTATCACCCTAATAATTATAAGCATTTCAAAAGAGGATATGGTAATAGAGGTTATTCCTGCCGAAGACCTCAGAACCAAACAAATAGATGTTCGCATCAATGTGAACATGATAGTAATCGTGGAAACTGGAATTCGAACCAGTATAACAATTACAATAGAGACAATAATAACTGCAGAGATAATAATAACTCTGATAACTTCAGAGGTAATAATAGTCGGGGTAGATCTCAACACAAAAAAAAGAGATATCAGCAGGCTAATGCTGTACAACAGGAAACTGAGGGAGCCTGTAATCATGTTGTTGATAGTAAAAACTTTGACGCTGTCACTAGTTCTGCTTTTGACTTTGAGAGAGCAAACAAATGCCCCCAATGCAGTACTTTATTCGAACCGGGTACCATAACTACTTTGAGTTGTGGTCACCCACTTCCCGCTCTTCCTGCTGCTGTTGCGCATGACGGGAGGGGTTCTTTAATTCTACATAAGGGTCTTGTTAATGATACTCCGGTCTCACTACTTTTCGATTCCGGATGCACCACTATTGGTGTTAGACAATCGCTTGTAGATCCATCTTGTGCTACAGGAAGGGTTATTAAATGTGTCACATTTGGCGGCACTCTAGAAAAATATCCTACTGCTGTAATTCGCATTGCCACTCCTTTCTTTACTGGAGATGTGCATGCTTGTCTCTTACCTAATCCTATTGCGGACCTTATTATTGGTCGTATTCACGGAGTTAGGGAGTGTACCCCACAGCAGATTGCTGCTTGGGAAGATAATAACATGCAAGCTACAAATGCAGTAGTTACAAGAGCACAAGCTCTACAAACACCCGAAACTTCACTGAATAGTGATAATGAAGTTGATAGCCAAGATAGTCACTTAGTAATTACTCGTGACTCTTTCATAAAATTGCAAGAAGAAGATCCTTCTTTAAAAAAAATTCTTCGTTCTTGCGAAGAAAGGTGATCCGAATCAGGATACAAATAGAAAATCTTGGATTGCAATGAGAAACGGCGTACTTGTACGTATGGTACAAGATTCGACTACGTCGGCACATTCGCAAATTCTTGTTCCCAAGAGCATGAGAGTCCAAATATTACAACATGCTCATGACTCGCAATGTGCTGGACATATGGGTTTTGCCCGTACGAAGTCGAGAGTCCTTGCGGCTTTCTTTTGGCCCTTTTGTCAATAAGGACATTCGTATTTACTGCCGATCATGCAAGGTATGTCAGGAGGTCAAATCTAGAGGACCACGACATGCTGCGCCTATCCAGGCTGCTGACATTCCTATTCGGCCGTTTTCAGAAAATGGCCATAGATATTATTGGCCCTTTTAAGGTCAAGTCGGCCAGAGGACATTCAGTTTATCCTTACATGTGTCGATATGTGCACCACGTTGGCCAGAGGCTATTCCTCTTAAGAGCATATCTACTACAGATATCGCAGATGCTCTTTGGTTGATATTTTCTCGCTTGGGGTTCCCCAGAGAAATATTGTCAGACCATGGCAACTCAACTCATATCTGACACTATGTCACAGGTAATGTCTACCTTACATATTGAACGATCTCTCAGTAGTATCTACCATCCTATGTCTAATGGGTTAGTTGAGCGTCTGAATAGAACGCTCAAGACTTTGCTTGGTAAGATAACTGAAGATCATCCTCAAGATTGGGACAGGGTTTTACCCGCGGCTCTCTTTGCCTATAGAGAAGTCCCTAATGAACACACAGGATTTTCTCCCTTCGAACTTGTCTTTGGCGCGCGTCCACGCGGCCCTATGTCTTTATTACACGATCTCATCACTGCCGATGATGATATTAGCGATGAAACTCAATCCTCATATGAGTATGTCATTGCTCTTAGACAAAAGATCATTGAGGCATGTAAGCTAGCAACTGCTTCATCAGAAATTGCTAAAGAGAAGGCAAGGCAGTTTGCTAACAAGAATAGATGTCTACGACAACTTTGTCCAGGTGCAAAGCATTCGTCCTACTCCCCAGTAGGGAAAATAGACTTCTTATTGCATGGAAAGGTCCGTATGCAATAGTCTCTCGGATTTCCGATGTTGACTATGTGGTCGATATTGATGGAAAGCATAAAACTTTCCACAAAAACATGCTTTCGGAATTTCACGAACGTCCGGACTATTTGCTGCCTATTTTCCAGGCAACGGATGATGCTCCTGCACCTCACGGTCATTATTCATCCCTGTCTGTCATTCAGGATGAGGAAGCTACCTTCTCTGATGTCAACCTTCCCCTTCCAGTGGTTCCATTACATTCTACGGAATCTTGGAAAAACGTTTCTGTTTCTCCTAATCTTTCTGGTGACGAACATCGACAAGTCTCGTCGATGTTACAAACATTTCAGGATGTTCTCACTGACATTCCTGGACACACAGATGTCATAGAACATGACATAATTCTTACCGACAATAATCCAATTTGGGTTAGGCCGTATCCTATTCCTATACACTTTCAGTCGCAAGTGGAAAAGGAATTGGATGAAATGATTCAATTAAATATAATTGAACCATCGACTTCACCATATTCTTCTTCCATGGTTATTGTCCGGAAGAAGGATAAGAACATACGAATTTGCGTTGATTATCGCAAATTGAATCAGGTCACAAAGTTCGACGCTGAACCGATGCCTTTGTTAGAAGATCTACTGATTAGACTTCTAATTCTAGATTCTTCACTAAACTTGACTTGTCTAAAGGTTATTGGCAAGTGCCTTTAGCAGAGCATGCCAAACCTCTTACTGCTTTTTCTACACCTAGGGGTCTATTTCAATGGAATGTTATGCCTTTTGGTCTCATGAACGCCCCTGCCACTTTCGTTCGCATGATGCGTCGAATTCTGTCACATCGTTCGGATGTCATCGCATACTTAGATGACATCTGTCTCTTCAGTGATACCTGGGAAGATCACTATTTAGGGTTATATGACTTACTGTCCACTCTACGTGAGAATAATTTGACAGCAAAACCTTCTAAAGCTTTTGTTGGTTTGGTGAAATCTCTTTCCTGGGTCATCGTGTTGGTCATGGTCTCTTGAAGACAGAAGACCACAATACTTCCAAAATACTGAACATCTCTGTTCCTAAAACGAAGAAACAAGTTAGGAGTCTCTTAGGTTTAATTCAATTTTATGGGAGATTTATTCCAAATTTATCTTCGATCATGGCACCTCTCTCAACATTGTTGAAGAAAGGTTCGCCTAATCTGGTCCGTTGGTCTGAAGAATGCCAATCTTCACTAGACCAATCAAGAATATATTTTCTTCTCCTCCCATCTTAAGATTACCTACTCTTGATAGGACTTTTGTTCTTCGGAGTGATGCTTCATCCACTGGGATTGGAGCAGCACTGATGCAAGAATATGCAAATACTCTGCATCCTGTTATGTACATTTCTAGAAAACTAAATGCGGCAGAGAGGAACTACTCGGTTTTAGACCGTGAGTTGTTAGCGATGGTTTGGTCAATTCTAAAGCTACAAAGATTCCTCCTGGGCGCACATTTCATTCTAGAGACTGATCAGAAAGCTCTTACAGCTATTCAGACTAAGAATTTGAAGAGTTCGAGATCCACTCGATATGCTATAGCTCTTCAACCTTTTCACTTCACGGTACGAGCTATCCGTGGTGCGGATAATGTGATGGCTGACATTTTGTCTAGATGCCCACATGACTCCAACTAATACTTCTGTCCTATATTTCTATATATTGCAGAGTCATAACACACCTATATTTCTACAATAGATTAGCACATCTGTACTTACTTTATATGTACACACTATCGTGCTTTGTTGTCATCTTCTTCTGTTCGTTTTTTTTAAAATGATAGAGGAGGACTGAGTAGTTAATATAAGGGCCGTTAGTTTACTAAACAGCCACAATTATTAATAATGTATTGTACCTTATGAAGCATATTAGTTATTAATTAGCATTATATTGCTTGTACTTTCTCAGAATGTCATTGTTGAGCTGAGGACTTACCTTACGAGTTCTAGATTGTGTACTTACCCTCGGAATACCAGAGCATATGTCCTGGATCGTCATGTAGTTTAACTTTGCTATGTACTTATGTCATTACATGTCAAAGAATGTACTATTTAAATTTTCCTATCAGATTTGTACATCCATTTTTAAAGACAATATTAGAGTATGCTGTTTAATGATGATTATAGTAACTTGCATACGTATATTGTGTTTACATGCTAACGTGATGTGTGTTGGTGACACCTCCCCGATGTGAATATTTTTTGAGACATATTTATTTTTTCTGTTGAGGTATATCCTCACCAGACACTCTATAATTAGCCTATTGTTTGGCAATTTAATTAATTATCAGCGCATAATTCGTGCGTTTTGAGCCGCTTATCGCTTGCTCTTTGATATTGAAAAAAAAATATGTTCCACATTTTTTTTTTATCGGGAGGAGGTGGTGATTTGTTGCGTGATAAATTCTCGCAACATCGTTTTATTTCAATATCTGTTTTATAACGCAAGGGCAACAACTGCTTGAAATCTATAGTCACTTTTCTCGGTAAGCATTTGTCTTCTCGCGTTAGTATCGAATGCAGTTAACTTTTGAGCTGTGGTCATTTTTGCGCTGGACTGCGCATGACTTGTCTTGTTGTTTGGTCGATCGGTTTCCGCCCACCACTAGTGGGAGTGAGCGATTTGGAATGGCGAAAGAGATGCCTCGTTGAAGAGGGGATCTCCGCTTTTTTTTGTTCTGTCAGGGATGTGTAGTCCTCTTATGGATATTTCGTTTAGTCGAGATAATACCTCTAGTGTTTTCCCACATGTCGGGAGGCGTGATATTTCTGTGTATTTCATGAAAGCAAGGTAAATTGACTTTTTCATTAACTCTATCGATTTTGGGCCGTGAGCGATTTCGATTCATAGCCTGTCTCCGAAAGTCGTCGTCACGAGATGTTCTTTCCCAGCTCACATGTCGCTGCATTGTACTGCATCGGTTGATGCATGTACCAAGGACCATTACTTGCTACTTTGTTAAATGAACTAGGTTTAGAAAACCTTTATTATCTAGAGGATATTCTTGAGGACATTATTTATACTTCGGCAGACGTGTCTGTCTTGCTGAAGTCAAACTAAGGAGAGTGAACTGATCTCATACATCTGGTTATCTCCTGGCTGTTATAGAAAAGGATGGAGTTTCCCACCTGACTACATTTACAGCACTATGAAATATAACATGCATCTGACTCATCATTGTAATGCTGTCTACCGTTTATTGCTGTATTGAATGTTGCTGTGATAATGACTGTTTGATGTGCCTACACATTTGCGTAACCATTTTGTCACTGTGGCGTCCACAATAAATAATGAAGAAAAACGTCAACGGCTGTTTCAAGACTCATTGACTTTATACGTCGTGAGTTCACGCATCACTGACGTCCTATATTGGATTGCCCTGTTTTTTGTTGCCATGAACATTGTTTTGAACACTAAGACACATCTACACACTACACAAAACCAGACATGCGGATGCCATCCATGCATGCATATGGCATTGTCACGCATCATTTGGTGGGCCATAAGCTGGTTGTTCTCGTACTAGCAAACACGGGGTCCCTTACCCCACTTCCCAACATTTTTCAACAAGATCATCACTGATGCATCCTTCAAGAAATTAATTGCGCATTCTTCAGCCATGACCCTTGCAGTTGAAACCATCTTCAAATTTTTCACTAAGTACTTGGCGTTTGCGAATAAAATCTAATCTGGATTCAACCTGGCACTGACAGTTCAACAAGACCTTTGAATGCGTTGCTGCAGAATGAAGCACTATTACCGGGCCGTCTCCGCGATTTTCTGATACTCTCTGGATATGCCCCTCGTCCAGGGAGGTCTACCGCCATCTCCCAGTCAGTTGCACAATCAGGAAGAGTTGGTAAACTGCTACCAGGGTTATTCGGTTGGGGGGGTGCTGACTTTCCTGCCCTCAGAAAGTATGTGTTTGCGGTGTCTGGCCGGACTTTGCTATTCGCCTTCATTCTTGCCAGATCTATTGTCGCAGCAAGCTCATTTAGCACTTTGTTATGGCGCCAAGTGTATCGCCCTTGCCCTAATGACACCTTACACGCTGAGAGCACGTGTTCAAGTGTCTGCCTCCCCTGGCACAGGGGCACTGCTCATCATCCGACTTTCCCCATTTTAACAAGGTTGGTGGCCGATGGCAGCAGGTCATACAGTGATCTGACAACGAAAGCTGAGCCTAAGAGGTGCCATATGCCATATATCATTCCATGTCAAGGACCTCTGCAGGGCTCCTTCCCATGTAGTCCATTGGCCTTGTTGGACCTGCTGCACTGCTTTTTGCAACCTCTTATCATTCTCAGCTTCTCGTATCTCCTGAACTACCATGTCTCTGCGCTCCCTGCTTGATGCCTTGGACCACCAGCGGATGTCTCCATGACCAAATCCCCGTCTATTCGTTTGTGTGTATCCGATTACCTCCCTCAGTTTGAGTGACTCTTGGGCAGCATCAACAGCTTCTTCCACTTTCCACTTCCTTCCCGTTTTCAGTGTGGGCTGAATGGACTTAACCACGTCATCAGCTGACTCGCGTAGCATCATTGCAAGCCTTGCCTTTCCAACTTTGTACTCTTCAACAACTGACTTGAAAGGAAGCAGAAGTTTTGACTTTTTGCAGTACAGTGCTACATCTGACAGACCTGGTGGTACTCCTAGCCATTTTCTCATGAACTTGTTGACCTTCTGCTCTATGGCTTCCACTGTACTTGTGCTTATTTCATATATAAGCAGTGGCCACAGCAACTTTGGTATCAACATGAACTGGAGGCACCACAGTTTGAACTTCCCCAGGAGTCTGCTTTGGTCTATGATCTGTAGCCCTCTGTCTGCCATTTCTATTGTCTGTTGCACTGCCTTTGAGTCTTTTAATGAGGCATCGTACACCCTGCCAAGACTTTTAACAGGTTCCTCAATGACAGTAGGGATTCTTTGGTTGGAAACCGTGAATATGACCTCTGCTATCTTCCCTTTCCTGACTGATAGGCTTCTCGACTTCTTGGGTTTGAAGCTCATTCTGCACCAGCTGACTAGTTCATCCAGGCGTGCTAACATCCTCCGGGCCTGATGTTCATCTGATGTCAGAATTGTTGTGTCATCCATGAATGCTTTGAGCGGTGGCATGAGACACATTCCACCGAGCTTTGGACCTATAGCCATTCCTTCAGCCGCATTGAGGATTACCTGCATAGCCATCACGAATAGTATCGGAGAGATGGTACATCCCATCGCAATTCCAACTTCAAGGCCAATCCACTTCGTTGTGTACTCTCTGGTTGAAAATCTGACAGCAAACCCTGCGAAATACAGCTTCAGCATTGCTGCAATCTCTTGTGGAACATGATACATTTTCTAGGGCCTGCCACAACATCTGGTGTGGAACGGATCCATAAGCATTCGCTAAATCCAACCAGATTACATGGAGGTTTGTTCTGTCAGACTTTGCCTTTTGGATTGCTTCCCATATCATTGTGGCATGCTCTAGACATCCTGGTGTACCTGGGATACCTCCTTTCTGAATGGTAGTGTCAATGTACCCATTTGCCAGGAGGTATGTAGTGAGTCTTTTCGCCATCACTGAGAAGAATATCTTCCCTTCCACATTGAGTAGTGAGATTGGCCTGAACTGACTGATGTCTGTGGAATTTTGCTCCTTCGGGTGTAGACTCCGTTCGCCTTTCTCCATTCCTTGCTTACAAGCTGGGTTTTCCACGCACTCTTCAGTAAACGAAGCAGTCGTTTGAGCACCTCAGGGCATCTCTTATACACCACATATGGAACACCATTAGGACCTGGAGCTGACTTGCATCGAGCTTTCTGGACAATGCTTTCTACCTCTTGCACCGTTGGGGGCTTGGTGTTAAATTCAGCTCCTGGCTTACTCGGCCATTTAAGGCCTGCCATGCTGCTGAGCGGCTCATCTTTGCGACCATCTGAATATGTCATTCCAAGGTGTTCTTCCAGGTCTTCTTTCCTGATGTTTAGCGTACCCGACCGTGGCTGCTCAAACAGTTTCTTTGGGCAAACTTGAAGGGCTCCCTGAAGAATCTTTCCCTATCCATTCGAGTCTTCCTTTTCTTCCTGCACAACCTTTCTGCTCTACAAAGGGCATTATGTTGGCCTTTCAGGTGCTCCCAAACCTGTCGTAACCCTTCCTTCTCTGCGGCAACTGCGTTTTTGGACAGTTTTTTTCGGGCATGCTTCTTCTGTTTTCTGATTTCTTCTATTTTAATTTGTCTTCTGCTTTTTCGTGGTGGGTTACTTTCCCTTGCCTCCCTCACTCCGAACACTTTGCGACAGTGCAGATATATTATGTCGCCGAAGATTTCCAGCTTCTTCTCCAAAGTTATCTGCTTCAGGTTGTTATCCAACTCTTTTGCCAAGGCTTCGTCCAGCTGTTCCCAAAGCCCTTTTTGCACTGGCGGGTGGAAACTTGATTGCATCTCTCTTCCCGTCCAAGAAGTGTGTGAGATCATCATCAGGCAGATCAACTTGAATGTACTCAGCACTGTGGATTGACTCCTGGCTGCGTTCTTCTAACGTCTTATCCGTCGAGACAGAGCGCTGTTGATCTCCCCCTGATGACCTCCCACACCCCTTTTTCGTTCTGTGGATTTTCATTCCTCTCTGAGTAGAGAATTCCCTACCACAGGCACATGGAAACAGGAAATAACAGAGGTCGCGGAATTTGTTTATCCGGATACAAATATATTCCGTTGTGCGCACATACGCTTAGGGGGGGAAAAAGGGGGGGGGGTTTCTGGTTATCGTGGGTGTCCTTTCTGGTGTTGGGGTGGCTTCTTTGGTTTTGGCTGTCCCTTCGTTCGATTATTATTAGTTTAGCTTGTATGCTTGCTTATCTATCATTATTTCAGTTGAGGTCGACACAAAGTTTTGTTGTTGATTAATAAGTGTCCAAGCAAACCTCGGTTCCGTACGAACTGATTCATTATTAATATAAACTTCCTATAAAGAAGAGTTCATCAGGTCAAAGGACAATCAACAATGCAAGTTGAAGCCATCAAACGTAATCAAAGTAATGTGGGTAAGTCTTCGATTAGAGTCCAATATTTATTACAAGTTGACGCACGAAGACAGTTCACATGGGTATACATTCACATATAGTTCATTAGAAATTACGTGCATAATATTCAGGTCCGTCCGTGTCAATATAAATGTGTCAGGATGAACGTCATGGCTTTGTACATGCGCTGCTGTAGTCAGACAGCCAGAAATGAGCGCATGAGTTTCTTGACAGCTACAAATTGAATCATAATACGATTCTCTTTCCCATCATTTTATTTACTTAATAAATCTCATACTTTATCTTAATATCTGAACTGACCCTGAGTTCTATAGTGAATTCATATATCGGCCATATGCTAAGCCTCTTCCTTGGAAGAAATACAAGACACGACTTCTCTGCTTGACGGACAGCATAAAAGGGGTAAACGTAAACCAAGTCACCAAGCGTGACCTTCCCAACGCGAATACGTCATAATCTTAGCATATATTTCGCGTTCAGTAGTCCATAAAATATCGACATATTCTATTAATGTTATTGACCCTAAACGTTGCGCACTGCTAACCCCAGCAGACGCCGTCATTCAAAATAACACCGTAACAGGGGGGCAGCAGACAAATCTAATTCTAAAACCCGATAACCTGTGTCAACATTTAACACCCTGGAGTCAACAAACTCACGTGTGGGTGTGTGAAATATACTGTTCAAAAAAAAGAAACGCATAGCTATCCGAGGGCGCGTTTTTATGAGTTTGTAAGTAAAATTTGGTGCTAGGGTATATAAAAACCAGCCTCAAATGTTCTTTACAGTGTCAAATGCACATGTTTGCCTGAATTGCGTTCGTTTTTGTAATCGTTACAACGCAGTGGTCAATAGTGTTTATGACGCAATTTTTGACCACAGCTCATGTTGCGCGCACGTGAAAGCAACAAAATTTGGGGTGAACACTATTCACTGACTACGCAACTGAAACCCTATAAATGGATAACGCTACACAAAAAAATTCAGTTCATTTTCAAGCAGACATTTATGGCGTCTCTTATCGATAAATTTAAGGAACATTGCTATTGACCGACTGCATGCAGGCGAAAGTCAAAGTCAGGTGTCCAGGCATCTAAACGTGCATCAGAGTACCATCAGTCGACTTTGGCACCGGTTCCAAGCCACTGGCTCAGTTGAAGACCGGCATCGCAATGGACGACCCAGAGTGACAACAGCAGCGGAAGATCGCTTTATTCGGCTTCGTCACCTCAGAGACAGGTTTACAACAGCTTCCTCAACTGCCCAGTCATTGCCTGCAGGATGTCATGTGTCTGATCAAACTGTCCGGAATAGGCTGCATGACGCTGGACTTTGGGCACAACGACCTCACCGAGGACCTGTCCTTACGCGCCGCCATCGCCAAAATCGACTTCTTTGGGCCAACCAGCATCGTCCCTGGGCAGCTGACAATCAATGGAGACGTGTCTGGTTTAGTGACGAATCTTTCTTTTTGTTGCAGTGTCATGATAGACAGCGTAGGGTCTACCGTAGGCGAAATGAACGTTTTGCCCAAAATTGCGTTGATGAAGCTCCGCCGCACGGTGGTGGAGGTGCAATGGTGTGGGGAATGATCAGTTACAACGGAAGGAGTCAATTGGTGGACACTGAAGGAGGTTTGAATGGGCAAAGATACGTCAATGAAATTCTTCGACCCCATGTCCTTCCACTTTTGGCTGCCCAAAGGTCTGTGTTTCAACAGGACAACGCCAGACCTAATTGTGCACGGTTGACCACGCAGTTCCTGACTGCCAACAACATTCTCACCCTTCCCTGGCCATCCCTGTCTCCAGACATGAGTCCGATTGAGCACCTGTGGGATGAGCTGCATAGACGTGTTTGTCGCCGAGACGTTGCTCCAGCCAATCGTCGTGATCTGTTCCAGACACTCCAGGAAGAGTGAGCAGCCATCCCACAGGCCCACATCAGACGTCTGATCGCATCCATGCCCAGGAGATGCCAGTCGCTGATCGATGCAAGAGGAGGCCACACACCATACTAACGGGAAAGCCCGTACGCCAAAAACTCTCGTGACCCAGATGCAAAACAACTGTCAATTGATTGGTTGAACCCTAAGGTATTCTTGTGTGCAATTTGAACAATTAACTCATTAAATTAAAAAAAAGTTATTGAATGTCAAAATTATGGCTATGTGTGTGCCTTCAGTAGCTGTGCGTTTCTTTTTTTGAACAGTATAGTTTGAAGACAAGAACCAAACAATGGACATGCATGTGCAAAAGGTAAAGAGAGTCCCAGAGCAGTTACTACCGTAGGTGAGTGAGATGTTAGAGACTTCACCAGTACTAGATGTCCCCCTCCTCGCTGCATTTACCTTCCCTGGCTGAATTGCACAATACGGTAACCAATGGTACAGGTGGGTAGGTTTCAGTGTGAGGCTTTTTTTTAAATAAAAAACGTGCCCCTTTGCCCCAAGAAGCAAGTGTTCTAAATAGTTGCCCGTTTGACGTTCGAAAATGTGTATTATAAGCCAAACAAAAGTTATTATCAAACTATCTGAAATAAGAGAAGAAAACGAATAGCTGTTAAAGAGGTTTGAAACCGACAAAACAAATCATAGCCTAATAAAAAACAACAATCTAGAAGAAAAGAAGAAATGAAAAGAGAGCACACACGAAAATAAAACAAAAAGTCAACTAAAATATAGATGAATTCAGAGATTCCTTTTATATATGGTACAGAGAAAGTGCATATGGCCGACGCCAGCTCCTTTCGTGGAAAAGCTTTACGGGGATTCAAATAGCCTCAAACTGACGACTGCTTTCTTTGAGAACATTCAAGGGGACGTCTGAGAGTGCACGAAGAAGAAGAAGAGATTCCTTGATTTAACAGGACACTTCAAACAAACCTTTCGCCCACACTTTTATCAAGAGCAGATACAGGAGCAAGTAGGAAGCACAGCATACAGGCCACAAACAAATAAATGTTGCATATTACCAGCTTAGCAGAAGTGAACAAGTGGTAATCTTCAGACTTCGCACAGGCCACAACAGAGATACTATCTATTCAGCAAGCTGAAGATAGGAACTACAGATGAGTGTAACTGTGGCACCGATAAAATGACTACCGAACATCTACTTCAAAGGTGCCCAACATATGAGGAACAGAGAAAGCACAAATGGCCATCACCAGTACCATTACTGGAAAAACTGTACGAATATGCCAACAGTCTTAAACTGACCACTGCTTTCATTGAATATATTCATGGTGACGTCTGAAAATGAACAAAGAAGAAGAAATAAAATTTTCGGCAACTGATAAAAAAGGATCTGAAATAAATCACGAAAACAGAAGGAAAGAGAAAAACCATGACAGGATAATACATTTTATTTTAAAAATTCAAACAGAAAATAAATATGAAAATTAAATTCATCATCAGCTGCCATCCAAGGTCAGTTGCAATAGATCTCTAACGTCTTCTGTCTCTTGTCTTAATGATGCGCTCTGATAGCCTCTTTCCTGTCCATCTCTTGACGTTATCTTCCCACTTAATCGCTGTCTTCCTCTTGCACTTTTGCCTTCAACTCATCCTTCAATTATGGTCTTCAGTAAGGTGCTATGTCTTTTCACATGGCCAGAATACTTTAGCTGCCTAATTTTGATCTCTCTCCTTCATTGATTCTCTTTTAATTCCTAGATTTTAAAATACCTTTTAAAATGCAATTCATCACAGACTAAATAAAAACAGCTTACATTAAACTAATGTAACAACTAAATTATAGTGTTAAAGAACAGAAGAATCAAAAATAGCAGCCCCTTTCAGCTATAATTTACAATGGGAATGCGCCCCTGAGATGGCCCACAGCTGCTTCTTTGTCTCGTGTTTCTTACGGCGTGTTCTTTTCTCTTCAGCTTGTTGTGAGAGCTACTTTTCGCCCTATCTGAGGTTGCGCCGTAGAGAACATCGTCACTTGGTGCGACCACCAGCTTCATCCTCCCAGGTTGCTGGGAGGATATTCAGTCTGTTTTTTCCTTGGATGTGTTGATGTGATTGTGCGAGTAGTGCAATGTCATCTGCATATTCCAGATCTTCCAGCGTAGAAAACGTTGTACATCTCATGTCTCTGATGTCTGGCGCATCATCCAAAGTAGTTGATAAGGGATATCCCTGTGTCCAGAGCCTTCATGTTTCTCTTGCACACATCTTTGAACCTCAGCTGCGGTCGCACAGCTGTTCTTATGCCGTTGGCCAGTTGTCCGTAGAAAAAATCTTTGAGGATGCGACCATCTGCCATGCATGCGGCGGACACGGCCAAGCATCAAAATAATATCGCAAGAGTGAAAAAAAAGGAACCTTATCCCATTGATAAGTCAGTATGCAAACTCATAAACAGCTTTCACCTTACAAAAGATGTGTCTCTGTCCCAAAGAACAGATACAACAAAACAGTATGCATCACACTTAGAAATGACAGAATAAATAGTAAAGGAGGTGGCGTTACAATCTACTACTTTTTTTTAAATCCTTAGCCGCCAACTGTCAAAGCAGTCAGTGACCATCACGCCTCGTGGCGTCTTGTAGGACAGAACAAACTGCTTCCACTTTGCTCGGTCGGCGGCCATTCTTTCTGCAGTACCCCCGTTCTGGTTCATTCTTTGCATCTCAGTCTCCACAGTTCCCCGCCAAGTTGTTTTTGGTCGGCCTCTCTTTCGCTTTCCTTCAGGGGTCCATAGCATAGCTGTTCTTGTGATGGCATCGGGGTCTCTTTTGAGGACGTGGCCAACCCAACTCCAGCGTCTACCAGCTATGATGGTGTGCAAGTCCTCTTGGTTGCTCCGAGTAAGCAGTTCTTGATTGGTGATGGTATTCGCCCAAAAGATTCGGAGAATTTTCCTTAGGCACTGTAAAGTTGCTTTCACACACACACTGGATGCTCTGTAAGGAAGAGTGGTGTGTTGTTGAGATCAGGCATGCTCCAGTCTACCCAGCTGTAAATGGGTAACTCACCCTAGTCCTGAGTTAGGGAAGGCAAAGGCTCCAGGGGAAGCAGGCCCTAAACTTGGTCACTTCAACCGACGCAGGATGGTGTATGTATGAAGTAGAAATGTAGAGTGTGATTGACGCGAATGGTGTGCTGTTCGTGTGCTGACCAATATAACCACTCATACACTTGTGTCTACAAGGCACCAATGCAGACTGCTGGAATCTTTGTTTACTCAATTTATTCAGACGTACACACTGGGACATACGAGTACATCATGGTATGTTGACATATCAATTTGTAGGTATACATAGCAGATCTGAAGTCATGACACATTCAGAAATAATGGGCAGTACATCAAAAGTTCAATGTCATGATACATTATGGCCACATCCCCCTATCTGACTAAACGCGTCAGTGAAGGGCGGATCGATAAATAACCAAAGTTACTTGACGTCCATAGTTTGTAGTATATATTATGAAACCACGAAAGGGGGTTTCTAGCAAGATTGAGATCTCCCTGTCACTGTCCGATAATAAGATAAATAATCTGTTCTCTTGGCAGTGATCAAAACATATGATGACCGAAATCCAACATGGCTGTCTCCCTGAGTTGTCGTTCACTCATTCATAGGAAGGAGAATATAAGCCAGAGTTAATTTATAATGGGTATACAAAGGATTTCATAAATGTTTCCATACAGCTCTACGGTGATCAGGTTAATTCACGTAGCCATAACCGCTGCAGGAAAATCTGTCATCTTCGTCGATACAAAACACGACACTAGCATAGCGAAGCACAAAAGTCAAGCTAGGCCTAACCGACGAGAGATCATCAAAAATAGGAGCTGGGTTTACCTGGAGTCCGAATCATCTATATACTGACATAAGGAGAGTCTCTAACACAAACTATCGTAGAGACACCATCTCCTTCAGAAGGAAAACCACGTCGTAAGACATTTTTTTCTGACGAAAGGACCAGCTCTTGAAAAACGTACCCCACCATTTGTAAGCGGTACATCGGAACTCATCACGACTTGTCAAGACAACTCATACTTCCGCTAGACCGGAATACAAGAATCTAGTCCCTCCTACCAATCCAAAATATACAATATAGGACTGATTCTACTTGTACTAATAATATGTAATACATATGAATTCAGGCCATAAACACAATAAGCAAATTAATATATTTTCTGGCCCTAAAAAATAAGTACAAACGCAAGCGCAATATCCTTGCGCTGGATCAATATCCAGAACGATTACTCCTATAATCAAAAGTGTGAATCAAACATGGATTATCTCGCTTTTACCATAAACAGCATTTTCATACACAAATAAATGAATGTCTATATTTTTCCCATATTAAATAGCCATATCGATTTTTGTAAAATGCGCGTCAAAATATGCACGCAACAGATTACCACACCCCTCGGGAAAAAAAAAATGGTACATTTTTTTTTTGAAATACATCTAGGAGCAACATACAATAGGTTCACAACGCAGCAATAACAATGCGCAGATGATAAGCATAAGTTTTATGACCTTAGAGAAAGTACTTCTTTAAGTATAAATATTTCCAGAGAGGTGTCACCAACGCATACTACAATATTAGCAATGACACAATTTCCACATTAGTTTATACATAAATTCCATCTACTGCCATCAATGGTACCTATACCTTGTAGCGGTATGGCAGCTTGCGTACCCTGACAATCCCCAGAGCTATGCCAGTGGGAGTTTTACTCCTGGTAGGTTCAACCAAGCTATACTGGTCTGTGTGGGTAGGGGTCAGACAAAAGCTGGTACCCTGGTCCTCCAGGTTGGGGGTTTTAGCATAGGGCTGACACCCCTGTCTATGTAAAAAAAATAATGAAGTTACGGAAACAACATCAAATGAACAAACTTTGCTGCGGGATGGACATTCGGAGTCTGTGGCTCGTATGACTGTCAGTGGTGAAAGCCGAAAGGAAGCCACTGACATGAAAACGGATGTCCTTACCGCAAAACAGGATACAAGAATAGGATTTTGGAATGTCAGGACAATGTACGAGACAGGTAAACTAAGACAGGTCACGGCAGAAATGAGAAACTACAGGTTACACATCCTGGGGATAAGTGAGAGCAGATGGACAGGGGCAGGAAAAGTTAAAACAGCAACAGGAGAAACAGTACTTTACTCTGGAAGAGAGGATGGACAGCACAGTGAAGGCGTAGCCATTATTCTACAGAAAGGGATAGAAAGGACATTACTGGAATGGAAACCCATCAACAACAGACTGATACGATTGAGATTGAGAGGGAGATTCACCAACACTACAATAATACAATGCTACGCACCAACGAATGATAGCGATGAGGAGGTCAAGGATGAATTCTATCAACAACTGCAGAAAGAAATGGAAGACACACCTAGATATGATCTTGTTATAGTAATGGGAGACCTCAATGCGAAAGTTGGTACACACAATACATATAATGAAAGAACAATGGGGAAATGCGGCAGCGGAACAGCAAACGAAAATGGGGATAAGCTAATAAGTTTCTGTAGCATTAACAACCTGGTCATTGGAGGAACACTTTTCCCACATAAGGAAATTCACAAGTTAACATGGGAATCACCAAATGGTCGGGACAGAAACCAGATAGACCACATCATGGTTAACGGTAGATGGAGACATGCATTACAAGATGTGAAGGTAAGAAGAGGTGCAGATGTGGGAAGTGATCACCATTTAGTAGTAGCAAAACTGAAAGTGAAACTAATAAGGGCTGGACCAACTGTAACTACACAGAAAAGGTTTGACATCAGCAAATTGAAGGACCCCCTTACCAGAAAAGCTTTTGCGGCCGACATTAAGAAACGATATCAATTTGCCAAAAGCCAGGAAAAGACATTGACTGATGATATAGACCAGAATTTCAACACCATTTCAACAGTATATAAGGAAAGTAGCAAATCATGCTTAGGATTCCAGGAAAGGAAGAAGCAAGACTGGATAACACCAGAAACACTAAACACCATAAAGATGAGAAAGGAAATGAAAAGAAAGAAAACAGAAGCGAAGTCCCCCAGGTTAAAGCAACTATATAGCGAACAGTACAGCCAGCTGGACAGGGAAGTTAAACGCCAAACCCGAGCCAACAAAAGGAATTTCCTAGACGATCTTGCAAAACAGGCAGAAGAGGCAGCACTGAGAAATGAACAAAGCACAGTATACAAAATAACTAAATTCATCAGCGGAAAACAAGGTGCAAACACTATTACATTAGTAAGAGATAAGCAAGGAAATCTCATCAAGACAGCAGAGGGACAGGAAACAAGATGGGCAGAGCACTTCAGAGAAACTCTGAACAAGGAAATACCAGAGACACAATTGAATGTTCCTGAGGCTGAAAACGATCTAGATGTAAATACAGACATTCCACGAAAAGAAGAAATCATCACAGCAATCAAAGGGTTAAAGAACGGTAAAGCTCCGGGCCATGATAACTTAAATGCAGAGCTATTTAAGACAGACCCTGAGCTAGCAGCAGAACTATTAGAACCACTATTTGCACAAGTGTGGAAAACGGGGACAACACCATCAGAGTGGAACAAAGGAATAATTGTCAAATTGCCCAAAAAGGGAGATCTTGCAGACTGCAATAATTGGAGAGGAATCACTCTTCTCTCAGTTCCCAGCAAAATACTAGGCAGGATAATTATACAGAGAATTTCAAAGGCAGTAGACTACAAACTGAGGAAAGAACAAGCAGGATTTAGAAAGAACAGAAGATGTGTAGACCATATATTCACTCTCAGGAACATTATAGAGCAGTGCTCAGAATGGCAAAGACAGCTTTACATAAATTTTGTTGATTTTGAAAAGGCTTTTGACAGCATACATAGGGACAGTTTATGGAAAATACTGAGGGCTTATGGAATTCCAAGCTGCATAGTGGCAATCATAAAAAGCCTCTATGCCAACTTTACGTGTAGTGTTGGGCAGAGCAACCTAACCTTCGAGGTGAAGACAGGAGTACGACAGGGATGCCCCTTATCAACCATTTTTTTTTTAACAGTCATAGACTGGGTGATGCGCCAGACAACAGAGGGCAGTCCAAGAGGAATAAGATGGACTACATTTTCTACATTGGAAGATCTGGAATATGCAGATGACATTGCACTGCTGGCACATTCACATCAACACATCCAGGAAAAAACGGATAGACTTAATAAATTTAGCCAGCAGGTGGGGTTGAACATCAATTTAAAGAAATCTGAGGTCATGACGCTCAATGTGAGCAACCCTGAGCCCATATCAGTAAGGAATCAGCAATTGGTACAGACAGATACCTTCACATACCTAGGAAGCATAGTAACACCAGACGGTGGGGCAGGCAAAGACATCAACATCAGAATGAATAAGGCAAGAACAGCCTTCTTTAGCCTAAATAACATCTGGAAGTCCTCCCAATACAGCACAAGCACAAAATTAAGATTATACCAGAGTTGCGTGCTTTCTGTGCTTCTCTATGGTGCGGAATGCTGGAGAGTCACAGAGAAGGAAATGTCAAAATTGTCCTCTTTTCACACAACATGCCTAAGAAAAATTCACCGCATCTTTTGGCCGAATACCATCACCAACCAAGATCTGCTTACTCGTAGCAAGCAAGAGGACATGCACACCATCATAGCTGGCAGACGCTGGAGCTGGGTTGGTCATGTCCTCAGAAGAGACCCCGATGCCATCACAAGAACAGCTATGCTTTGGACCCTGAAGGAAAGCGAAAGAGAGGCCGACCAAAAACAACTTGGCGGAGGACTGTGGAGGCTGAGATGCAAAGAATGAACCAGAGTTGGGGCACTGTACGAAGGATGGCCACCGACCGTGCAAAGTGGAATCAATTTGTTGTTGCCCTACAAGACGCCACTAGGCGTGATGGCCACTGACTGCTTTGACGGTCGGTGGTTAAGGATCGAAGAAGAAGAAAATTCCATCTAAGATATCTTAACATCATGATCATCAAAGACGAAAAACATTGAAAGATCAGCGGTGAATACATATCAATGAACCGCTAAGTAGTGTTACAATCAATATATGATATATTACATATGTGTACACATTTCAACATAGAAACAACTGTATCAAAGTTGTATAACAGTTATGAATCATGTGGGCATCTAGACAAAATATCTGCCATCACATTTTCTGACCCACGGATAGCTCGCACCGAAAAATGAAATGGCTGTAGAGCAATCGCGTATCGCGCAGTTTAAGGATTGACCAAACCATAGCCAATAATTCACGGTCTAGGACCGAGTAATTCTTCTCTGCGGCATTTAATTTCCGAGAAATATACATCACAGGATGCAGAGTTCCAGAGTACTCTTGCATTAGTGCAGCTCCAATCCCGGTGGATGAAGCGTCACTACGAAGAATAAATGTCTTATCCTTAGAAGGTAATACTAGGATAGGTGAAGTAGAAAACATAGTTTTAACCTTATCCAAAGAGGATTGACATTCTTGAGTCCAATGGACTACATTAGGAGACCCTTTCTTTAGCAAGGAAGAAAGAGGTGACATAATGGAGGACAGATTCGGGATGAATCGTCCATAAAATTGTATTAGACCTAAGAGACTTCGTACTTGCTTTTTAGTCTTAGGAATAGAAATGTTAAGTATCTTACTTGTATTATGGTCTTCTGTTTTTAGGAACCCATGACCAACACGGTGTCCTAAAAAAGATATTTCGCTAAAACCAATACATGCTTTCGATGGTTTCGCTGTCAGGTTATGCTCGCGTAAGATAGACAATAGTTCATTTATACCATTATAGTGATCGTTCCAAGTATCACTGAAAAGACAGATGTCATCAAGATACGCAATGACATCTGAGCGATGAGATAGGATTCGACGCATCATGCGTACAAATGTAGCAGGGGCGTTCATAAGACCGAAAGGCATGAAATTCCATTGGAATAGACCCCTAGGCGTCGAAAAAGCAGTAAACGGTTTGGCGTGTTCGGATAGTGGAACTTGCCAATATCCCTTAGACAAATCGAGTTTAGAAAAGAAGTGAGAATTCGATAGTCTCGTAAGTAGCTCTTCTAGTAAAGGCATAGGTTCAGCATCGAATTTAGTCACTTGATTCAATTTGCGATAATCCACGCAAAGACGTATGTTATTGTCTTTTTTCCGTACTATAACCATCGGCGAAGAATATGCTGATGTGGATGGTTCAATAATTTTTAACTCTATCATCTCATCTAACTCTTTCTCTACCTGTGCTTGAAAATGTATCGGGATAGGATACGGTCTGACTCTTATAGGACTATGGTCAGTAAGAATAATGTCATGTTGAATGACATCCGTTTGACCAGGAATGTCAGTAAGGACATCCTGAAATTGTTCTAACATAGTAGAAACTTGTTTCTGCTCTCCTGGAGATAATTCTGGAGAAATTGCAACATCTTTCCATGATTCATTAGAGTGAAGAGGAATCAGTGGAAAAGGTAAATTTACATCCGAGAAACTCGTTTCCTCATCCTGTATTACTGACAGAGATGAGTACTGTCCATGTTGGACTGGAAAATCGTCCGTTGCCTGGAAAACAGGTTGTAAATAATCAGGACGTTCATGGAATTCCGTGAGCATGTTGATGTGGAAGGTTTTACGCTTCCCGTCAATATCGACGATATAGTCAACATCGGAAACTTTTGATATTATATCGTACGGACCTTTCCAAGAAATGAGAAGTCTATTTTCCCTACAAGGTAGCAAGACAAATGCTTTGTCACCTGGACAAAGTTGTCGCAAACATCTCTTTTTATTGGCAAATTCCCTTGCCTTCTGTTTCGCAAATTCAGATGAAGCAGTTGCCAATTTGCATGCTTCAATAATCTTGTGTCTAAGTGCGATGACATATTCATAAGAGGATTTTGTGTCATCGACAATATTATCAGCAGTTATAAGATCATGAAGTAAGGACATAGGACCTCGCGGTTTCGCGCCAAAGACAAGTTCAAAGGGAGAAAATCCTGTATGTTCGTTGGCGACCTCTCTATATGCAAAGAGAGCCGCGGGTAAAACCCTATCCCAATCCTGAGGATGATCTTCTGTTATCTTACCTAGTAGGTTTTTCAGAGTTCTATTCAAACGTTCCACCATCCCATTGGACATAGGATGATAAATACTACTCAGCGATCTCTCTATCTTCAGAGTCGACATTACTTGAGACATGGTATCCGATATGAGTTGGGTACCATGGTCGGATAATATTTCTGCTGGAAATCCCAGACGAGAAAATATTAACCAAAGAGCATCTGCGACATCAGCAGTAGTTATGCTCTTTAGAGGAACAGCCTCCGGCCAACGTGTGCACATATCAACACACGTCAGAATAAATTGGTGTCCTCTAGCAGACTTTATCTTAAATGGACCAATGATGTCTATCGCCATTTTTTGAAATGGCCGAATGGGAATGTCTGCAGCCTGAATAGGTGCATCATGGCGTGGACCTCTGGATTTAATCTCTTGACATACTTTACAAGATCGACAATAGATTCGTATGTCCTTATTCACAGCAGGCCAAAAGAAAGATTGAAGAACTCTAGCTTTAGTACGGGAAAAACCCATATGTCCAGCACACTGCGAATCATGAGCGTGCTGTAAGATTTTAACTCTCATATTTTTAGGCACAAGGATTTGAGAATGAATGGACTTAGCGGAGTCTTGTACCATACGTACAAGTACGCCATTCTTCATCGTAATCCAAGATTTACGATTTGTATCCTTATTCGGATCACCTTTTGTTGCCAGAGTAAAGAATTTCTTTAGAGTAGGATCATCTTCCTGCTGTTTGATAAAGGAATCGTGGGAAATCTCCAAGGGATCATCTTGGATCTGCGCATCATTATCTTCAGAATGTGAAGATTGTGGCATATTAAGAGCTTGAGCCCTAGTGATTACTGCATTAGCAGATTGCATATTAACATTTTCCCAATTAGAAATTTGCTGTGGAGTGCATTCTTTCACTCCATGAATGCGACCGATGATAAGATCAGCGATCGGATTCGGCAAGAGACATGCTTGCACCTCTCCTGTAAAGAAAGGCGTAGCAATATTGATAATGGCAGTGGAGTACTTCTCCAATGTGCCACCAAATGTTACACATTTGACTATATTGCCTGTAGCTCGAGAAGGATTTACGAGTGATTGCCTCACTCCAATGGTAGTGCACCCCGAGTCGAAAAGAATTGATACCGGAGTACCATCTATTAGGCCCCTATTAAAGACAAGAGCACCCCTTCCATTATGCGCAATTGACGCATGAAGAGCGGGAAGTGGGTGACCGCAGCTTAAAGTAGACACTGTGGTTGGATCGAATAATGTTTTGCATTGCGAACACTCAGATGCTCTAGCAAAATCGAAAGCGGAATTTGCTACACTATTGGAGTCTTTTTTATCATTATTCTGATTATCGGTGTCGTGAAACTCCTGTTGTGCAGAGTTAGCCTGGTAATAAGATTTACCATGTCTTTTGTGTTGTGATCTACCTCGGTTATAATTGTCTCTATAATTATTATTGCCTCTGTTATAACCCCTATTTGGGTTTGAATCATAATATTCATGATCATAATCATCATGCTCATTATATTGAGTATCCCTGTAATATTGTTTCTTTTGTCTCCATGAAGCACTTGGGTAGTTCCTATAGCTACTCCCTTTCCGAGAATTTCTAACATTATGGGAACCCCTCGCGTGTCGAGGACTATCAGACCGATTCCAGTTCTTCGAAGAAGAACTCTGATTTGAGCGGTTATCTTGGTTTTGATACTTATCCCAATTAACCTTTTTATCAAATTTATTTTTAGCTCCTTGGAATTTGTGTGAGTAATTCTGATTATATTCTGTTGCCGAAGCAACTGGCATACTCTCTTTAATGTTAGAGTTACCAAGAATCATGTCAGGGTGTGCCGTGGCATACTGGTCACAATATTCTTCCATTTGCTTTATTGTACCAGGTTTACGCTCATGTAAGAACTCTAGGAATGATTTATTTACAGAAGACATGACCTTGTCTCTTAGCAATAAATCCGTAAGACCATCAAATGTTTTCTCTGTTTTGGATAATTCAATCCATCGTGAAAGTGTAATTCGTGCTTTTGAGATGAAATCTGAGAATTCTACACCTACCTCAGGTCTCATTGTTTTAAACAAAAGACGGTAACCTTCCTCAGACAGCTGATATCTCTTTATCAAAGCTGCCCTAACAGCATCATAATTATCTTTGTCGGCCTCTTCAACAAAATATAACTTACTCAGAGACTCCCCTTTTAGATTTTCAGACAACTGATTCACATACTGTGATTTGTCAACATTATGAGATCGACAAGCCCGTTCAAATCTAGAAAGCCAAAATGTTATGTCATCACTGGTAGGGTTAAACGCTGGTACCTTGACCTTGTATACAAAGGGTTTACCATTACCACCAGATGCCTGATTAACATTACTCATACATGTCAATTTTAATTTCTCTAATTCAAACTCATGTTCTCTTATTGCTTTTCTCTCTTCAGCTTCTCTATCTAATTTTTTTTGTTCTGCAGCAGCAGCAGCTTCTAATTTTTTCTGTTCTGCAGCAGCAGCAACTTCTAATTTTTTCTGTTCTGCAGCAGCAGCAACTTCTAGTTTTTTCTGTTCTGCAGCAGCTTCTAATTTCTTCTGTTCTGCAGCAACTTCTAATTTTTTCTGCTCTGCATCAAATCTCCTTTCCTCCACTTGCATCTGCAATTTCTTAAGTTCAGCAGCAGTATCAGCTTCTTTTTCTAATCTTTTTTCTTCAGCTAAGGCTTTCCTTTCTTCTGCAGCAGCTTTTTTTTCTTCTATTTGAAGTTTTCTCTCCTCAGCCGCAGCTTTTTTTTCCTCAGCAGCAGCTTTTTTTTCTTCTACAGCTAATGCTTTGTCATATTGAGCAACAGCCCATTGTTCTAAGTCTTTTCCAGTCTTATCAAGAGATTTTCCTTGTGTAATGAAATAATCTAATGTAGACATATTGTCTTCTTAAATCAGAAACCTGAAAAAGTAAATAAATTACCCTCTTTCAAGTTAATGGGAGACAAGTCTATACCATAGACTTAGTCTTAGTCCAAACTTGTATGGTTTATAATAACCAATGATAACTTGAGTACCTGTGGACAACAATATCTGTATCTCAAATACTGTGGGGGACAAGCCTTACAAAGGTCTTGTATACTTCAATGTAATCAAAGATCACTTGAGTACCTGTGGAAAAAATATTTCCCTATACCAATCACTTTGGGAGACAAGCCTTACAAAGGTCTTGTATACCTCAATGTAATCAAAGATCACTTGAGTACCTGTGGAAAAAATATTTCCCTTTACCAATCACTTTGGGAGACAAGCCTTACAAAGGTCTTGTACATTTTGTTTTATAACAATAACAATCATAAAGTACTGATCTGTACTATACTATCAGTGTATACCACTATACGTCATATGTCAACTAAAGACATTACAAAGGACAAACAAGAAAAGACAATATGAACACATTTGCAGAGATCAAACTAAATTAACTAGGAGAAATGAAAAAAATGATCACAGAAACCGTGATGATAACTGCCATAAGATAACAAGACAAATAACGCCACAGTGTATAAACATAAGGGTGTAAAAAACTGAAATGAAGGAAAAGATGAGACCTACAATTATACAAACAAATCAAACAAAACTAAGGAACACAAAATTATTAACAAAAACAACGAAGAAAAGAACACCTCATCACAACTAACAGAAATAGCAGCAAATTGTTGCTAACAAATTTCCAATTAAGAAAATGTGTACCTATCGAATACTAGTACCAGACCAATGTAACTCGGCATACCTTGTACTAGTCACACAGAACATAAGCTAATTTAATACATAACAAATAACATGTAAGCATAAATAGCATATAGCATACAATATAATTTATGTCATGAATGGAATGTGTTGCAGGTATGGTGTTGTAAAGCAGGCACAGTTTATTTTAATTCTAATAAACTTGCCACTTTATTGAGTAATAGATTTAATTCTAAACTATTACACTGTCAATTTTTTCTCTTTTGAGCATATGAAGATCCAACGATGAACTATGCACTTTATTTTCAACAACACTGTGATTCTTCTGTACGTTGAGAAATGTCAACAATACTGCTCCAGATATTTTCTACACTTGATACCACTGTCCTGTGTAATACTGTCTGTACAGCGAAAAACTGTCAACAAGTGCTGACCTAGATACAGCATCCTATCGGTAATACAGGTCAAGCTGACATCGACTGTATAGCTGTCCTACTGGTGTTGATGTGTTCAAACAAATGTTCTTTCAGCTGTAAACTGTGATTCTCAACACAAAACTGCGTAAGCTGGACCCAGGAATCTGGCTCGCCACTGTAAAGTTGCTTTCACACACACACTGGATGCTCTGTAAGGAAGAGTGGTGTGTTGTTGAGATCAGGCATGCTCCAGTCTACCCAGCTGTAAATGGGTAACTCACCCTAGTCCTGAGTTAGGGAAGGCAAAGGCTCCAGGGGAAGCAGGCCCTAAACTTGGTCACTTCAACCGACGCAGGATGGTGTATGTATGAAGTAGAAATGTAGAGTGTGATTGACGCGAATGGTGTGCTGTTCGTGTGCTGACCAATATAACCACTCATACACTTGTGTCTACAAGGCACCAATGCAGACTGCTGGAATCTTTGTTTACTCAATTTATTCAGACGTACACACTGGGACATACGAGTACATCATGGTATGTTGACATATCAATTTGTAGGTATACATAGCAGATCTGAAGTCATGACACATTCAGAAATAATGGGCAGTACATCAAAAGTTCAATGTCATGATACATTATGGCCACATCCCCCTATCTGACTAAACGCGTCAGTGAAGGGCGGATCGATAAATAACCAAAGTTACTTGACGTCCATAGTTTGTAGTATATATTATGAAACCACGAAAGGGGGTTTCTAGCAAGATTGAGATCTCCCTGTCACTGTCCGATAATAAGATAAACAATCTGTTCTCTTGGCAGTGATCAAAACACATGATGACTGAAATCCAACATGGCTGTCTCCCTGAGTTGTCGTTCACTCATTCATAGGAAGGAGAACATAAGCCAGAGTCAATTTATAATGGGTATACAAAGGATTTCATAAATGGTTCCATACAGCTCTACGGTGATCAGGTTGATTCACGTAGCCATAACCGCTGCAGGAAAATTTGTCATCTTCGTCGATACAAAACACGACACTAGCATAGCGAAGCACAAAAGTCAAGCTAGGCCTAACCGACGAGAGATCATCAAAAATAGGAGCTGGGTTTACCTGGAGTCCGAATCATCTATATACTGACATAAGGAGAGTCTCTAACACAAACTATCGTAGAGACACCATCTCCTTCAGAAGGAAAACCACGTCGTAAGACATTTTTTTCTGACGAAAGGACCAGCTCTTGAAAAACGTACCCCGCCATTTGTAAGCGGTACATCGGAACTCATCACGACTTGTCAAGACAACTCATACTTCCGCTAGACCGGAATACAAGAATCTAGTCCCTCCTACCAATCCAAAATATACAATATAGGACTGATTCTACTTGTACTAATAATATGTAATACATATGAATTCAGGCCATAAACACAATAAGCAAATTAATATATTTTCTGGCCCTAAAAAATAAGTACAAACGCAAGCGCAATATCCTTGCGCTGGATCAATATCCAGAACGATTACTCCTATAATCAAAAGTGTGAATCAAACATGGATTATCTCGCTTTTACCATAAACAGCATTTTCATACACAAATAAATGAATGTCTATATTTTTCCCATATTAAATAGCCATATCGATTTTTGTAAAATGCGCGTCAAAATATGCACGCAACAGGCACATTGTGTGGAAAGAGGACAGTTTCGACATTTCCTTCTCTGTAACTCTCCAGCATTCAGCACCATAGAGAAGCAAAGAAAGTACACAGCTCTCATATAATCTTAATTTTGTGTTTGTGCTGTACTGAGAGGACTTTCAAATGTTGTTTTAGGCTAGCAAAGGCTGTTCTCGCTTTATTTATTCTATTGTTGATGTCTTTGCTTGTTCCGCCGTCTGTTTTTACTATGCATCCTAGGTATGTAAATGTGTCTGTCTGTTCCAGCTTCTGGTTCCTCATTGTTATGGGCTTAGGATTGCCCACATTGAGTGTCATGACCTCTTTCTTCTTTAGACTGATGTTCAGACCCATCTGTTGGCTACACTTATTCAGTCTGTTTTTTTCTTGGATGTGGTGATGTGATTGTGCGAGTAGTGCAATGTCATCTGCATATTCCAGATCTTCCAGCGTAGAAAACGTTGTCCATCTCATGTCTCTGATGTCTGGCGCATCATCCAAAGTAGTTGATAAGGGGCATCCCTGTTGTAATCCTGTCTTCACCTCAAAAGTTAGGTTGCTCTGCCCAACACTATATATAAAGTTAGTATAGAAGCTTGTTATGATGGAACAATGCTGCTGGGAATTCCATAAGCCCTCAGTATTTTATATAGGCTGTCCCTGTGTATGCTGTCAAAAGCCTTTTCACAATCAACAAAGTTAATGTATAGCTGTCTCTGACATTCTGATCACTGCTCTATAATGTTCCCGAGGGTGAAAATATGATCTGCACACCTTCTATTCTTTCTGAATCCTGCTTGTTCTTTCCTCAGCCCATGGTCTACTGCTTATGAAATTTTCTGGATAATTATCCTAGTATTTTGCTGGGAACAGACAGGAGAGTAATTCCTCTCCAGTTGTTGCAGTCTGCAAGGTCACCCTTCTTGGGCAATTTGACAATTATTCCTTTATTCCACTCCATTAGTGTTGTCTCTGTTTTCCAGACTTGTGCAAATAGGGGTTCTAATAGTTCTGCTGCTAGTTCAGGGTCTGTCTTAAATAACTCTGCATTTAAATTGTCGTGACCAGGAACTTTTTCATTCTTTAACCCTTTCATAGTTGTGATGATTTCTTCCCTTCGTGGAATGTCTGTATTTACATCTAGATCATTTTCAGCACCAGGAACAGTCAACTGAGTCTATGGTGGTTCCTTATTCAATGTTGCTCTGAAGTGCTATATTCATCTTGTTTCCTGCCCCTGTGCTGTGGTGATGAGATTTCCTTGCTTATCTCTTACTAACGTAATACTGCCTGCACCCCGTTTTCCGCTGATGGTTTTAGTTATTTTGTATACTGTGCTTTGTTCATTTCTCAGTGCTGCCTCTTCTGCCTGTCTTGCAAGATCGTCTAGGAATTTCCTGTTGTTGGCTCGGGTTTGACGTTTTACTTCCTTGTTCAGCTGACTGTATTGTTCGCTATATATTTCCTTTAACGTGGGGGAGCCTTCCTTCTATTTGTTTTCTTTTCATTTCTTTTCTAATCGCCATGGTGTTTAACGTTTCTGGTGTTATCCAATTTTGCCTCTTCCTTTCACAAAATCCCATGCATGATTTGCTGCTTTCCTTATATATTGTTGAAATGGTGTTGAATTTCTGGTCAACTTCGTCAGTCGCTGTATTTTCCTGGCTATTGGCAATTTCATATCGTCTCTTTACATGAACCACAAAAGCGTTTCTGGAGAGGGTGACCTAATGTTTGAAGATGTTATACCTTTTCTGTTTAGCAATTGGTCCAGCAGCTCGGAGTTTCACCTTCAGTCTTGCTACTACTAGGTGGTGATCGCTTCCCGCATCTGCATCTCTTCTTACTTTCAGGTCCTGTAATGAATGCCTCCATCTACCATTGAGCATAATGTGGTCTATCTGGTTTCTATCCCGGCCGTTTGATGATTCCCGTGTTAACTTGTGAATTTCTTTGTGTGAAAAAAGCGTTCCTCCAATGACCAAGTTGTTAATGCTGCAGAAGCCTATTAGTTTATCCCCATTCTCGTTCACTGTTCCGCTGCCACATTTCATTTATTGTGTGTTCCAACTGTCGCATGGAGGTCTCCCATTACTATGATAAGATCATATCTAGGTGCTGTTTCCATTTCCTTTTGTAGCTGTTGGTAGAATTTGTCCGCAAGGTCAAGGAGTTATATTCGTGATTTGTAAAACACATCAAAGGACTCTGATTGGGATAAATTTAAGAAACCTAACACGTCTGAAAGACGGCATCTTAAAACAGTTGCCCGGCAATATTGGGACGTTTCCTGTGCAAAAGGTCTGCCTGATAATCGGGGTAAGCGGTAATATGTACATTTTCTATTTTGCATTATCTATATATATATATATATATATATATATATATATATATATATATATATATATATATATATATATATATATATATATATATATATATATATATATATATATATATAAAACATATATGGCTTGTGGATGCAGAGTTGTATATGAGGCTGGCAACCTCACCACTTATAATGACTTGTCTCATGAACTACCACTGCAAGAGCTGGTCACTGCATCATGCAGGTTTCCTCACAAGGAACCATTAGCAGAGGTGACCCCAGAATCCATAGGGAGCAGGGAGAAGATGATGATATCATGGTGTACATATTTATTAAGCTGACTCTTTAGTAAGTTTTTATACGTACACACATATATATATATATATATATATATATATATATATATATATATATATATATATATATATATATATATATATATATATATATATATATAATATATATTTTTTTTTTTTCCCTTAACCAGCGGCACTTGGGCTTTCAGCCCTTCGGCCCAATGACATGTCATTGCGAGGCTGGGGAACCTGAGGACTTTCCTTCCAACCCGGTCAGGAGCTTCGCTCCTTCCCATCCACAGAGGGTTTATCACAGGAGCCGTCCAGGTCATTCAGTCAAATTTCCGGCCGTAAACATTTCTTCAAACGCTGACGCCCGGGTTTGAACCATGAACACCTGGTCGCCAGTACAACGCCGAAGCCATTACACCAGCGCGGCTCCCATATATATATATATATATATATATATATATATATATATATATATATATATATATATATATATATATATATATATACACATATATATATATATTTCAGTTTTCGTCTTCCGCTGTCCAAAAGCACTGTTATCCAACCCACTGTGTCTAAAATTAATTCTCAGGGAGGGTAACAATTCTGAGGAAGATGAAGTGGTGGATGGAAGTGAGGGTCGCCTAATGTTCATATCAGGAGACCGGTTACTTAAAAAGAGGCATGTGTTTCCTCTTATTTTGCGGTACAAGTTGCCAGATGTGGACGCTAGACGCCTACACCAGACGAGCCTTGGGGACGCTTGTAACTTTAATAGTTACCTCCGGCCTTGCAGCAAGGGATGTGCTACTGCCAACATATTTGACGCATATAGAGAAGGACCAGTCCAAAACTCCTATGGGAGCCAACAGCAACTGAAGCAGGCGCCAACTGACCCCACACCATTAGCTAAGTAGCATAGAAGCTCAGTTAATGGACATTTCCATTTGGTCTATCATCCACCAAAATTTAATATCATCCGATGATGATTAAAGTTAATTCATTAATTTCCTTGTTAAAAAGAACTTTGTTTCAAATCGTATTAACCTATAATTGATTTGTAAACTTGTTATGAGTAAATATATATCTACAGTTGATGTAATCATTACTGAGTGAATTTGAACCCGTATGGCTCAGTTTTTAAATACACAGAGCTTGTAAATTAATAGTTGCAGAACCACCTTCAACTGCGGGCTCAAAAATACGAGTCAATATTTTTCCGCACAGAAGAGGTGGGAGAATAAGAAGTTCATGACAGTTTAGATGATTTCAGTTGTTATGCTTGCCATTCTGTAAAATTCCTGTGAGGAACCCTTAAACAGAAACACCCTTCTTCTATTTACCTCTCTGCCAAGAGTAACCTTGAAGCGAAGATTGATACCTTTTAAAACCTTCATTCGTTTACTCGGTGTTTGGCCATTAACGGACCACTATTGCAGAACAGGGGAGACAATCCCGCGACATTCTCAATGTTTCAGAGCCATACAATAAGTTTGACTTGACATTTGGATTGAAAATTCTGATTGTTGTATTGAGTTTGATTTCTTTTGATCTCCACGTATTTCTGAGAAGGGTAAGGCGGCCGGCGTGATGCTGACCACATCATCCCTCGTGTGCCGATAGTCAAGAAAATATGAACCTAACACCATATTCCCAATATGCCTCAATGGGCGTGTAATGGGATCCTTTACCTTTACCCCTTCATGTATTTCCCAATGCAATGAACGCTCCTTTAGCCTTTTGTATTCTTATTTTAATATCACAGTCTGTTCATACAGCAGTGCCTATACAGTATTTCTGTCAAGGTATATGTAATTAAATATATAACCTTGTTTTAATTATTATCTAGACGTGTAGTCTTGAAATGAGAACTTCCGTTAAAGCACTTAAGAAGCTATTAACAATCCTTTCACACAAGTACATTACCTCGAAGTTAAACAAGTGGCGAACATGTGTGCACAGTATCCGAGATCTAGGGCCTTCTGCGTGACTTTGTGCATAGGATGCGTAAGAATGATGTTGACAGATTAATATCATTATCATCACCACCATCATCATTATCACCACCACCATCATCATCATCCCCCTTCAGCTACGCAAGCAGCACAACCTTTATCATCATCATCAACATCAACAACATGATCAACATCATCACCACTTCCAGCTACCCAAGCAGCACATACCTTCAACAAACTTACTGTCCCGTGCGATCAACTGAAGGTTTTTCATGCATGATTTTTACATGGACAGATTAACAGGGATAACCCTGGAACTATGTGGATGATTTCAAGAGTCAGTGAGTGTGTAATTAGCCTTACAGACAGTTTTACTTCCACATATGAATACTACAGCATTGTGCATACCTAGTAGTCATATAAATGAGACCTCCCACCGCCCTGAAAAATTTCATGGACCCGGCTCTGTTTGTGAAAACACAAAAATACACTAAACCTGAAATTTGACATGATTTTTTTTAAATAGGACTTTTACCTCGCTTTTGCAAGGTGCGCTCCGTTCAACGGAAAACCAGAGGGGAAAAAGTGTCAGCTTTCTATTGTCTAGTACATAGAATTGAACCCACTACACATTGGTTGCAGCTTTCAAATTCATTCCTATTTCCTGCCAGCTTTAGGCAATTCTGAAAAAAACCCTATGTTGAAAAGAAATTACTGTCTCGAGTTCCATAGCCCGTTGCGGTTGTTCCTGTTACAGAACGGTTTGTGCATTAATTTTGTGTTCTCTCACACCTTCAGCCCCTCCGGCAGTATCATCTCTTTTTTCTGCATTTTCCTCACCGATCATCTTATTATTTGGATTATTTGGCATATTTTACGCCCTACATTCTTTATGTGACCACTACCAGACTGTTTACGTTACGCCAGGTGACTCGTGATAATACCACGTTTATTGAACCGGTCAGCGAGCGATATTCTTATTATGAAAAGCCGGCGCGCCACCTTTTGATACAGACGGCAAACGTGAAGAGAGATAACTCATTTCCGGGGCCAGCGACAATCAGGCAATTAACACCTGTGTTGCGGTCTGTATATCGGATGAAACTATAATGTTTGTCTGAGCGGCCGGCGATCCTTTTGTTTGACTGTCTGGAAAACGCACGATCGCAGAGGATAATGAGATAATCGTTTCATTAGACCACCCCTGTGACAAGATTGTCCCAATTAATCTGTCTGGCGAGTCAATATTGGTAGGAAAGCATCTGGGCAGGAAATTAGTGCACAGATTTGTTTGTGAGTAATCGGAAGTATTACGACTTATTAGACAGAGGTCACGCGTGAAATATTTAATGCAATATTTGAAAACACGAGGGGAATATTTTAAATTAAACACCCCTACCAACACAGTGCAAAAGAGCTTACGGTTGGATTGAAGTGAGAGCCAGAATATGCTTTGGTTCTCATTGGCAAGTTTGCCGGGACGTACAATCTGGGATTTGAACTGAGAATAAGAGATATAATCTAGCGAAATCAGAGACACAGAACAAGACAGATTCGCAACTTCAAACGAGCAGCTCCCAAAAGCCAGAGGAAGAAGGATCGGACCTAGAATTCCATACTTATAAGTGACAGATCGAGTATTTGGGTAACTCTGAAAACTTAAGAGTAAACCCGCATGTTGAAAAACAAACTCTGAAAACTTAAGGGACCAGGACTTTAAATATTAGGACTGGATACCTAAGGAATTAGATCACCCGTCAAAAGAGAATCTTTCCCAGACCAAGTGTTTCGTAGATTCACCCGTTATAAAAGGGATTCAAAATTTCCAGACCAAGGGATTCGCGAGCATTTAATCTAAATTGCTCTTGTCCATTCTAAATTGTGCGAGGAGATTGTGTATAACCCAATTGGGTTCGTGGTACAAGAATATTCATGGAACGAAGCTAGTTGTGAGTGAAAAGCAGGGAATCCACACCAACCGCATAAATCGGACAAGTTGTGTGAAGATGTACCCTCATCACCAAGAAATGCCGAAAGCCACAGATGCAGGACTCACCTTAAAGTTAAGTTCTGATTAACAGGCGCCCGCAAAACGGACACTAGTCTTAAAAACATTCCTCTACCCAGGCTCGATGACGACAGCGCGCATCTTAAATTTCACCAATCTTTCCATATTTATATTAACCTGTTAAAGACTAATTCACTATAACATTTGTTACATGTTATTTTAAAACTTAACAACAAAGTTGATTCAGTTATTACATGTATGAAAGCAAACGTATGAGCATTACTATATAGTGAGAGATATTTACCTCTAAACAGAGCTATACCATTATAAGAGGACATTCGCTGAATTAACTCAGCTGGGGGCTTGAACGGGCTAAAAATTATAGCTTAAATCCTTCACAAAAGGCGACGGACAAATATAAGTTAACAAATGTTCAGCGCTAAGCAGCATTGTTCTTGACTTCTGAATTATCTTGTGAACTCTCCATTAAGGTAGAAGCGTCATTACTCTTCTAACTACATCTCTGCCAAGAGTAATATTGTGCGAAGGAAGACACCTTTGACGACCCATTTAGATACTCTTGAGTTTTGGCCACTGTTGGACCACTAATGCAAAGCAGGGAAGGCATTCCGTGACAGTACTACAGCCAGCACGATGCCTTTTCCGTAGTTTCGCTAAGCCTCTTAAGTGCCGTTGTTCTTGACTGTCCCCACAACCCCAACAGTCTCAGTAGATCATACACTGAGGCAGCCACGAGACCTCTTGCACCCACCTCGACAGCCATGACCCTTGCAGTGAATCCATCGCGTCTCAAGTCCACGGCCAGTTCATTATACTTGGCTACTTTGAATGAATGTTGCTCGTCCAATCTGGATTCAAATGGCACGGTCAACTCAATCATTATAATCTGGCGCGATGATGAGGAATGCAACACTATATCTGGGCGTCTTCGAGATCTTCTGATACTCTCTGGATATGCCCCTAGCCGAGGTTGGTCTACTGCCAACTCCCAGTCATTTGCACAGTTAAGAAGATATGGTAAACTGCTACTTGGTTTACTTGGTTTGGGATGTGCTGACTTTCCTGCTCTCAGAAAGTATGTATTTTCAGTGTTCGGTCTGACTTTGCTGTTCGCCTTCACCCTTGCCAGGTCTTCTGTAGCAGCCAGCTCGGCGCCATGTGTATCGCACTTGCTCTAATGACACCTTGCAAGCTGAAAGAATTTTCCCATCTCACAAGGTTTGCGGATGGTGGCAGGAAGTCATACATTGTTCTGATAATGAAGCTGAGTCTAAGAAGTGCCATATGCCATATATCATTCCATGTCAAAGACCTTTGCAGGGCTCATCCCCTTGTAGTCCATTGGCGTTGCTGGGTCTGCTGCACCGTTATTAGCATCCTCATATCATTCTCAGCTCCTCGTATCTCATGAATTGCAATATCTCTGCATTCCCTGCTGATGTCTTGGACCACCAGCGGATGTCACCATGGCAAAATCCCCGTCTATTCGTCTGTGTGTATCCTATTACCTCCCTCAGCTTGAGCGACTCTTGGGCAGCATCAACAGCTTCATCCACTTTCCACTTCCTTCCAGTTTTCAGTGTGGGCTGAATGGACTTAACTAAGTCATCTGCTAACTCGAACAGCATCATTGCGAGCTTTGCGTTTCCTACTTTGTATTCTTCAACAACTGACTTTAAGGGAAGCACAAGCTTTGCCTTCTTGCAGTACAGTGCTACGTCTGACAGACCTGGTGCTACTCATAGCCATTTCTTCATGAACTTGTTGACCTTTTGCTTTATAGAGGAAGTAAAGAAGAATGGTACGCGTTCACCGTATGGAGAAAAAAAACCCCAAAATATTAACCCAAAGGTTGAAGGTTAGCACTTGGTTACAGAATAAACAATCTTGGTACACTATAAGATCAAGTAAAGTAAAGAAAAATCAGACAACCAAATTAATAGATAGTTCCCAGGACAAACAAAGTCATCACACACCCTCTCAGTAAGTGGCCACCTCTCACTGTCTTACCTAGTGTCTCTCACTCGTAGGTATGTGGTATCCCTTGGTAACAGATTATTCCTCTAACAAAATCCCTATTTCACTGTGATTAATGTATCACTCCAGCTGTCGAGGATACAAATTGGCCCCAATCCATTCCCCCCAAAAAACAAATAAAAAACTAATGAGGTGAACGCCGAATATGTTATTTTCCTCGATTTAATCCTGGTAGCAATATAAATCGTAAAGGTTATCGTCACTGTTCTTAACTATCACTTTTCCTCCGATGGGGTGCACAGGGGAATATAAGTCTAGACACAGGAACTACAACTGAATAAATCGTTGCGACAACGCTTGCAGTGTATGGGCGGAGGAGGGGGGAACATGATAGTTTTCCGCTCGGTCTGGAACTTCTATCTGGATAGAGGTGTCATTACAAATAGGCGAATAATGTGTGAATCCTTGATGTTTACCATTTAAGAGAGGGGGATACTTCTAGTATCTGGTTAAATCCGGTTGCTCCTAATGTTAAAAATGATGATGATGGATTTTTATATCGGCCGACTCTTTGCCAGAGTGCCGATCCTGCCCAGAGTATAAAATAGGTACTCTACTTGAATACCACTGTCAGGTGTCGGGGGAAAATAATGATTTTATCAGGTATACGCTACTGTGGGGCTGTTAAAAATAATGTCCTGGATTTGGTAAGTCCAGTATTTATGATTTTCAGTCACAATATATCGTCGCTGGTGGCGTCTTGTAGGGCAGCAACAAATTGATTCCACTTTGCTCGGTCGGCGGCCATCCTTCGTACAGTGCCCCAACTGTGGTTCATTCTTTGCATCTCAGCTTCCACAGTTCTCCGCCAAGTTGTTTTTGGTCGGCCTCTCTTTCGCTTTCCCTCGGGGGTCCATAGCATAGCTGTTCTTGCGATGGTATCAGGGTCCCTTCTGAGGACATGGCCAACCCAACTCCAGCGTCTGCCAGCTATGATGGTGTGCATGTCCTCCTGGTTACTCCGAATAAGTAGTTCTTGGTTGCTGATGGTGTTTGGCCAAAAGATTCGGAGAATTTTCCTTAGGCAGATTGTGTGGAAGGAGGACAGTTTCGACATTTCCTTCTCTGTTACTCTCCAACATTCCGCACCATAGAGAAGCACAGAAAGTACGCAGCTCTCATACAGTCTTAATTTGGTGTTTGTGCTGTACTGGGAAGACTTCCAAATGTTGTTGAGAATAGCAAAGGCTGTTCTCGCTTTATTCATTCTGTTGTTAATGTCCTTGCTTGTTCCGCCGTCAGGTGTTACTATGCTTCCTAGGTAAGTAAATGTGTCTGTCTGTTCTAACTTCTGGTTCCTTACTGTTATTGGTTCAGGATTGCCCACATTTAGTGTCATGACCTCTGTCTTCTTCAGATTGATGTTCAGGCCAACCTGCTGGCCATACTTATTCAGTCTATCAGTTTTGTCTTGAATGTGTTGGTGTGAATGCGCGAGCAGTGCAATGTCATCTGCATATTCCAAATCTTCCAGTGTAGAAAACGTTGTCCATCTAATTCCCCTTGGACTGCCCTCTGTTGTCTGGCGCATCACCCAATCTATGACTGTCAAAAATAATGTTGTTGATAAGGGGCATCCCTGTCGTACTCCTGTTTTCACTTCAAAAGTTACATTACTCGATCCAACACTGCACGTAAAGTTAGAATAGAGGCTTTTTATAATGGAAACAATGCGGCTGGGAATTCCATAAGCCCTCAGAATTTTCCATAGGCTGTCCCTATGTATGCTGTCGAAAGCCTTTTCAAAATCAACAAAGTTAATGTACAGCTGTCTCTGCCATTCTGAGCACTGCTCTATAATGTTCCTGAGGGCAAATATATGATCTGCACATCTTCTGTTCTTTCTGAAGCCCGCTTGTTCTTTCCTCAGTTTATGGTCAACTGCTTTTGAAATTCTCTGGATGATTATCCTGCCTAGTATTTTGCTGGGAACTGAGAGGAGGGTAATTCCTCTCCAGTTGTTGCAGTCTGCAAGGTCGCCCTTCTTGGGCAATTTGACAATTGTTCCTTTACTCCACTCTGTTGGTGTTGTCTCAGTTTCCCAGACTTGTATAATAATAATAATAAATTCTTTAAGCACCAAACACGGCGCATAAGGCAGAAACCAGTGCTCTCCAGGTTGTTCGTTGTGACGCCACTCCTCTCAGCTCTTGCACATTATTTAGGCCAAATGTTCTTCCTTCTCTTATTATTGTTCTTCTGAGTGTTTCTTTTGGTCTTCCTTTTTTCCTCTTACCCTCAGGAACCCAAGTGAGCGCCTGTAGTGGTATTCTTTTGTTTTGCATTCGTAGGACATGACCGATATATGACCATCGTCTTTTCCTTATATAGTCGGAGACATATTTCTGCCTAGAGTCTTCTCTTATTTGTCGATTAGTCTTGAATTCTTTCCAACTGATGTTCATGAGTTTTCTAAGACATTTGTTCTGTATTCAGCTTGTTCTCCAATGATTTTGTTATTTTCCAACTGGATGAATTAAACAGACGAAGCCTGGTATGTATATTTGATCGTAATTTCCAAATGATAATCTGAAGGCGCTAGCTGAAAGCAATTCTAGTATGGATTTCTAATTGTTGAGTCACCATCCTGAGTCATTTTACTGCCTAAATAATTGAAACTTTCAACTTTCTGTAGTTTTTCCCCGTTCAAGATGATATCAAAGGTCTCGTTAGAAAAGTTCATAGCTTTAGTTTTAGAGGCATTTTGGAGACCTATTTTAACCGAGAGATGACACAAATTATTTATTGCTTCTTGGGATTGTCTTGGTGTTGAACTTAAGAATGCTACATCATCTGCGAAATCCAGGTCCCCCAGACAATTTTCCATTTGTCTTTTATACCCACTCTGTCAATAGCTATCCAAAAAGTAGTTTCTGACATAATACAGCCTTGACTTGTATCTACTGTAAAACATTCTAGACTTGTATACACATATATATACTCATATATATACTCATATATATATATATATATATATATATATATATATATATATATATATATATATATATATACGGGGTCAAGACAATCTCATCCACTCTGTCAATCCTGACGAATTTAGAAGATAAGCGGTGTTTGTCCGGCGCCTACACTCACAGACGTTGCTGGCCGCTGATTTGGTTCGGACTGAGTCAATGATGACTTAACCTCACTATCTTGCAGCTGGCGGTCACTCGCACAGTGTGTTATTATTATTTCTCACAATACGCAACACGTACAACATAATCACCTATCATTTAGTTCACTATTAAACTGTCGGTATCTGTTACTTTGTCGTATAGGCATTAAAAAATAATAGACGCTATAATAACAATAATTACAGATGAAATATAAATATGTATTCTTTTCTCCAACTGTCAGTTGTCTAACGCCTCTAAGTCCGATCTGGTTAACAGTCGTGTTTATCTCTCTCTCTCTCTCTCTCCTGGACAGTTAAGTGCCGCGTCCGTCTACACTGTAAACGGTCTCGTCTCAGTTATGTAGCAGTCGGGTGGCGTGGTCTAACATTTTACTTGATTATCTGGTTATGGAAATCGCTAAGCGTTATTTTATTTAATTCGCATTACTAGCAAGAACAATGTAAGTGAAGTATAAGTGTTTAACTTTAAATGCTATCACCGTGAAATGCTTCTAATACTAGAACTATTTTCATCTTACCAGAAATCCAGAATGAAATCTCCACGAATCACTTATAAACAATATCGAAAAGAAATTGTTTTATGACTGCGCGCTAGACGATTCTGACTGACGACTGATGGTTGGGTTTTAGAAACAGCAGTATATATATATATATATATATATATATATAGATATATATATATATATATATATATATATATATATATATATATATATATATTGTGATAGGAAAGGGAGAAAACTGGGATAGGAATATGTAAGAATAATTTATGAGTAGTGGGACTTGGTTTTTAGGTCAAGATTGTGTCACGAGAAACCCGTGGGGGAAGTAAAGAGTTGAGTTGACTCTTCAATGGTCGTCAGCTGAGAGCAGGTTAGAAATTAGACTAACCGTACGACCATCGACCATGTTACGGACAGCTGAGGTGCCATGTTGCTTATGGTACTGCTGCAGTGTGCAGAGAAGAAGAGAAGAAGACTTATGCAAGATATTTCCATAACAAATAGTTTTTCATGCCGAGCTGTGTCCAGCAGATATCGCCAGCAGTTTTATTCTGGTATGTAAACACTCGTGTAATTAGCTAAGAGCAGATAGACAAGGACAAGTGTTAAAGCAGTGGTCCAGCGTCGGACATGTAGGCAGGTAGTACAAAGAATAGTTTATAGCTACGAAGAAATCACCAGCACTGTGTTACGTGCAGTCTTTGATATCTTACAATATTATACATTGGTATACTTGTTATGTTCGCAAATATTTTGTAAACAAAATAGTGCTTAAGGAAAAATCATTATTGAGTTACTTCCCTTGAAAGTTGTGTCGGCTCTTTCGATCGAACTCCGCGGATAAATCCAGTTTTCTGCGATTTATTCTTTGTTTGGGTAGTAATAGATTGTTCTTGCTTCAGAATATCTATGGCCTGAATTTATGTGTATTGTTTGTCTGAGTAGGACGAGTCTGTCTTATATTTGTATATCTTTACATATCTAAGTCGAACTATATGTTCTGTTGTCTCTAGGGAGGTCAAAGGCTATTCGGCGGATGTGTCGCTAGAGTGTGGTGTGATTTGGCTTCGTCCCGATAGGGACTGTGTTTTCTATGTCGGCTTGTCGCCGGGAAAAAGTGATCTCAGTATTGGTGGGGAAAGTGATAGTCGTCTAGACCTATCGTGTACGCTTTACCCCAGTGTTTATTCGTATTGCCAAGGAATGGCAGAATCATATTTCTGATACCAAGGTAATAATAGACACTCTTATGAACTCTCGTACGAAGCCACCATTTTCGATAGGTACGATTTGAATGTCTAAGAGAATATATTTGACTCGATGAAAACGACTTCGATTCCTAGCAGCACTATATCCTGTAGATTGCAGTCAAGTGTTCATGATCAAATCTACAGAGCAATGAAAGATTTAATGAATGACTAACTTTAGGACAGATTCATTATCTGTATCCAAACGTGAGTGACAGCTCACGAGTGAAGCCATCTTGGAACCAAAACATGTAGTGACTTTCAAGAAGAGAAAAGGGATGCCCGTATTATCGCTTGATTAGTCCAGAGATCACTGCTACACATGAGAACCCATTGCTAGCGGTTCAATATTATTATATGAAAAAAACTGTGCTGAACCTTATGTTAAAGAATCTTCGCTAGACGAGATGAGGTAGAAGTCATCTTGGATATTGTTTATAATCTGACGTGCTTTGTCAGTAAACTCAGTTGATATATATATATGGGCAATACTGAATGCTTGGCTACTGACAGTCCATTATAATATTATTCTACATGAGTGCCCATGTAACATAACATTGCAAGACCAGTTATCCACTGTACCATGATGTATTATGCCAACCTGTGATTTGTCACTATCTGTGCTGTCGAGTGTGTACGTCCAATTAAACTTTAGTAAAGGTACACAGTCGTTGGTGTCGATGACTTCCAGCCATACATGAGTGTAAGAAAAGAACATTTGTCAACACCACGAACCCTTCCTATCATTCGCACATTATACACTCCATCTATGTCTACACACCACTGCGTAGGTCAAGTTGACATTCCATACTCGAACCACGAGCAACACAACAACACAGTATTTAACTCTGGTGATGTTCGAGCGAGCTTCAGTAATCAGAACACCAGAGGACTTTATCAACTCTTGCTCAGGGCAAGGGTCTTGTATTAAGAGTTTATCAACTGATGATGATGATGATGATGATGATGTCTGCTTCCATCCACTTATAATTATCTTTTGGTGGACATCATTAACGGGAATAAAATACCAACATTATCAACTGGTGGACCAGCTTTCTGGGTTTGACCTCGCAGAAGTTCAGAAGTCAACAGATTACCGATACCAGACCGTTTCCTGTGGCTGATACGACATACTTGCAGTATTGGTTTGCTATTTGTCAACACTTTGTCCCGTGACCTGTCAAGTGAATGCAGTATGTAGGTCAGCGTTGTTGACATTTTTACATTAGACATTACAGAGTTTCACAGAACAGTTGGATCAATTCTTGTCAATATTAACAGGAAGACAGTATTAGTGAACTAAGAAGTCCTATTTTCATCGATGGATCTTCTTGTTTTCTGTATATGAACTTTAATATTTAAGGCCAGAATGTTTAATTGAATAAAGTGGCAGTTTGTTTGTTTTCATAAAAATAACTTTGCCATTACTGTAAAACTGAGCCTATTTTGCAACACATACTATCATACACATAATTTATATATATTTATGTTTACATGTTATTTGTTTGTATAGTATGTTAGTTTCTATGTCAGCGGGTTGTGTTTAAGGTTGGGCGGCGTCCTCACAACAGAATATCCTACGTCATAGAGGGTCCGTTGTGGGCGTTTTCTATAGGTGCAATTTTCTTGATTGAAAATTTGCTGCGACAACTGTTGCTTTTGTGTTAGCTGTGAAGACTGTAATTATTGTTATTTTTGTAATATTTCTTTGTTCTTTAGTTATGTTTTGATTTGTTTGTAATTTGTTGGTCTAACCTTTTCTATCTTTCAGTTCTATTCTCAATTTATATTCATATATTGTGACGTCATTTGTGTTGTTGTTCTTTGCAGATTCAGTGATTATTTTCATTGATTTCCCTATTTGATTTATTTTGATTTCTGCAAACGTTCTTGTATTGTCAGTCCTATTTGTACTTTATGTATTCTGTTGGTTGACATATGTTTTATATAGGTATATTTCATAAGACACAATTGCCTGTGCACTGCACTTGGATTATGGTATAAACCAGTACCTGATTATTATTACTATTATACAAGACCTTATTAAAGGCTTGTGACCCACAGATATTGGGATAGTATACTGATTAATCAAGTCATTGAGAACTTGTGGTATTATTATTGGTTCAGGTGATTAGTATTATTGTTAGACATCATGTCTACATTAGAATACTTCATTACACAAGGGAAAGCCCTTGATAAGACTGGTCAACAATTAGAACAATGGGCTGTTGCTCAATATGACAAAGCATTAGCTGCAGAAGAAAGAAAAACTATGGCTGAAGAGAAAAGATTAGAAAGAGAAGCTGAGGCTGCTGCTGAACAAAAGAAATTGCAGATGCAGGTGGAGGAAAGGAGATTTGAAGCTGAACAAAAAAAAATTAGAAAGAGAAGCTGCAGCTGAACAAAAAAAATTAGAAAGAGAAGCTGCTGCTGAACAAAAAAGATTAGACAGTGAAGCTGAACAAAAAAGATTAGACAGGGAAGCTGAACAAAAAAGATTAGACAGGGAGGCTGAACAAAAAAGATTAGATGCTGAAGAGAAAAAAGCAATAAGAGAACATGAATTTGAGTTAGAGAAATTGAGATTGACAATTATGAGTAATGTTAATCAGGCATCTAGTGGTAATGGTAAACCTTCTACTTACAAGGTTAAGGTTCCACCGTTCAATCAGTCCAGTGACGATATTACATTCTGGCTGGATAGATTTGAACGTTCTTGTCGTACACATAATGTGGATAAATCACAATACGCTAATCAATTATCAGAAAACTTGAAAGGTGAATCTTTGACTAGATTATGCCTTGTAGGAGAAGCAGATAAGGATAATTATGATGTCATTAGGGCGGCTTTGATAAAAAAATATCAGCTAAGTGAGGAAGGCTATCGCCTTTTATTTAAAACGATGGTGCCTGAGACGGGTGTAGAATTCTCAGAATTCACTGCAAAGGCACGTCTCACAGTTGATCGTTGAATTGAGCTTTCCAAAACAGAAAAAACGTATGAAGGACTTATGGATTTGTTGCTCAGAGATAAGATTATGTCATGTGTGAACAAACCTTTCCTTGAATTTATACATGAGCGTAAACCCAAATCTCTAAAAGAAATGGAAGAATATTGTTCCCAATATGTCACTGCACACCCCGACGTGACTTTTGGCAACACTAAGATTAAGGAGAGTATGCCAGTTGCTTCAGCAACACCATACAATCCCAATTATTCACACAGATTTCAGGGACCTCAAAACAGATTTGATAAAAAAGGTAACCATAATAGTTATCAAAACCAAGGTAACCAATCATTTCAGGGTTCTTCTTCAAAGAACTGGAGACGAGCTGATAGCTCTCGACACAGGGGTGGTCATAATTATAGGAATTTCCGTAGAGGAAGTAATTATAGAAACTATCAGGGTTATCCGTCTTGGAGTCAACAAGATCATAATTACAGAGATACTCATTATAATGAATATGATAATGGTAACCAAGGGAACTATGACTCAAACCCAAATAGGGGTTACAATAGAGGTAACAATAACTACAGAGGTGATAATAACCGAGGTAGATCTCAATACAAAAGACATAAACCACATTTTCAGGCAAACTCTGCACAACAAGAGTCCAATGAAGCCTATAAACAGAGTAAAGATAATAATGATGCTAGTAATATGGCATGTGCCGCTTTTGATTTTGGGAGAGCATCTCAGTGCCCCCAATGCAAAACGTTATTTGAGCCAACCACAGTGTCTACTTTAAGCTGTGGCCATCCTCTTCCTGCTCTTCCGGCATCAGTCGCGCATGATGGAAGAGGTTCTCTTGTCTTACATAAGGGTTTAGTGAATAACAATCCAGTCTCTGTGCTATTTGATTCTGGATGCACCACAATTGGTGTTAGGCAGTCACTCGTAGATCCTTCCCGTGCCACTGGACAAGTAGTCAAATGTGTAACATTTGGCGGCACATTAGAGAAATACTATACTGCTATCATTAGGATTGCTACTCCTTTCTTTACAGGAGATGTACACGCATGTCTTCTTCCGAATCCGATCGCTGACCTCATCATCGGTCGCATTCACGGAGTCAGAGAATGCACTCCGCAACGAATTTCCACGTGGGAAAGGCAAAACATGCAGATTGCTAACGCTGTAGTCACTAGAGCTCAGGCTCTTAATATGCCTCAAACTTCATCTACTGAAGATAATGAAGTGCATAACCAAGATAATCCCTTGGTAATTTCTCGTGACTCGTTTATAAAACAGCAAGAAGATGATCCCACTCTGAAGAAATTCTTCATTCTTGCAACTAAAGGTGATCCGAATAAAGACACAAGTCGTAAATCGTGGATTACAAAGAAGAATGGCGTACTTGTACGTATGGTTCAAGACTCCATTACGTCAAGTCATTCTCAAATCCTGGTTCCCAAGAATTTGAGAGTTAAAATTTTGCAGCACGCTCACGACTCTCAGTGTGCTGGACACATGGGTTTTTCCCGTACTAAGTCAAGAGTCCTTGCGGCTTTCTTTTGGCCATTGGTAAACAAGGACATACGGATTTATTGTCGATCTTGTAAAGTATGTCAGGAAGTTAAATCCAAAGGTCCACGGCATGCTGCACCCATTCAGGCGGCGGACATTCCTATTCGGCCGTTCCAAAAAATGGCCATAGACATAATTGGTCCATTTAAGATCAAGTCTGCCAGAGGACATCAGTTTATCTTGACGTGTGTTGATATGTGCACACGTTGGCCAGAGGCTATTCCTCTGAAGAGCATTACTACTGCTGATATTGCAGATGCTCTTTGGCTTATATTTTCTCGTCTGGGGTTCCCCGGAGAGATATTGTCAGACCATGGCACCCAACTAATATCAGATACCATGTCTCAAGTAATGTCTACTCTGCAGATAGATAGATCTTTAAGTAGTATCTACCATCCAATGTCTAATGGTATGGTCGAACGCCTTAATAGAACACTTAAAAACTTACTGGGGAAGATAACTGAGGATCATCCTCAAGACTGGGACAGAGTTTTACCTGCGGCCCTCTTCGCTTACAGAGAGGTACCCAATGAACATACAGGATTTTCTCCCTTTGAACTCGTCTTTGGCGCGCGTCCGCGTGGCCCTATGTCGTTGCTTCACGATCTCATTACATCTGACAATATTGACGATGACACAAAGTCATCCTACGAATATGTCATCGCGTTGAGACAAAAGATTATCGAAGCATGCAAATTAGCAACTTCTTCTTCTGAATTTGCGAAACAGAAGGCAAGGCAATTTGCCAATAAGAAGAGATGCTTACGACAACTTTGTCCTGGTGACAAAGCATTTGTATTACTACCTTGTAGGGAAAACAGATTACTTATTTCTTGGAAAGGTCCGTACGATATAATATCGAAAATTTCCGATGTCGACTATATTGTCGATATTGATGGGAAGCATAAAACCTTCCACATCAATATGCTTACTGAATTCCATGAACGTCCGGATTATTTGCAACCCATTTTCCAAGCAACGGACAATCCTCCAGTACCACATGGTCATTACTCATCACTGTCCGTGATACAGGATGAGGAAACAAGTTTTTCAGATGTAAATCTTCCCCTTCCAATGATCCCACTTCATTCTAGTGAATCATGGAAGAACGTTACTGTCTCCCCTGATTTGTCTCTAGGAGAACAGCGACAAGTTTCAACTATGTTGCAAACATTTCAGGATGTACTCACTGACATCCCTGGACAAACGCATGTCATTGAACATGACATTGTTCTAACTGACCATACTCCTATTAGGATTAGACCTTATCCTATACCTATACATTTTCAAGCACAGGTCGAGAAAGAGTTGGATGAGATGATAGATTTGAAAATAATCGAACCATCCACCTCTGCATATTCTTCGCCGATGGTTATTGTTCGTAAAAAAGACAATAACATACGTCTTTGCGTTGACTATCGAAAATTGAATCAAGTAACGAAGTTCGATGCCGAACCTATGCCTTTACTGGAAGAGCTACTTACTCGACTCTCCAAATCTCATTTTTTCACTAAACTTGATTTGTCTAAAGGATATTGGCAAGTACCTTTATCTGAACGCGCCAAACCTCTCACGGCTTTTTCAACACCTAGAGGTTTGTTCCAATGGAATTTTATGCCTTTCGGTCTTATGAACGCACCAGCTACATTCGTACGCATGATGCGCCGAATCCTATCTTATCGGTCAGATGTCATTGCATATCTAGACGACATCTGTCTTTTCAGCGATACTTGGGAAGATCACTATTCAGGGTTAGATGAATTGCTGTCTACTTTGCGTGAGCACAACCTGACAGCGAAACCCTCTAAAGCCTATATTGGTTTTAGCGAAATTTCTTTCCTAGGCCACCGAGTTGGTCATGGTTTCCTAAAGACAGAGGACCATAATACTAGTAAGATACTTAACATCTCAATCCCTAAGACTAAAAAACAGGTGAGAAGTCTGTTAGGTCTTATTCAATTTTATGGCAGATTCATTCAGAATCTATCCTCTATCATGGCACCTCTTTCAACACTTCTAAAGAAAGGTTCGCCTAATGTGGTCCACTGGTCTCAGGAATGCCAATGCTCTTTGGATAAGATTAAAACACTGTTTTCAACACCACCTATTTTAGTGCTACCCACTAAAGATAAGACATTCGTTCTTCGTAGTGACGCTTCATCCACTGGGATTGGAGCGGCACTAATGCAAGAGTACTCTGGAACTCTGCATCCCGTAATGTATATTTCCAGAAAACTTAATGCGGCAGAAAGGAATTATTCGGTTTTAGACCGTGAGCTATTAGCTATGGTTTGGTCGATCCTCAAACTACAGAGATTCCTTCTAGGCGCACATTTCATAGTAGAAACCGACCAAAAAGCTCTTACTGCTATACAGAGTAAGAATTTGAAGAGCTCGAGGTCTACTCGATATGCAATTGCTCTTCAACCTTTTCATTTCTCTGTGCGAGCTATTCGTGGATCAGATAATGTGATGGCAGACATTCTGTCAAGATGCCCACATGATTCCACATAACTATTAGGGCTTAGACTTCTTGATATGTCTAGTTCTATAGTAGTTCCTTTTCTATATCATGATAGATACACATTTGTAATTTAATAATATAATGATTGTATCACTACATAGCGGTTCATTGATGTTTATTCACCGCTGTGCTTTGATGATTTTTTCTTCATAAATCATAAATTTAAGATATCTAATACGAAATGATGATATGAATTTTTTAGGCATTGTGTAATTGCCAGAATTGTATTATACTTTGATGACACCTTCCTGGAAAAATATACTTGTAGAGAAATAATTTCTCTCAGTTTATGAGACACATTCTCACCAGTCGCTCCATAAGTCGACTTAGCCTCATATGTTATAGGTATTCCTGATATTTTCATCTGCGCATTATTCATGCGTTGTGAGCCTATTGTACGTTGCTCCTAGATGTATTTCAAAAAAAAAAAAAAAATGTTCCATTTTTTTTTTTTCCCGGGAGGTGTGGTAAGACTGTTACGTGCAGTCTTTGATATCTTACAATATTATACATTGGTATACTTGTTATGTTCGCAAATATTTTGTAAACAAAATAGTGCTTAAGGAAAAGTCATTATTGAGTTACTTCCCTTGAAAGTTGTGTCGGCTCTTTCGATCGAACTCCGCGGATAAATCCAGTTTTCTGCGATTATTCTTTGTTTGGGTAGTAATAGATTGTTCTTGCTTCAGAATATCTATGGCCTGAATTTATGTGTATTGTTTGTCTGAGTAGGACGAGTCTGTCTTATATTTGTATATCTTTACATATCTAAGTCGAACTATATGTTCTGTTGTCTCTAGGGAGGTCAAAGGCTATTCGGCGGATGTGTCGCTAGAGTGTGGTGTGATTTGGCTTCGTCCCGATAGGGACTGTGTTTTCTATGTCGGCTTGTCGCCGGGAAAAAGTGATCTCAGTATTGGTGGGGAAAGTGATAGTCGTCTAGACCTATCGTGTATGCTTTACCCCAGTGTTTATTCGTATTGCCAAGGAATGGCAGAATCATATTTCTGATACCAAGGTAATAATAGACACTCTTATGAACTCTCGTACGAAGCCACCATTTTCGATAGGTACGATTTGAATGTCTAAGAGAATATATTTGACTCGATGAAAACGACTTCGATTCCTAGCAGCACTATATCCTGTAGATTGCAGTCAAGTGTTCATGATCAAATCTACAGAGCAATGAAAGATTTAATGAATGACTAACTTTAGGACAGATTCATTATCTGTATCCAAACGTGAGTGACAGCTCACGAGTGAAGCCATCTTGGAACCAAAACATGTAGTGACTTTCAAGAAGAGAAAAGGGATGCCCGTATTATCGCTTGATTAGTCCAGAGATCACTGCTACACATGAGAACCCATTGCTAGCGGTTCAATATTATTATATGAAAAAAACTGTGCTGAACCTTATGTTAAAGAATCTTCGCTAGACGAGATGAGGTAGAAGTCATCTTGGATATTGTTTATAATCTGACGTGCTTTGTCAGTAAACTCAGTTGATATATATATATATATATATATATATATATATATATATATGGGCAATACTGAATGCTTGGCTACTGACAGTCCATTATAATATTATTCTACATGAGTGCCCATGTAACATAACATTGCAAGACCAGTTATCCACTGTACCATGATGTATTATGCCAACCTGTGATTTGTCACTATCTGTGCTGTCGAGTGTGTACGTCCAATTAAACTTTAGTAAAGGTACACAGTCGTTGGTGTCGATGACTTCCAGCCATACATGAGTGTAAGAAAAGAACATTTGTCAACACCACGAACCCTTCCTATCATTCGCACATTATACACTCCATCTATGTCTACACACCATTGCGTAGGTCAAGTTGACATTCCATACTCGAACCACGAGCAACACAACAACACAGTATTTAACTCTGGTGATGTTCGAGCGAGCTTCAGTAATCAGAACACCAGAGGACTTTATCAACTCTTGCTCAGGGCAAGGGTCTTGTATTAAGAGTTTATCAACTGATGATGATGATGATGATGATGATGTCTGCTTCCATTCACTTATAATTATCTTTTGGTGGACATCATTAACGGGAATAAAATACCAACTTTATCACACTGGTGGTGACCCAGACAATACTTCGAAACAAATTTAATAGATGGAGAACAGCCCATTAATCAGTAGTGATGTGTAGTAGTGATGGGTGGATAGAATAACAAAGTAGACAGCAGAGATCCTGAGCTAATCAAGAGATAATAACATTAGTTCCTGACCAGTGCAGTACGTGATGTAGGAGTGTCATCAATGAAGTCTCATATGTATATTTATTGATAATCAGGCTCAGAGGTAGCCAAGTTGTGAATATGTTCCTTGACAACCAATAAAGAACTTTTGTTGTCAGCTCTGAGTCGTCAAGTCCTTCCAAGTATTATATTTGTCAGATAATTTGATCTCATTCAGTGGTCATACAAATGCAGGTAGGCCACAAAGGTACGGCGCCTACAATTACAGCCAGTGAACATAAGACATGGGTACACTAAGTCGAGAACATACACAAGGGTCAACGTAACAACAATCACACAAGCAAAAGATCCTGGGTTAGAAGTTGGGTTGAGAATCAATGAAACTATATCACACCATTGCCTTTATGGTGCCAGTGACCACTTGTGGGAAGATTACGTGTGTTACAAAACAGTGTACTTATCAAAACGCAGGCGATTGAAAAAAAAAAAAACAACGTCGAGATCAACGAAGCATGAATTCAAGTCAACATTGAAGAAAACAAGACAGTTACGTGCCGAGACTTATGAAGAGCAGCCGAGCGTGACAATGCCAACGAATGGATTCAAGTCAACGGTGACGAAGATACATTTTCTTTATAACTTAATTCCACAGTCGGGTATGGGTCAAACATCATCACCACACCAGAGTGATCCTTCTATGAACAGTGTAACAAGTATCAACAACAGCCGCTCATAACACAGAAAATAACAGAGAAGAAAGAAAGAAACAAAAACAGTGTGCACACTCAAGTCAGCAGTCCTTTCTTCTTCTTTTTCCTCGTTCGTCCTGAAAAGGACGGTGGTTGCGTTGTGTCTGTTTACGCCTAAGCTGTGATATCTGCACCCTTCGGTCGACACATCCGACTTCTGCACGGCATTTTTTGGGACCGAGTTTGCCTTCCCTCTTCGATCCGTGCTCGCTCAGCCAGACTGCACTGCTGCAGACTGTTTCCAGGACCACCACGTGGAGGTGGAGCACGGTCTTGACCAGCTCTGGTTCGCTGGTCCTGACGCAAGCAGTCAAGCTATGAGTCGCTGACGGCGGCCTCTATTGCTGCGTCTTTCGGTCCCAGTCAGCAGTCCAGAAAAGAAACATTCATCAGGAACCTACATCCAGATACAGTGTAGTTAGTTAGTTATAATTAGGTAGAATTATTGTTTGTATACTGTGGTGGATTTTGATGTTATGAAATGTTGTTGATATGTTTCCTTATTGTCCTGAATGAGGCCAGCTGTGAAGGTCCCTGATGCTAACAAAATTAGGGTTGAGTTATCAGGGTACCTTGCTGCTACCATCTTATGGCCTCAAGCAGACTTATTCTTGACTAGTATGAATGATAGCTACGTCTAATGTCTAGGGATATGCAAGTGTGGTGTGATGGTATTTTAACAATAATACACATCTATACAAACAAGTATTAAGGTCTAAGATTAAAGGAAATAACACCTGGGATAAATTTGTACAATTAATAATTTTTTTTATGATTTATTTGGTCTTGAACCTAGTATTCTTCTGGTCAGGACTTTAAAATGAAAAGAATTCAAGATACATACAAAATGTAAATTTTAGACCCAAAGGGACAATTGTCCAAACAAATACTGTTTAACTATACTAATAATGTTACTAAAATTTGTCTATTACTGGTTTCTAACACTGGATGGCGGGTTGGGATTCTATAATCACTCACAGTCTCTTTAATATACACTGTTACTGTTAAGTTCTCTGGGGAAATAGTTTATTCTTGTTATACAGGGGTGTGCTGATCTTAAAGCTGATGTAGAGTTAGGGTGCCAGATATTTTACTTATCTGTGCACACTTCAACAGTCTGTAAATTTGGTGTCACACGCTTTCGCTATGATAATGGCCAAAAGTAACAGGGTAGACTCTGCAGGTCCCTGTCACTACTGTGCATGAAACGACTTCTCACTGCTTCTCATAGACACATCTGGCACCGGACTAGTACCAGATAAAACCCCTGCAACAATGAAATAATGTCTCCTTGTTGATATCTTACTCAAACTGTTATTTATACAAATGAGAATACATAAGAAATAAAGAGCTGGGTCATATCTACTGGACCAATCCAGCACATCCATTACAAAGGGTACCAGTGTTGTTCACATGTCTCTCCTACAAAGGCGGCACTGCATCTGCAATAATATTATTAATCTTTCTTTTCTTCCATACAATAGGATAGGTGCTGTGTCCCTCTGGTCACCTAATAAAACCTTTTTATTTCACAACACATGTGCATTTACAAAACTGGCAATGTGTTATAGCCTAATTATACCTTCAGGCCCTGCACAAATCAGCTTGGGACCTGATTACTTACAGTCGTGATGGCAGCATCTCTCACTCACATTTTTTAAACAAAATATATATGAATAATGTCGGTCTTACCAGAAATTCAATGAAAAAACACAGGTACGTTGAATAGCAGACTCCAGATGTACTGCTGGCTGGACTGTGAAGCCTTTTAGTTTATGATATATTTGCTTTAATAAGGCTAATCACTTTTCACATAAATTCACAACGTCCTGCTCTAGGGACTATCGTATACAAATGGCGTCAAGCCTTTGAATTTCCTCAATAATATGAAAGGCTTTGGCCAATGAACGAACGACAATTTTGAAATTTGAAATTAAAAGCAAAAACAGACTTGATTTTCGGACACTACCAAGTTTTTTTTTTCCTCTCTCATTCTTAGATTTCTACTGCTAAATATATTTGGTGTTAAGCCATCCCATAATTTTCTCCCCCTTTTCTGCAACAGACTACATGTAACCTTTTCCTGCCTTTTTCAAGGACGCGTCAAAATTTCAACGTTAGTGCAAGTCCAAACGAGCATGTGTTGGTCTGTCTGTACGAACAAATGCAATTGTTACCGAAATTAGTACACAGGTTCACAAGGTCACCGCCCAGAGGCCAGCATAGTCATTTTGCGCCAGCACAGCTGGAGACAAGAGTAGCACATGAAACACGTAAAACATGATTTAGGTGCCTGGTAAAAATTCTGCACGGAAAACATTAATTTCTTTTCACCCATAGCTCAGCCTAGAGCACTACGGACTGGAAAACAGTCAATATTTTAGTCCACAACCACAAACACGTCGTCAAACCATGCCTAGACTGAGTGCTGCAGAGAGAGAAAGAGCGATAGGAATGATAACAGGCGGGATGTCCACCAGAGAAGCATCCAGACACTTGAATTGCAACCAGTCCACCATCGTCCAACTGCAACAACGTTTAATGGCCACTGGATCCATTGCAGATCGACCCCGTCAAGGTCAACCCAGAGTTACGACACCTCAACAGGACGCGTATATACGGCAGCTTCATTTGCGGAATCGGTTTTTGGTGGCAGCTGTAACAGCAAGAGATGTTGTTGGGAGACGTGGAACCATATCAGAGCACACCGTGCGACGTCGACTGCAGGCGGCAGGACTCAACGCCAGACGTCCTCGAGTCGGCCCAATCCTCTTCCAGTATCATCCCGAGCTCCAGCTGTACCAGCATGATAACGCACGACCACATACAGCTAGATCCACCACAGCGTTCCTTCAGGCCAATAACATCGCTGTCATACCATGGCCTTCATTGTCCCCAAATATGGCACCCATTGAACACGTCTGGGACGAGATTCGACGCCAACTCTACCAGCACAGACGACTGCAGACCCTGGATCATTTGCGAAGCGATATAACAGAAGTTTGGGATCGACTCCCCCAGGATTTTCTACGCACACTGGTTAACTCCATGCTGAGACGCTGCCACGCTTGCCTTGATGCCAACGGTGGCCAAACGCGCTACTGAGCGCGTTACAATGACAACAACGACATTTGTGACTTTTCACTTTGACCCCTACCTTACATTTGTGACTGTAGTTTTTTTAACACTGCATTCACTGCTACACGGATTGCGGGAATCGGTCGGACAATGGATACTGTTTCCAGTGATATCAAACATGTTACCATTATTTTATTCTCAGACATCTTGGTGAGTGATTCATGTAGTGATGCGTAATTAAAGTCGCTCAGTATACTTGAATGTTATAAAAAATCATCGCAGATCTTCCTTTTTCCCGGCAGGAAGTAATTATGCGTGTGTGTATATATGATTCTAAAGTGTGCCTATTGTTAGAAAAAGTATTGGGCTTGGCGGGGTATTTTTAAATTTTAAAGATCGCGACATCGTTTTCGACACAAGCTAACGGTATCGTCTCGCACTGTCGGCCCGAGTAGCTAATTCAAGCATCTAACACTTGACATGCCGGCAGCATGTGTCCGCTCTCTCAATCCTATGCGTTCGTGTGTTTTATTCTTTCTATCTTTCCTGGAACCATTACGCTAGTAGATTTTTTCAAATTTTTAACGTTAACCCTTGACGGGCGCGTTATAAAGTCCAATAACACCAGCGCGGCAATAAGGTTTTAGACTACTTCTATCTCAATGCTGTGAATAACAATTGTTTTGTTACAACATCAAGATAATTAACCAGAGAAATTTTTTTTAGAGCCCCAAGAAGCCCAACTAACATAAACGTTTTTGATTTTCAGGGCTATAAATGGAACAACAGACAGAAACGGTAGTAGGCGTATTACGCCAGGTATCTGAGACATTGGGTAGGGTAGACAAAAACAGCAAACTTGCCAATGTCAAGGGGAATGTTGATACGTTTTCAGGTAAATCTACTGAATGTAAGACCTGGCTCTTACAAATAGAGAGATATTCGTTATCAGTTCAGGCTTCAGACAATGAAAAGAGATTGTTAGCTTTTCTTACCAGCACACATTTAGTAGCTGATTTCATTAGAAGAAGGTTAGACACAGTGCCAGAGAAATCATGGCAAGATTTCAAACAGAAATTGGTGAAGAGATATGGAGAATTACAAGATGTTCACCTAGGATGGCAGAAACTTAGAAAGATAAAACAAAGCAAAGAGGAAACGATACAAATGTATACTGATAGAATGTTTAACATCATTGAAGACGTATTTCCAGCTGAAACGATAGACAGACAAGGAATAGATGACAAATTTATCGGTATTTTCGTAGACGGATTATATAGCGATGCCATCAAACTCCACTTAATAAGGAAAGATCATAAGACGTTAAAAGACACTATGGCTTCTGCCATTGCAGAAGAAAACATAAGGAGAAGGTTTGAGTTGAGAGTAGAACAGGCAAGGGTTGATGAAGAGGAGCCAATGGAGATAGATAATGTCGGTCGAGGAAATGGTCATGGAAGGAGACAACAAACAGGTCGCCGATGGGTGCAAGATATGGAATGCTATAACTGTCATCTGCGGGGACACAGAGCTAGCGTGTGTACATGGAGGGTGGTACGCAGGTATCAAAGCAGTAGGGCTACACATATGGGTAGTTATCATGGTCCGCGACAGGCTATGTGTAGGGACAGGGACGACACCTGGTGTCAACCTCAATACACCCACACACAGGGGGCACACTCATGCACGCACCGCAAGAGGGTTTTCGATACACCTCGTTACGGTAGATACAGTTGTCAGGGAAAAGGCAGACCTACTCACATGAGAGAGAGTGACAGGAATAGGATAAATAATAGGTCTCAGGAGAATAAACAGGTACCTATGTGAAAGAAACCAAGGATAAGGAAACAGAATGGAGATATATTAACAGTAAACGAAACGTACCATACAGATCCGAGATCGTTTTTGATAACAATAGGTGACAGAAAAATCAGAAGTCTCTTGGATTCAGGCGCTAGTGTTAGCTTATTAAGATTTGGGTTGTATAAACAGCTACGTCAGCCACCCAAATTGAAAAAAACACGCATGCAACTCACGTCAGTGTCAGGTGAAAGGTTAAAGGTGATGGGAATGTCAACGCTACGGTTTAACATTGGAACGAAGTCATTGATGCAAACTTTTGTTATAGTGAAAGGTATATCACGGAATTGCATATTAGGCAGAGATTTTATGAAGAAATACAGCGTAAGGGTGTACTTTGACATACAGAAGCTAAGGATTCAGGACGAGTACATTGACATGCAAGATGATATGCATATCGCATCAGTGATAAGATTACAGAAGCCGATTACTTTACGTCCGAATACGGTGAACATAGTCACAGGAAAAATTAAGAGGTCACCATATTATAAAATTGGACAGACGGTCAGAACAGTAGAATTCCATGATGCAGACATAGCCGATGAACCGTGCATAAACATGACGGAGGGGATAGTAGTGATAGGAAACAAGTCTCAATTTCCAGTTATGCTACTCAACACAGCAGCAAAGCATGTCACGATACCAAGAGGATTCATTGTGGGGAGAGTACAACACATGTCACACACTGAAGGCAGCAGACAAGGACAGGATAAATACAACGAAAGGAAAGATAGATATAGTGGTATCCGAGATAGGAAAACATACACTAGGAGGGGTAGCCAACAGTTAAGACGGGATTATATGAATACCAGTAATTGTCTAGCGTGTAGAGAACAGGAACGCATGTGGAGGGAAAGAAGATGGAGCCATAGAAACAACAATCGCATAGAATATAGGGAAAGAGACACAAGATGGAGAAACAATTGTCACAGACCGTACTACACATCCGATCGAGTACATAGGATAGAAATGGTTCAAGGAAGGGGGCGACAACCTTACTTCGGAGATAGACATACCAATAGGAAGTTATATGAGACTGGAACCGGTCAACAAAGAGATGGAATGCAGGGACGGAATACACAACAGGATAACATGAAGGATAGGATGAAAGAAATTAAGTCACAGATACGGACAGACCCCAAAAACAAAAGAAGATTACAAGACTTTATCACGAAACATCATGATGTATTTGCGTTAAATGACATAGAACTAGGAAGAACTAATACAGTCCAGATGGAAATAGAAACAACGACGGACAAACCTATTAGCATGAAACCATATCGTACGCCGCTAAAGAATAGACAAGTAGTAGAACAAGCGATACAGGACATGTTACAGGCAGGAATAATCGAACGGTCCAGGTCAGAGTGGGCATCGCCGATAGTCATAGTTGAGAAGAAAGACGGAACCAACAGGTTTTGTTGCGACTACCGGGCATTAAATAAGATTACAAAAACGATATCGTATCAGATGCCTAGAATAGATGAAATATTAGCAACACTGGGGAAGTCACGATGGTTCACAACCTTAGATGCGAGGTCAGGATTCTGGTGCATCCCAATGTCACCAGACGCCAAAAGGAGGAGCACTTTTTGCACACATGTTGGCACGTTTGCATGGAACGTGATGCCTTTCGGACTAAAGGGAAGCCCGACGACATATATGGCGTTAATGAACGAAGTGCTTCAAGGGATGCAAGCATTCGCCACAGCATACATTGATGATATACTGGTACATACGACGGGGTCAATGGAAGATCATCTATACCACGTAGAGAAAGTATTTAATAGATTACGACATCACAATGTTAAACTCAGGTTGCGCAAATGCAACTTCTTACAGCAAGAGATTAAATACTTAGGGTTTGTAATCAATAGGCAAGGCATTAGACCAGATGAAGAGAAAGTGCGAGCCATCAGACAAATGCCAGCACCATCGAATGTCCGCCAAACGAGAGGATTCTTACGAACATGCGGGTATTTTCGGAGCCACATCGTAAATTTTTCACAAGCAGCGGAACCCTTGATAAGCCTCACAACGAAATTTGCCAGGTTCAAATGGACACAAGACTGCCAGAGAGCTTTCGAGTACCCCAAGAACGCATTAACAGAAATCCCATATCTAGCACATCCGGACCCGAATAAGGAAATGATATTATATACTGATGCGTCAGATACAGCGATATGGGCATGCTTAGTACAACCGGCAAAGGAAGATGAGGAACCGGTTTTGAAGAACGTGAGAAACGAGAAACCTCTAGTATTTCTATCACATGCGCTGAGCAAAACGTAGCGGAAATGGCCTACCATAGAGAAAGAGGTGTTTGCCATCCACTATTCAGTACAGAAATTGGACTTTGACCTAAGGGGAATGCCATGTACGGTTAAAACAGACCACCAGCCACTAGTGACATGGTTAACTAAAGCGAAAGATCAGCCAAGGAAATTGCAAACGTGGGCGTTGAACTTACAAAGCTATAACATGAAAATAGAATACATCAAAGGTACCCACAATACGTGCGCAGATCTATTGTCAAGAATACCGTACCAGAATGGGATGACAATAGAAGGGGATGATACGCCGGAGATAGATGATCGTTTCAAACAGATCAACATAATAAATTCAAATAGAATGGAGACACAGTCAATATCAGGAACGGATGAGGGTCAGTCAGAAGAAGATCCACAACTGAGAGTTATCGACTTCAAGAAGGAGCAGGACAAAGATCCAGAGATTAGGCGGATGAAAAGGAAAATATGGAATGAAGATAAAGAGGCAAAGAACTTTAGGATAAACCCTCTGGACAATGTGACGGAATACATTAACCCGAAAGGAGATGGTTTGCCGAAGAAATATATTCCAAAACATCTTGTAAGGAAAGTACTCAAAGCTTATCATGACAATAACGGTCATATGGGGAGAGACAAGACGTTGGACGTCATTAAAAAGAGATATTATTGGCACATGATGAATAGTGATATAGTATCGTATGTGGACCAGTGCATCACATGTAAAACACGGAACTTGAGAGCATTGGAGTATCCCACACAAGAGATGGATACGCCAAATTATACGATGGAGAAGATCAGCATGGACATATCTGGATCTTATCCAACAACATTAATGGGGAATAAATACATACTACATATAATGGATATGCTATCAGGTTGGCCAGAATCTTATCCATTTAGCGAAGCTATGGCTAACAACATATTGCAAATTATAACTAGGGAATTTATCCCTCGACACGGATGTCCTTTATCCATACTTATGGACAATGGCAAGGTGTTTACAGGAACAGAGTTCCAGAAATTTGTAGAGCAGTGGAACATTAAACATATTAGAACTTCTGTTTAACGACCTCATGGAAATGGAAAGAACGAACGCCTCCATTCCACCTTACATAACATCATGGCGAAGGAAGTAGAAGGAAAACCGCAATATTGGGATCTGTATTTACCGCAGACACTAGAAGTAGTCCGTATGAACACTAGTGAAACTAACAAAATGTCGCCGTTTTATATGATGTACGGCAGGGAACCAGTGATGCCAATGGACACTATACTGCAGCCGAGGAGGAAATATATGGGAGAGGACCCCATGGAAATACTAGTCCGGGAAAAGCACAGAGCACACACCTTAGCACAAAGGAACATCAAGAAAGATTTTGAAAGAAGGCAAAGAAATGCGAATAAAAATGCAGTTGCACAGGAATTCAAGCCGGGAGACATAGTGTTCTATAGGAAACATGTTAGGAGTGGAAAACTAGACCAGAACTGGATTCCGAATTGGCAGGTGTTGCGTCGCCTTTCAGAAACAACATATCAAATATGGAAACAAGATCAACATAAAACCATCAAGGCGCGTGTACAACATCTAAGGTTACAAACACAGAAACCTATAGACATACCACCGCAGGAACAGAACAAGAGGAAGACCCATTATGTAGTGGTACCAGAGGACACAGATGAGGCTACATCAGAAGAAAGTTCTCCAGAAGAGTCATACACACCAAGAGCAGGTGGAAGTCGTATAGTCACTAGAGCGGAGATACATACACAACCTAAAAACCCAAACCAAAGATCTGGAATTTTTAACGATTCACAAAACAAACAGGAGAGAGGAAGAGAGAAAGATGGGGAGGACAAACAGGATACAGAGAGGAATAGACAGAGAAATCAGACAGAGGTGGAAATAGAGGAAGAAGAGGAAGATGTACAGCGTGATCAGGCGGGAACGTCGGGGGAGAGGAAAGGTTGACAGAACATTACCGGAAGAATTAAGGAGGTTGAGAAAAGTAAGAGATAACTCGGAGAGCGAAGAGGACATTCCGCTCATGGAATATGTACAGAGATTGCAAGAGAGAGAAAATAGATTAGCAGAGCAAGAGAAACAATTACGACAGTTGCAGGAAGCGGAGAGGCAGGAAGAAGAAGAGATGGAGGGATATGGACAAACAGACGATCAGGAGGACAGGGCGAGAGACATTAGAGGTGGAAAGAAGAGATATTATACGCCATCCGACGATTCGTCAGAATACAATATGCCACTCCCGAAGATAAGAAATACAGCACAAATGAAGGTACGCCCAAAGTGGAGAGGCAGACACAGGGAAACACAAGAGGAGGATAGACCAACACGAGGAAAGGGTCGGAAAACGATCAATTATGTAGAAAACAGGAGCAGACGGAGAAGGACTCCAGAAGAGGTATCGATGTCAAGTGACTCTGACAGTATGTTGTCTGAGGAGAGTGACGAACGTCACAGACATAGAAGACCGAGATTCCATAGAAGAGAGATAGTGGAAGGGAGCACACAAAAGACGAAGAGATGTGGGTCGTCTACAGACAATTCATCAGATTATAGAAGACGCCTTGAACAGTTGAGACAAGTAGAACAGGTGGATGTGAGATCGAAGAGTAGAGATACTATGGAGACAAGTAGGGAGACGGGTCGAAGAGAATACCGACACAAGACTAGAGCCAGCAAGGAAAATAGGAGAGATAATGGTATAGAAAGAAGAAGTAAAACAGATCGAGGGGATTTCCGATCTAAGAGCCGAGATAGGCTGAGAAATAGAAGTGATGATAGAAGAGATACGGGTCGAAGGAAATACCGATCCAAGAGTCCAGAGAGACTAGATACACAGAGAGATAGAACACATACGGATCGAAGGGATTACGGATCCAACAGTCGAGAGGCTAAGCAGGAGGAGACAAATAAAAGCAGTAGTAGAAGTAGAGAAACTACTAAGGATCGAAGGAGATACCGATCTAGTAGTAGAGAGGAGTCAAAGACGAGAAATAAGGATGGAGAAGGTACAAGTAGAAGTCGAGGTAGCGACGAGTTAAAGAGTAGAGAACCTGAGGGAAACTCAGGGAAAATGAAATGTGAAACAGTAGAAGAGAAACCAAAATACACAGTTGAAGAAGTAAGGAGCAGAGAGGTTCAGAAAAATTCTGGAGATACACGAGATACAGAGGTAGAGAGGAAGCAAAGTGTTGATGAGGTCAGAAGAGTAGAGGAGACTCAAGATGTGGATAAGCAGCAAGAAGCCCTGGAGAGCCTGTATAAACTTATGATGAAGTGAGATAGAGAGTGAGGAGGAGGTGGAGGCAGCTTTGTGAGGAGAGGCATAGCATACATAATACAAACAAGATGGCGGCGGTTGCTAGTCTTAAGGAGACAAGTATGATTGGTCTATACCGCACATATGAAGTAAACTGAGTACACCTGACCAATAGGGTACTGCAGTATAGGAGGAGATGAGTAAGAGAGAGGTAAGAGGCAGATTTGAAGCCATGGTAGCATGGGCGAAATTATAGGAAAAGCCGTGGTGACGACGGTAGGAATAATAAAGATAGAGTTATGGGGAAATAAGTGATGGTGAGAAATATTTGGAGATGAATAGAGAGTTATGATTGAGAAATTGGAGAGTACAGTTCCAATGAGGGAACAAGAGGTAGAGGAGATAAATGGGAGAAGGAGAGAAGTAGAAAATTGCAGCGGGAGTCTAGTTGTGGGCAAACTAGACGCAATCAGTTTACACTGAACATATTAAGAAGCTGAGTAGATCTGAATGATAGACTACTGCAGTAGAGAGAGAATAATTAAGACTCGAGTGTAGAGAGGTCAGAGCAGAGGCCATGGGAGATTGGCGATAATAGTAGAGAAAGACAAGACATGGGTAATGTCAGAAGAGATGAGGGGAAGGAAAATGGTGAAGATAAACCATGAGGACAATGGCGAATATGGGAGAATTGAGAAGCTTGGAGTATGGGAGACATAAGAAGCCAGGATGAAGGTAGCAAAAAGGTTAGAGATCGGAGAAGTCATAGGGGGATGACAGACAAGAGTATTTAGGGATACTGTGCCAGATGGAACGAATATAGTGGATAAGGGAGGAAGAGATGGCAGAGACAATGAAGTTTTGCGAAACCATAGAGATATAACAGAGAGATACATGGAAGGTACACATAAGTATGTTGGGAGAAGCCATGGGTAAATGGCAGAGATATAGAGAAAGGTTCTACAAGTAACCAAAATGTAACGAACATATAACGGAGGAATTATAAGTGAGACGACAAGAGGTGAATGTGAGTTTTGGACTGAACTAATATAATAAGAGAAGGTTTACGAAAAAGGGCAGAATGTTATTGTGGTGGGGCGCCGTTCGAATATATTTTGTGTTCGTTTATTATTATTATAGATAAATTGCTACCCCTGTCCACAGTTAATATATATTTGATTGCTCCAGCGGTCGCTCATAGTACTGCTCGTTATCCCGTTACATCCCGGGTAAAATCTCTCACTTTTCATAGTTTTGTTCCCTCTATCACAACACGCATACAGGTTCTCTACCTGACCAATGAGGAACTAAAACAGTCTTCTTTTCAAACGAATTCGACATCTTTTAATAACTGAAATTCTTTGTAGCATGCATACTCGTTATTCATGATTAATCCTTATTTATTAATTTTCTCCGTACATATTACTTTTAATTCAAGAGTATTCATGCTCTTGTACAAACCCTCTCCTGTCAGAAGGTACACACTTCGTAGTAGATCCATACTGGAACTTAAAAAGAAAACACAGCCAAAAACCACAGCTGTCACAAAGTGCAAGGTTTTACTTCACCTTGGCCATACACATATCAACACAAACTCTGACGTCATTTTCCGGTGCGCCTCATTTTCAATAAATATCCCAAATAGTGCCGCATTTATCAGCACTAACTCAAACTCAATAAATCTAACATGTGGTGTGCATGGGCAGACACCACAGTTATGAGGAACAAAAGAGTAAGGAAGAAAGAGATTGAAATACACGAATACGAAAGCAGGACAGATAAGTGCACAGGCACGTGAGGATAAAGAAATAGAAAGAAGATTAAAGAGTTAGGAATAGATAGACGATACGGAAACGCAAGTAGTTCGTATTAGGGGACCACACAAGGTATTTTAGGTCCAAAAGATAGGTGGAAGTTTAGCCAGGGGTGATAGCAATAATAAAGAATCAGTGATACTATGATGTTTAAGTGGGTCACAAACGATTGTATATATTATAAATTGAGTGTAACAGGCAGTTACAGTATATTGTGTGAAAACGTGTTAACTACAGAAAAAGTAAATAAGAAAGTGAGTACGAGTATGATGATGCTCGGTAGGTCATGATGGAATGACTTACAATGGTAGACATATAGAGCTGGATATGACAGCTAATGGAAAAAATGTTGAGCTCAGAAACAAAGTAGGGAATGGTGAGGTTCAAAGTGAAAATGGAGTGTGAAAGATATAATAAATTGTGGATTAAAGAAGTGTACAAGGTATAAATAGGTCACAGTTAGTAGTGATTACAGATTATGTTTTGTGGTCAGCATCATATGGTTACAATATGATGAGGTAGTAGGAAGATGATGATGAACACATAATAGATTACTCCATATGAGTAGAATGATGATATATATTTGATTTAAATGTTTATGTATTGTAGTACTGGTCAAGGAAGTAGACATATTAAGTTTTAGGGTAGAGGTAGGTGTAGTAATTAAGTGGAGAGAAAAATTTGTCCTCAGGGACAAATCTTGTTTTAGGATAGGGCAGGTAATGTGATAGGAAAGGGAGAGAACTGGGATAGGAATATGTAAGAATAATTTATGAGTAGTGGGACTTGGTTTTAGGTCAAGATTGTGTCACGAGAAACCCGTGGGGGAAGTAAAGAGTTGAGTTGACTCTTCAATGGTCGTCAGCTGAGAGCAGGTTAGAAATTAGACTAACCGTACGACCATCGACCATGTTACGGACAGCTGAGGTGCCATGTTGCTTATGGTACTGCTGCAGTGTGCAGAGAAGAAGAGAAGAAGACTTATGCAAGATATTTCCATAACAAATAGTTTTTCATGTCGAGCTGTGTCCAGCAGATATCGCCAGCAGTTTTATTCTGGTATGTAAACACTCTTGTAATTAGCTGAGAGCAGATAGACAAGGACAAGTGTTAAAGCAGTGGTCCAGCGTCGGACATGTAGGCAGGTAGTACAAAGAATAGTTTATAGCTACGAAGAAATCACCAGCACTGGTGATGCCCCAGACAATACTTCGAAACAAATTTAATAGATAGAGAACAGCCCATTAATCAGTAGTGATGTGTAGTAGTGATGGGTGGATAGAATAACAAAGTAGACAGCAGAGATCCTGAGCTAATCAAGAGATAATAACATTACTTCTTGACCAGTGCAGTACGTGATGTAGGAGTGTCATCAATGAAGTCTCATATGTATATTTATTGATAATCAGGCTCAGAGGTAGCCAAGTTGTGAATATGTTCCTTGACAACTAATAAAGAACTTTTGTTGTCAGCTCTGAGTCGTCAAATCCTTCCAAGTATTATATTTGTCAGATAATTTGATATCATTCAGTGGTCATACAAATGCAGGTAGGCCACAAAGGTACGGCGCCTACAAATACAGCCAGTGAACATAAAACATGGGTACACTAAGTCGAGAACATACACAAGGGTCAAGGTAACAACAATCACACAAGCAAAAGAACCTGGGTTAGAAGTTGGGTTGAGAATCAATGAAACTATCAGAATATCCTAGATTGCTTTTGATCTCTAATGACGTTATTTCGCACTCCTGTGTGGGACAAACTCATGAGCTGGAGTTTTCAAAATGAAATGCTTTACGTTTCGGTCTCCCAGAGTTTCTCGTCTGGAGCTTTGACCGACATCAAAAGACTTGTTGGTCTCCTAGCGGGTTTCCCTTAGAATGCCCGTGTTCCAAGATCAAAGGGTACTAGGGATTCTAGAATTTCCCTGAGTGAACTTCAAAGGGTCTGTTCCGTCTCTCTCACGTGCTGTCTGGCTGTCGAGTATTACATGATTGACAGATGTGCTCGCGTGAGTGGAACGAAGTATAACCAAAGCGTGATTTGTTTCCTGCTATGACTGACAGGTCTAAGAAGATTGTAAACACCGCGTTTGCCAGTGTTTAAAGAAAGAGGGCGGGGACAAAAGGGTAAGCTGCAGAAGACAGGACGGGTAGTGTAATGTATGTTTTTGGCTAGCAAATCAGAGAGCAGCTATTAGGTTACAATAGGCTGTTAGATTACTGTAGACTCTTTTCCATTACACGTCACAGATGAAGAAGACATAGACATACATGAAGGACCTGAAGAAGGGATAGGCAGACATGAAGGAGATGATGAACAAATAGACAAACATGAAGAAGATGAAGAAGACATACACAGACATGAAGAGGATGAATAACACATAGACAGACATGAAGGAGATGAAGACATAGACAGACATGAAGGAGATGAAGAACACATAGACATACATGAAGGAGATGAAGAAGACATAGACAGACATGAAGGAGATCAAGACATAGACAGACATGAAGAGGATGAATAACACATAGACAGACATGAAGGAGATGAAGACATAGACAGACATGAAGGAGATGAAAAACACATAGACATACATGAAGGAGATGAAGAAGACATAGACAGACAAAAAGGGGATAAAGAAGACTGTGATGATATTTTGCTTGTATCCTTTTATTCCTCTTCTTCCTTTTTCTCTCTCTCCATTTATTTCTTAATTTTACGCACATAAACCTGACCCATCACCGCACCTTAGATTTGTTGACCTCTTTTCATAGTGCAATAGTGATATTTCACGGCTAATTAACCATTGTAATTTGAAGTGTTACTTAAGAGAACGGAAGAAGTCGGGACATATATAGAAGATGAGGTCATAGGTTTAAATTTTAAAATGAAATTTTAAAATACGCTGAGGAAATTTTTGGGATAAACTCCATAATAACATCCATGATTGAATACAACTGGATGGGCAATTCTAGATGTTATAACCAACAATTATGATTAGAGCCTGGTCAGATTGTAATAAGCACGTGCGGGGGCCGAAAGTTGCAATATAATCTGACACTTTCACCAGTTTAGAGCACTGTGAAATTCACCTCGTCAAGAAGACAGCCAGCTAGCCAGAGTAAGGAATAGGATCAGAATTCCATTTATCGGACCGGACCTTGTTTGAGCATCTTGTGGACTTATATCCCAGGAAAACTCTTATCTACATTTACACGGAAAGCAGGAATACTAGGAAATTTGAAACACAAAGTCAGAGTGGGAGCCTAGTGTAAAGTAATACCACAGACCGCGTGTAAGAGGCATCTTAAACAAGTTGCCTTAACTATTGCTCTGAGCCAGGAGTCAGTATTCCTAAAGAGATTTTAGAGTGAGTTGTATATTTTAAAATTCTATATTTTGCATTTATTAACATGTGAAAATTGCTGATGGATGTCCAAGTCATCTGAGGCTGGCAACCTCAGCATAAAGAATGATGGTTTCATGAACCACCACTGCAAGAGCTGGTGACTTCTTTATGCGGGTTTCTCATACAAAGGACCAACCATCGGCGGGAGCAGAAACATTTGGCAGCTAAGTACAAACTTAAAAGCTGCAAAGTGAACTTTTCAGACAATTCTCTCAATATTCATAACATCACCCTGTTATGATAAACTTTTTAAAAAAAGAGTTATTCAGTTTACGCTGTTAAATATAATAGATTATTACATTTTTTATTTGTATATATACAAATTTATAGTTGATTTAATCCTTTTCAGTGTACTGCACCCGTATGTCTCAGTCATCTTAAATACACTTAAAACAGAGCTACTAAATTAAGATTTCTTACTTACTTACTTATTCGTTCCTCTTCTACCGTGAGGTGTAGAGGTTTGTAAGAGAGAGCGCCATATTATTCTATCGGCTGTCTTCCTCCTGGCTTGGTTCCATTCTAGTACTCGGTCCTTCAAAGATTGTCTAATGTTGTCCTCCCAGCGGACTCTGGGTCGTCCTGGAGGTCTGAATCCCTGGCTCTTAGTTTCCCATGCTTGTTGTGGTAGCCGATCTTCTCCCACTCTGCAGACATGGTCAAACCATCTCAGTTGGGATTGTTCTACTTGGGTCTGCAGGGGTTGGGTTTTTAGGCCCTGACGTATCGTCTGGTTGCGGACCATGTCTCTTCTTGTTACTTCAACCACCTTCCTCAGATACCTCATTTCTGAGGTTTGGATCTGGCTTTTGTGGGTTGTAGTCACTGCCCATGACTGAATTAAATCAGTTGGGGACTTGAACGAGTTAAAATACATATTTATTCTTCATAAAAGGTGTCGGTCAGATACAAAGTTAACAATTGCTCAGTCCAATTCTGCATTGTTCTAGACGTCTGAATTATCTTATGAAACTACCTCGAGGTAGAAGCATCATCATCCTTCTATCTGTATCTCTGCCAAGAGTACTCTTGTACGAAGGTAGATACCTTTGAGGACCCACACTATATACTCTAGGGTTTTGTTATTGTTGAACCATCACTGCATAGCAAAGTGGAAGCAACCCGTGATAAAGACATAGACAGACATGAAGGGCATGAAGAAGACATAGACATATATGAAGGGGAAGAAGAAAACATAGACATACATGAAGGGGATGAAGAAAACATAGACATACATGAAGGGGAAGAAGAAAACATAGACATACATGAAGGGGATGAAGAAAACATGGACAGACATGAAGGGAATGAAGAATTAGACATGGAGGGTGTGAAGAAGACATAGACATGAAGGAGATGAAGAAGACATAGACAGACATAAAGGAGGTGAAGAAATACATAGCCATGACGGAGATGAAAAAGTCATAGATAGACAAGAAGGGGAAGAAGAATACATAGACAGACGTGAAGGGGATGAAGAAGTCATGGACATACATGAAGAGGATGAAGAAGTCATAGACACACTTGAAGCGAAAGGTTTTTATGAATGTAGTATTCAGTAGTTGTAGTTACTGAAAAGAACTGAAGAAGAATTCAGTGTGACAAGAATGTAGTCCTAGTGTCAGAGACGAGCACTGGTATCACAGGATAGTCACGGCTGTGAAGATCTCTACTTCAGATAGTATTCAGGTTAAAGATAGAGCCTAAGTTGCCACCTTGCTATGTAACTAACGTTTGATAATCAAACAAATTCAGCAAAACTCAATTCAACAATATAAAATTAATAAGTCAGCTGATTACGTTTACTGAATCAATTTATTATGTACATCTATCTTTTTTTCCTTGTGCAAAAGTGAATGATGAAATTTGAATGAATAAAAATTAATTACAAAATTGCTTTATAGTTGAGTTACACTAAATAACTAAATAAGACGCCCTTTCTGAAATCTTCTGAATAGCATAAAATGTTCCTCCAAATGTTCCTTTATCACTTAAGTATATTTTATCTGGTCTAATGTTTCAGAACTGTTTTCTCATCCCTACACAAAGTTAATAAGCTTTGATTCTTTTGACTTCTCACAATGGTTGCAGGAATTTAGTCACATAGAATACTAGTATTAAAGTCCTGTGACTGTCCTCTATGAGTATGCATAGCAGTATCAGTTGAAGGTCCGGCACTGGACCACCTAGCAATGATGGCCCCAGAGCTGAATTTTAGATTACAATATCTGATGCTCCTGTGTTGTTCAGGAAGGCAACTATCGACCTAGGATTCTAGATCAACCTGGGGACAATATGGGACAAGTGGCCAGCCTTTGGTTATAGAGCCCACAAGCCTAAGTGTCCATGAATGATAGTGTTCAGATGCTTGCATGTATATGAATGATACATGGATCAGTTCTGAATAGAATAGCGAGACAAGACAAATGTCTAACTGCATAAATCATTCTAACGTAATACAGATACATGAATAAATATAATACATTTTTATACATGATGATGATGTTACCGTCGCCTTTTAAACTCTCGAGTGCCAAGTCCATTATTCCAGGGTAATAATTTAAATTGACCACTCCTACTGACATTTCTGCTAGCCGTTGGCAAGCATCGAATTCCTTTCTATCCACAACTCAAATACAGTTCAGTCCTCTGGCCTGATCCTGATACAATTCTATATAAATACGCTGTAATAAAACATTTAATTATTCATAAATTTACATACCCTCTAGAATCAATAATAATAATAATAATAAATTCTTTAAGCGCCAAACACGGCGCATAAGGCAGAAACCAGTGCTCTCCAGGTTGTTCGTTGTGACGCCACTCCTCTTAGCTCTTGCACATTATTTAGACCCAACGTTCTTCCTTCTCTTATTATTGTTCTTCTGAGTGTTTCTTTTGATCTTCCTTTTTTCCGCTTACCCTCAGGAACCCAAGTGAGCGCCTGTAGTGGTATTCTGTTGTTTTGCATTCGTAGGACATGACCGATATATGACCATCGTCTTTTCCTTATATAGTCGGAGACATATTTCTGCCTAGAGTCAATGCAAAGCACATAATAGACTTGGTTTGGTGATGGAAGAACTGCACGGCAACAGATGGTAAAAGTTTAGCCTTCACAAGCGACTTCCTCCGTCCGTCTATCTGTCCTCTGCTGTGTGTGTGTGAAGTTTGAAATTTCCTCTGCTTGCCCTTTTATAGGGGGTGGGTGGGCGTACCAGAGAGCAATGCGTTGTCACAGTTATCAGACTGCGTATTTGGTGCAGACTTGAGCGAGTTTGTGTTAGCTGGGTCCAGAATTCTTCTTCATGCTTCTCAACCCTGTTATCCATGACTTTTATCTATATCTCCTGTTACTTTCCATAACTTCTGCTTTCCTATTATACAACGTTTTCCGCAATTGGTTCCTTCGATTTATATCAAATTTTTAAAGACAATCAACACAGCAGTTTTCAACGTGCTGGCGCCTTTACTTACAATTTTCTCCAAAAGTACTGCACACAGCAACTATTCCTTTACATTGAATAAAGCTGCTCTTATCCTCCAAAAAAAAAACGAAATAACTGTCATCACTTTCTGTCACTGCATTCACTTGTACGACCCACGAATCCATATTTATTCTAGCACACTTTCCTTTCCTCTGCAGAACGCCCTTGCAAAAAACCGGTTTGTCTACAAGCGAGCTCACGGCTTCTGATTGGCTGGCAATATTCTTCTTTCTCTCATGACAGGGCATTGTGTTTACAACTCGTTACAAAGACACAGACAGACATGAAAGGATGAAGAATACATAAACGGACATGAAGGGGGTGAAGAAGTCATAGACGAACATGAAGGGAATGAAGAAGACATAGACAGACATGAAGGGGGTGAAGAAGACATAGACAGACATGAAGGGAATGAAGAAGACATAGACAGACAAGAAGGGGATGAAGAAGACATAGACAGACAAGAAGGAGATGAAGAAGACATAGACGGACATGAAGGGCATGAAGGACACATAGACAGACATGAAGGGGATGAAGAAGACATAGACAGACATGAAGGGGATGAAGAAGACATAGACAGACAAGAAGGGGATGAAGAAGACATAGACAGACATGAAGGAGATGAAGAAGACATAGACAGACATGAAGGGGTTGAAGTAGATAGACATGAGGGGGAAGAAGAAGACACTGATAGACATGAAGGGGATGAAGAAGAAGACATAGACAGACATGAAGGGGATGAATAAGACATAGACAAGGAGGGGATGAAGAAGACATAGAAAGGCATGGAGGGGTTGAAGTAGATAGACATGAGGGGGAAGAAGAAGACACGGATAGACATGAAGTGGATGACGAAGACATAGACAGACATGAAGGAGATTGCGAAGACATAGAGCTGATGGCTTGGGACAGGAAGACTTGACATACGTTTGCTGAAGAATCGTGCACCTTGGGGGGTTGAAAAGTGAAAACAGAGGATCTACTTTAGATGACTTGTTTATGTCAATTATAAAAGATTAAGAAGACATGGACATATCTTCAACGAATGGCACAGAACAACAACGGCTGACAAAGTCAGTGTTCCTTGGGGTGGGGGGGGGGGGGTGGGGGGGAATACGTTTAAGAAAAATTAATATTCAGTTATAATCACAAAAGAAGTACAGGGGTAAAATTTTTAGACGTACATTTGCATTGTTGTCACAAGCATAACTTATGAAAAAGACAAAGAGTTTTATCAAGAGCAGATACAGTAGCAGGTAGGAAGCAGAGCATCCAGGCCACACACACAAAAATAATGCATATTCCCAACTCAGCAGAAGTGAACAAGTGGTAATCTTCAAACTTCGCACAGGTCACAACAGATTGGAATACCATCTATTCAACAAGCTGAAGATAGGAACTACCAATGAGTGTAACTGTGGCACCGATAAAATGGCTGCTGAATATCTACTTTAAAGGTGCCAAACATATGAGGAACACAGAATCCCCAAACCCATTCCTGGAAAAACTCTACGGAGATACCAAAAGCCTCAAGCTGACTACTACTTTCATTGAACATATTCTGTTGATGCCTGAGAATGTACGAGGACAAAGAAGAAGAAGAAGTAATGCAGAAATAAATATTCCAATAATTCTATTGCACAGAATAAATGTGAGTGACTATTTATCATTCAGATCAGTAATTCTTACATCGTTCACAAACGTTTTGTGTGTGTGTGTGTGTGTGTGTGTGTGTGTGTGAAAGATATGACGAATTACTCATTAATGATAACTGACTACCCACTTGTAATCCATGCAATAGAGTGGTATAGATATTTTTTTTTTCCTACTAGTGATTATGATAACAGTGTTCAAAGTGGATTTGTAATTTATTTTTCTGCTAGCGATTATGGTAACAGTGTTCAAAGTGGATTTGTAATTTATTTTTCTGCTAATGATAACATTGTTAAAAATGGGTTTGTACATTTTTTTTTTCCCTGCTATTGATTATGGTAACAGGTTCAAAGTGGATTCATAACTTTTTTTTCTGCTAGTGATTATGGTAACTGTTCAAAGTGGATTTGTAATTTATTTTTCTGCTAATAATTATGGTAAATTATGATTATTAAACGTGGATTCATACACTGTTTTTTTTTTAAAATTTTATTTACTCGTCTTTAGTACCGTTTTAGTGCAGTACGTTCGACTGGCTAAGCAGTAAGAGTACTTTCCTCCCGCGGTACAACATTACCAGGTTCCGGGATCAAAACCTGTTGGCGTCACGCTCCAGTCTACCCAACTGTAAATGGGTATTTGACTCTGCTCTTGACTTAGGGAAAACAAAGACAGCGAGAAAATGAACTGGTCACCCCAACCTAGTATAGTGAAGTCTCTAACATGTAACTCCACTAGGACAGTATCTGCTATGAGACTGCCTTCACATTTACATTTCAGTACCACGATTGTCAACAAGCACTTGGGAGAAAGAGTTGATGCCCTTGAGTTGTGGGTATATAGAAGAATGGGGTACGTCTCATGGACAGAGAAGAAAGCAAGTAAAGAGGTCTTAGAAAATTTAGGAATAAAATGAGAATTAATGAAGGAGATCAAAATTAAACAGCTAAAATATTTTGACCATATAAAAAGACAACTCTTTACTGAAGACCATAATAGAAGGCGGAGTTGAAGGCAAACGTGTAAGGGGGAAGACAGCGCTATAACTGGGAAGATAATATGAAGAGATGGACAGGAAAGAGTCTATGAGAGTGCACCACCAAGACAAGAGACAAGAGACGGAGATCCATTGCAGCCGACCTACTATGTGAAGATGGCAACTGATGATGGTGATGATCACGCCTGTCAGGTTATTAACAGGGGATGAAGAAGACATAGACAGACATGAAGGGGTGAATAAGACATAGACAGACATGAAGGGTTGAAGAAGACATAGACAGATATGAAGAGCATGAAGAAGACATAGACAGACATGAAGAGCATGAAGAAGACATAGACAGACATGAAGGGTTGAAGAAGACATAGACAGACATGAAGAGCATGAAGAAGACATAGACAGACATGAAGGGTTGAGGAAGACATAGACAGACATGAAGAGCATGAAGAAGACATAGACAGACATGAAGAGCATGAAGAAGACATAGACAGACATGAAGGGTTGAAGAAGACACAGACAGACATGAAGAGCATGAAGAAGACATAGACAGACATGAAGAGCATGAAGAAGACATAGACAGACATGAAGAGCATGAAGAAGACATAGACAGATATGAAGGGTTGAAGAAGACATAGACAGACATGAAGAGCATGAAGAAGACATAGACAGACACGAAGGGTTGAAGAAGACAGACAGACATGAAGAGCATGAAGAAGACATAGACAGATATGAGGGGTTGAAGAAGACATAGAGAGACATGAAGAGCACGAAGAAGACATAGACAGACATGAAGAGCATGAAGAAGACATAGACAGACATGAAGAGCATGAAGAAGACATAGACAGACATGAAGAGCACGAAGAAGACATAGACAGACATGAAGGGATGAAGAAGACATAGACAGACATGAAGGGTTGAAGAAGACATAGACAGACATGAAGGAATGAAGAAGACATAGACAGACATGAAGGGTTGAAGAAGACATAGACAGACATGAAGAGCATGAAGAAGACATAGACAGACATGACGGGTTGAAGAAAACATAAACAGACATGAAGGGTCGAAGAAGACATAGACAGACATGAAGGGGTGAAGAAGACATAGACAGATATTAAGAGGTGAAGAAGACATAGACAGACATGAAGGGTTGAAGAAGACATAAACAGACATGAAGGGTCGAAGAAGACATAGACAGACATGAAGGGGTGAAGAAGACATAGACAGATATGAGAGGGGTGAAGAAGACATAGACAGACATGAAGGGCACGAAGAAGACATAGACAGGCATGAAGGGGAGTCACAGGTGTAGCCGTTGTGAAAATGCTTTTATTTACATTGTTCGTTTAATTTTTTTTTCTTTAATAAAGTTGCATGCCTACGATGCAGACGTTGTTTCAGTTGTTTCAGGCTCTTAGTTTTTTTCTATTTTACAAAAGATGTTGGGAGTTATAAGAAACTCTTCAATGAAAGCTTACGATGATAGTTATATAAGTTTTTAAACTAATAAAAAGGTATTGAATCAGTTTTACCAATAACAGTTCACATGAGATTGTGATTGTCTCATGTGAACTGTTATTTGTAAAACTGATTTAATACCTTTTTATTAGTTTATAAACTTATATTCTTTACCAGTTTTACAGCAGCCCCTAAATTTATTTACTTATACGATGACAGTTAACAGAGCTGCATACTACATAGGTCAATCAATCAATACCCTTTAGCTCCCCAAGGAGCATAGGCCTTCAACAAACACACGCCAAGTCATCCTGTCCTGTGCCATTCGCTCAAGTTCTTTCTATGTTTTCCTCCTCATTATCACCTCTGTTTCCAGTTCTCTTCTCCATGTGTTTTTTGGTCACTACAAGGTGACTACAACATTTTATATGTTGCTAGTCTTCGTTATCGTTTAATTTGTGACTCCCTGTGGAGCATGAAGCTACGCCCCTGAAGCTGGCCTCCTTGAAGGAGTCGTGCAAACAAGTAATCACGTACTTTTACAGTGGTGTTTTCTGTGGCATATGATGAAGTGGCCAGCCTATGCAGAATCTCATATTAGTCGCTTTGTACAACATGATACAAATCTAATAAATGTAGGGACGAGTAAATCAAAGATTAAGAGCTTAATTAAAGATTTAATAACAGATGAATGAAAAGCAGAGTGGGATACAAATCTGAAAGGAAGACATGCATATAAGATGTTCAAGGCTCCAACAAGAAAATGTCAGATATCTAGGGAATTGAAAATTCCCAGTAATAAGAAACTTCTCAGACTACAGCTGGGAAAAGGCTATTTCAGAATAGAAGAACCTTACTGTACCGGATGTCTACAAGACAATAATATAGAACACTTCTTGTTAAAATGTAAGAGGTATGAATAAATGAGAATACCAATATTAGATTATTTGCAGGCATCAAATCTACCTATAAATATAGAAGAGGTGTTAAGAATAGACAGACCTTGGGAAAAGGTATCCATATGTTTTTTATCCATGTTAGGTTAATGTATGCATGTTTTCAAAACTTGCACTTTTTAACGTATTATGTCAGCGCGTACTTTACCAAATCAATTAAGTAATAAAAAATGAGCTACAAATTCGTTCGTCTTTATGAAATGTTTTTATTGACATTGATTATTCCAGTTTCGTGTTTAATAAGTTGTCACGTCTACGCTGCAGACCAAATAGACCACAAAATGTTTTCTCTTTGGACATGAGTTCTAGTATAACCGACAGATCCTATGTCTTGGTTGAACGGAGCTCACCTCGCTAACTCGAGGCAAAACTCCTATTTAAAAAAAATCTTGTCTAATTTCAGGTTCAGTGAGTTTTTTGCGGCTTCACGCCTGTGACGATACGTTTGTGCGTGTATTTTTCCGACCTTTTTTCTCACACTCATCGTTCTGTTATTTGGCATATCTTATGCGCCTACAATTTCCTCTCCCTTTTCATCGATGTGTATGCACTTTCTCTGTCACTTCACGGCTGTTAGACAAGCCAGCGGATTATGTTTTCGCCCCGTGTCGGTAATGATACGACAAACGTGGTAAGATTTGTCGACCGTCTAAGTAACTCATCCGGTCAGACACGGATGTCCATCTGGGAGGTGGTGTTTATCGCTCACACGCCAGACACACCGGCGGAGAAAACAAAAGAAACCAAGTTGGGTGTGGCTGAAACACCGGTTAGGTTTAAGATTACCCCACATGGAAACAGGGGGAAGCGAGGCAAATCGCTAATCGCTTCCGTTGAGGAGTGTTTGTACTAATTACTACCAATAACCTGTCTGGGGAGATAATATTGGCAGAAGGAATCAGTGAGGAATGAGTTCACAGATGTGTTCGCAAGTTTGCACAAGTGCAATCGGAAGTAAGCAGGCCATATTTGCAAGATAGGACACGAGTTAAATTTTAAAGTAGCAATTTTAAACTTGCGAGGAAAGAATTACATTACCAACCCGACCCCACCCAGATCTAATCTTAGGATTGACCAAAATCGAGAGCAGAAAATAAACTTTAGCTCTCATTGGAAAGTTTGTCGGAAATACCATGTGAGACTTGGAGTGTGAAATGAGAATATAATCTGGCACATTCGGAGACGAAATCAGACTGCATTTGCAAGACGTCAAAGTAACAACTCCCAGAAGCCAGAGAAGAATAAGACTGGATTCCAAATTAAGTGACAGATCAGAGTACTTTGGGCATCTTTGAAACTTAAAAGAAAACCCGCATTTTCTAAATACAAAGACTAGAGACTTAAGGAATCAGAGCACCCGTCATAAGAGGGATTCTAAAATTACCCCAGACCAAGTGTTCGAAGCATCTAACCTAAGTTGCTGTGTCCATGTGTCCACTCACCTGTGCCCGGAGATTGTAGATCCCATTTGGGTTTGTGGTACGAGGCTACCTTACTGTTCGTGGTACGAGACTCGTTTGAAGTAAGAGTCTTTGCCACTATCTTGTGATTCAAGAGCAGGATTCGACACTAACAACTTACATTGGATGAGTTGTGTAGAGAAGTGCCCTCATCACAAAAGACTTGACGAAATACCTGCTGCAGTACCCAAGCATTTGAAGAGCTAAGTTCTTATTAAAAGGCGAATGCAACGGATTTTTAAAAAAATAAATAATTCCCCTATCAAGTCTCTATGAAGACACAACCTTTACCAAATGTCACCCATCGTTTCTTATTTATATTAAACTGTTAAAGAATAATTGATTATTAAATTTGTTATGTGTTATTTTACAAATTCATAGTTGACTCAGTTACTGTAGATATGAGCGTATGATCCATAATCTTTATATTTACATCTATAGAGCCAAATAGATAATAAGAGGAATTTCGCTGAATTTAAATCAGCTGGGGGCTTGAAGGAGCTAACATTAAGTATTGCATAACCATCTTCAGCAAAGGCGGCGGGTCAGATACTAAAGTTAACATTGTTCTGTCTCATGCAGCATTGTTCTTGACATCTGAAATATCTTATGATGACTCCCTTGAGGTAGACACATCATTATCCTTCTATCTACAGCTCTGCAAAAAGTAATCTTGTGCGAAGGTAGACATCTTTGAACACCCACATTAGTTACTCTTGAGTTTTGGCCACTGGGACGACCCAGACCCGTGACAACGCCCAAAGAGTTATTATCAACAGAGCCGGACCAATGAATTTTTCAGAGTGGTGCGAGGTCTCGTTTATATGACCACCCCGCTAAGCACAATGCTATAGTATACATATGTGGAAGGGAAACTCAGTGCAGATAATTACACCCTCACTGACTCTTGAAATCATCCACTTAGTTCCAGGGATTCCCTCATGTGGTGAAACATGTTGAGAACACAGCATTGCACATTATGCTTGGAGGAGTCACTTTGACCCCAGATGTAACCCTGGCTTTTACCTGGTTGTATAAACATTTATAACACATAAGGAAGGGAAACCCGAGGCCTGTAAACAGTAAATAAATATAGGACAAACATAAAGGTATTGTTACGTGCAGTCTTTGATATCTTACAATATTATACATAGGTAATTTTTTAGTGCTTAAGGGAAAGTCATTATTGAGTTACTTCCCTTGAACTCCGCGGATAAATACATTTTACTGCGATTTATTCGTTGTTTGGGTAATAATAGATTGTTCTTGCTTCAGAATATCTATGGCCTGAATTTATGTGTATTGTTTGTCTGAGTAGGACAAGTCTGTCTTATATCTGTATATCTTTACATATCTAAGTCGAACTATATGTTCTGTTGTCTCTAGAGAGGTCAAAGGCTATTCGGCGGATGTGTGGCTTGAGTGGTGGAATTTGGCTTCGTCCTGATAGGGAATGTGTGTGTTTTGCTATGTCGGCTTGATGCCTTGAAAAGTGATCTCAGTGGTTTTGGGGAAAGTGATAGTCGTCTAGACCTATCGTGTATGCTTTACCCCAGTGTTTATTCATCTTGCCAAGGAATGGCAGTTTCATATTCCCTCTACCAAGGTAATCAAAGATACTCTTATGAACTCTCGATCGAAGCCACCATTGTCGATAATTACGATTTGAATGTTTAAGAGAATATATTTGACTCGATGAAAAAACGACTTCGATTCCTAGCAGCACTATATTCTGTAGAATGCAGTCTATTGTTCATGACCAAATCTACAGAGCAACGAAATGTTGTATGAATGACTAACTTTAGAACAGATTCATTATCTGTATTCAAACGTGAGTGACAGTTCACGAGTGGAGCCATCTTGGAACCAAAACATGTAGGACTTTCAAGAAGAGAAAAGGGATGCCCGTATTATCGCTTGATCAGTCCAGAGATCACTGCTACACATGAGAACCCATTGTTAGCGGTTCAATATCATTATATGGAAAAATATGTGCTGAACATTATGTTGAAGAATCGTTGCTAAACGAGATTAGGTTTAGAAGTCATCTGAAATATTGTTTACAAGCTGACGTGCTCAGTCAGTGACGTCAGATGATATATGTATGGGCGATACTGAGTGCTTGGCTATTGACAGTCCATTATACCATTATTCTACATGAGTGCCCATGTAACATTGCAAGACCATTTGTCCACTGTACTATGATGTATTATGGCAACCTGTGATTTGTCACTATCTGTGCTGTCGAGTGTGTACGTCCAATTAAACTTTAGAAAAGGTACACAGTCGTTGGTGTCGATGACTTCCGGTCATACATGAGTGTGAGAAGAGAACATTTGTCAACAACACGAACCCTTATCATCATTCGCACATTATACACTCCATCCATGTCTACACAACACTGCGTAGGTCAAGTTGACATTCCATACACTACAGTGGGGCAGGCAACACCATAGGGATCTTGTCAACTGATGATGATAGACGCCTGTCTTCCCGCCTAGGAGTGTTCTGGTGTACTTTATCAACATATATTATATCCAACTAAATATCAACTTTATCAACTGGTGGACCAGCTTTCTGGGTTTGACCTCGCAGAAATTCAGAAGTCAACAGATTACCGATACCAGACCGTTTCCTGTGGCTGATACGACACACTTGCAGTATTGGTTTGCTCTTTGTCAACGCTTCGTCACGTGACCTGTCAAGTGAATGCAGTATGTAGGTCAGCGTTGTTGACATTTTTTACATTAGACATTATAGAGTTTCACAGAACAGTTGGATCAATTCTTGTCAGTGTTAACAGAAAGACAGTATTTGTGAACTAAGAAGTCCTGGTTTCATCGATGGATCTTCTTGTTTGCCATATATGAACTTTAATATTTAAGGCCAGAATGTTTAATTGAATAAAGTGGCAGTTTGTTTGTTTTCATGAAAAATAACTTTGCCATTACTGTAAGACTGAGCCTATTTTGCAACACATACTATCATACACATAATTTATATATATTTATGTTTACATGTTATTTGTTTGTATAGTATGTTAGTTTCTATGTCAGCGGGTTGTGTTTAAGGTTGGGCGGCGTCCTCACAACAGAGTATCCCACGTCATAGAGGGTCCGTTGTGGGCGTTTTCTATAGGTGCAATTTTCTTGATTGAAAATTTGCTGCGACAACTGTTGCTTTTGTGTTAGCTGTGAAGTCTGTAATTATTGTTATTTTTGTAATATTTCTTTGTTCTTTAGTTTTGTTTTGATTTGTTTGTAATTTGTTGGTCTAACCTTTTCTATCTTTCAGTTCTATTCATAATTTATATTCATATATTGTGACGTCATTTGGGTTGTTATTCTTTGCAGATTCAGTGATTATCTTCATTGATTTCCCTATTTGATTTATTTTGATTTCTGCAAACGTTCTTGTATTGTCAGTCCTATTTGTACTTTATGTATTCTGTTGGTTGACATATGTTTTATATGGGTATATTTCATAAGACACAATTGCCTGTGCACTGCACTTGGATTATGGTATAGACCAGTACCTGATTATTATTACTATTATACAAGACCTTATTAAAGGCTTGTGACCCACAGATATTGGGATAGTATACTGATTAATCAGGTCATTGAGAACTTGGGGTATTATTATTGATTCAGGTGATTAGTATTATTGTTAGGCATCATGTCTACTCTAGATTATTTCATTACTCAAGGGAAAGCTCTTGATAAGACTGGTCAACAATTAGAACAATGGGCAGTTGCTCAATATGACAAAGCATTAGCTGCAGAAGAGAAAAGATTAGCTGCAGAAGAAAGAAAAGCTATGGCGGAAGAGAAAAGATTAGAAAAAGAAGCTGAGGCTGCTGCTGAACAAAAGAAATTGCAGATGCAGGTAGAGGAAAGGAGATTTGAAGCTGAACAAAAAAAATTGGAAAGAGAAGCTGCGGCTGAACAAAAAAGATTAGACAGTGAAGCTGAACAAAAAAGATTAGACAGTGAAGCTGAACAAAAAAGATTAGACAGGGAAGCTGAACAAAAAAAATTGGAAAGAGAAGCTGCGGCTGAACAAAAAAGATTAGACAGTGAAGCTGAACAAAAAAAATTGGAAAGAGAAGC
>JAMPIV010003981.1:317500-387045 GCA_024509875.1 Oreohelix idahoensis | reverse complement strand
TCTTTTATTTCAATGTATTAATGCTTGTAAACATGGTGGATTAGGTATTGTGTTAAGACATAGCCTAATTTTGTGGTTTCAGAGTTTCTTTGTCTGGCTCTGTGCTAGTGCCAGATGTTCTGAAGAGTACAACATTGTATGAAATGAGATGCCTACCATACTACCTCAGCACATGTGAGGAGTGGGCCTAAGGAACAACTTTCTTCAATCTTCACAGGCCAGATAAGTATTAAAGACCTGGCCTGCTGAGATTCATCAACTAATATAATATAAGTTAAACTCCATTGTGTATTAAGAAACTTTTCCACCAGTAATCCTGTTTAAAGAGCAAATGAATACTGTTAACTAAAGACTGGGTATGATGCAAATACCCCGACCCGTTATCAAGCACTAGTTCCTAAAGACTTTTAGTTTTAGTACCAATATTAGCAAATTTAAATTATATATATGTACAAGTCTTTCATGTGTTTACTCGATTATATGTAATTCTATTGCAATTGATTCATATTGATTTAAAAGTCCTGACCAGAAGAAAAACTTGGTTCAGGACAAAATAAATTTGAAAAAAAAATTGTAATTTCTAAATTTTAAACACAGTGTTAATTGACTTGATCATAGAGATTAATATTAGTGTTTGTGTATGTGTGTTTGTGTAATTAATTACCAGCACACCACATTTCATTACCCTAGACATTAGACGTAGCTATCAGACATACTAGTCAAGAATAAGTCTGATTGAGGTCGTAGGTGGTAGCAGCAAGGTACTCTGTAAATTCACATAAACTGTTATCTTCAGGGACCTTCACAGCTGACCTCATTCAGTACACTAAGTAACATAGCAACCACACTTAATAACATCAAAACCCACCACAATCAGCCAGCTTGTAGAGTTGCTTCGAGCACGCCAACAACTAAAGCTAGTCAGCAACTGTTTTCAGCTTTAACATTAGTGTTAAATGATTTTCGCCAGCCTATGAAAGACGATTTGATGCAGCAATAATTTTTAGAGAATTAATTATTGATATAAGAACCGACCTGCTTCTTTAGATAGTATTCTTTCTAGCTGTAAGCATTGCTCCAGACACAAAGAGTTATCATCATAAATCCTAGCCATTGGTCAGTAAGTACAATTAAGTTATATATCTCAACCTTTGTTTATTATACACTAGAGAAAATGTCTTAACTGAAGGCTAAAACATTGACCACGAAAGTACAATTTTTCGTTCGCTCTAACCTCTCTGCTGTCCTTAGTACTCTTTGCAGTCGCCCCGGTGAACCCAGCCTAAGGCCTGTCTTCCAAGTACATCACCACATCAATTCTGGCGGCACTTTATGCCGGTCAAAAATACCAAAATCAATGAAATATAAATTCTATTAAGAGACACACAAGCAAATTAATCTTTTCGGTAGAGCAATAACAATTAGTGTAGGAAAATGTAATTAAAAAGAATGTAAGTAGAATTTAAACGGTAACTTTAAAATATGACATTCCATTATTGGCAATCACGTGGCGGGTTCTTGTAAATTCAGGGCTATATAAGTTATAACTCTCTATTGCGTTGACGGACACAGACATAGATAAATAGAGAGAAACATGGGTATAAAGACGTGTATAAATATAGACACATTGACTGATGCACAAATAGGGAGGTACATAGGTTAGCAGTTAGGTAGGTACATAGCCACATAAATAGGCTGATCTGTAATCAACAAATTATTCCCCCGAAGGTTCAACGAAAGATTGTATAAACTATTTGTTAATATGCCAATACTTGTACATTGTGGAAAAAAAGAAGTGAGTGAAATCCTCTTGAATAATCTTTAATATTTAATATTAGTATTACTCGTACATGTTGTTGTACTATTTAGAGGTAATAATAGTTTGAAGTACAAAATAACAAAAACATCTTGCATATAGCATTGTACTGCAATTTAATGGCAATAACTCTTTCTTTTTCTTTGATCCTTAGCCGCCGACCGTCAAAGCAGTCAGTGGCCATCACGCCTAGTGGCGTCTTGTAGGGCAACAACAAATTGATTCCACTTTGCTCGGTCGGTGGCCATCCTTCGTACAGTGCCCCAACTCTGGTTCATTCTTTGCATCTCAGCCTCCACAGTCCTCCGTCAGGTTGTTTTAGGTCGGCCTCTCTTTCGTTTTCCTTCAGGGGTCCAAAGCATAGCTGTTCTTGTGATGGCATCGGGGTCTCTTCTGAGGACATGGCCAACCCAGCTCCAGCGTCTGCCAGCTATGATGGTGTGCATGTCCTCTTGCTTGCTCCGAGTAAGCAGATCTTGGTTGGTGATGGTATTCGGCCAAAAGATTCGGTGAACATTTCTTAGGCATGTTGTGTGAAAAGAGGACAATTTCGACATTTCCTTCTCTGTAACTCTCCAGCATTCCGCACCACAGCGAAGCACAGAAAGCACACAGCTCTGATTATTGGCAATCACGTGGCGGTTTCTTGTAAATTCAGGGCTATATAAGTTATAACTCTCTATTGCGTTGACAGACACAGACATAGATAAATAGAGAGAAACATGGGTATAAAGACGTGTATAAATATAGACACATTGACTGATGCACAAATAGGGAGGTACATAGGTTAGCAGTTAGGTAGGTACATAGCCACATAGATAGGCTGATCTGTAATCAACAAAGGATTCCCCCGAAGGTTCAACGAAAGATTGTATAAACTATTTGTTAATATGAGTAGTAGGGAATGGCGGACTTAGGTATCATTCAGGTGGAGCCAAGGTGGAGCTCAGGTGGAGCGCATGATTTTAATATAGCAAAAACGCCAGGTGGAGCGCATGACTTTTATATAAGGGAAATGTGGTGGAGCAAGATGGCGGACTTGAGATAACAAGAAGAGGTTATATGGCGCAAGATGGCGGGATGACTTTTTATATAAGGAAATACTCATTGTGCAGGTGGAGCATCAGGCGGATGCGCGTGACTTTTTATATAAGGAAATACTCATTGCGCAGGTGGAGCAGCAGGCGTTGGTACATGACTTTTTATATAAGAAAATACTCAGTGTGCAGGTGGAGCATCAGGCGTTGGTGCATGACTTTTTATATAAGGAATTGAGGAGGAGGAGAGGAGGAGGCCCATGACTTTTTATATAGAGATATATGTTTATTGAGATAACAAGAAGACGATAATAGGAAGAGGATAATAGTTAGACTTTGAGATTTTTAGATAACAAGAAGATGTTATTTATAGATATATATTAATTCTGCAGGAGTGATGCAGGGGTAAGATGGCGGGGTGACTTTTTATATAAGGAGAAAAATGGTGGCGCGCTGCAGGCGCAAGATGGCGGGATGATTTTTTATATAGGGAAAATGTGCAGGGGCAAGATGGCGGACTTGAGATAACAAGAAGAGGATATATTTAGACTGAAGAGGAGGAGGCCCATGACTTTTTATATAGAGATATGTTTAGATAACAAGAAGACGTTATTTATAGAATATATTAATTCTGCAGGAGTGATGCAGGGGCAAGATGGCGGGATGACTTTTTATATAAGGAAAATGTGGTGGCGCTTTGTGGTGGCGTGTGACTTTTTATATAGTTATATATTAGTTCGCTAATAGTGTGTTGTGGTCGAGTGGAGGTTTTTTGTGGTGGGGGTGACGAGGCATGAGTGTAACGTACCAGGTGGGGTTAGGTTAGGGGTTATATTTTTGTGTGATGTGGTATGGTTTTGGAGGTGGAAGAGAGATATTTTAGATGTTGAGGGGAGATGTGGTGACGTTGTCAGGATGCATCTGTGTACATTTTTAGGGTGTAGCAGGCGAGTGGACCAGCATTGAGAGGTGGGAGTGAAGAGGCATCGGTGACGAGGTACGGGTGTAATGTAGCAGGTGGGGTTAGGTTAGGGGGGATATTTTTGTGTGATGTGGTATGGTTTTGGAGGTGGAAGAGAGATATTTTAGATGTTGAGGGGAGATGTGGTGAGGTTGTCAGGATGCATCTGTGTACATTTTTGGGGTGTAGCAGGCGAGTGGACCAGCATTAAGAGGTGGGAGTGAAGAGACGTCGGTGACGAGGTACGGGTGTAATGTAGCAGGTGGGGTTAGGTTAGGGCGGATTTTTGTGTGTTGTGGAATTGTTTTGTTATGTGTGTTGGAGTGTTTGTTTATACAGTCTACAACCGCGTGACTTTTATATAACGAAAATGTGTTGGAGGAACGTGGAGGAGGAGAGGTCTTGGTATATAGTAATATATAAGTTCATTAATGGTGGGCGTGTTGTGTGATGATTATTTTACAAACAGTTATACGTACATATTACAGATAAGTAGACAATATTACAACAGTTAGACGCTATTTAGTTATACATATATAGAAATATAAAAGAGAAAACACTAGATACATTTTATATATTTATTGACAAAGTTAGTTGATCTATGGGTGACGTATAACCGCACTTCTTTTTCGTATACCACTAGGAGCCCTCAGAACACAGGCGGTTCGGATTACTTGGCGAGTCTGTCACGTCTTTTTCGTGTAACCATCTTCAACAAGGTGAGTGTCTGTCGTTATCACGCCATTGTCTATGAAGGAAAAAACAGGCTTGGGGTGGGTTAGCCAGGGTCTGACTAAGCGCGTAATTAATCGCGAGCGGTGTGTTGTATTGTGTGTTGTATGGTTTCTTGGTTGTTGTACAGTGTGGAAGATCTTGTCGGCCAGGTAATTTACGTGTTGGTGCATATACATGTAGGTATCTGTGTGTGTGTCTGTAGGTAGCTGTATACAGAGAGTTTAGATGTTGAGCATCACCATATGTCACTTTATCTTTCTTGGTTAACATAGATTGTACAGGGTTAAATATTTTAGAAAAGTTGTGCCCCAGCTGATCGGGTACAGAATACTTTATTATAGAACAACGTGTCTCAAACGGTTTAGTCTAAGAACCCCATGATGTCTTACAAATTATTAAGCTCCCAGAGATCTTTTGTAGATAAGAGTTGTACCGCGAGGATATGACAATATCAAAGAAGGTGTTCGATTATAAGGAACAAAGTGTTCACCTCGCTGACCCCCAAATAGGCTTTCCGCGCAACATATTTTGAGAATCACCGTTCGTATGTCTTTATTTATTCAGCTGATAATAGCATTCGGGTTCTTTCGCCCTACCAATTAGACACCTGATTCTGGTTAACTTTAAAGCGAGATATTCTAAGAGAACCTTTAACTACAATCCTGGTCATTTACAAGGTGTACCTCACACCTTTATGTGGATCCAACATAATTTATTTCGTGTCTACATTACAACCAAGTTGTATATTTCAAAACCAAACAACAACCAGTACTCACCTCCTTCCACGCGAACACAACTTAGAACACATGGATAATCGATAAGAAATCTCATTACAGGGCATGTTTAATCAGTAGGAGATGTGTTTGATTGGCGCAACGTGTGGTGCAAATCTGCCTCCCGCTCGCAGCATAACGAAAAAGAGACGTTGGATGGGAGGGTTTTGAAGAGGTGTGTTAACGTGACACCAGGTACGGAAATCACGTCTTTGAACATATCTACCCCTTGGTCCGCGTAAAAACTAACGTGTTGTTCTAACGCTGTGTGTGGCTAGTGATGAGAATATAAGACGTTGAGAGGTGAAGTTGGGTCGTAGACAACTACTCACTAGGAAATGTCCGTGAGGTGGTAGAAATATACCCGCGATGTTATAGAAATATGCCCGCGATGCTATAGAAATATGCCCGCGATGTTATAGAAATATGCCCGCGATGCTATAGAAATATGCCCGCGATGTTATAGAAATATACCCGCGATGCTATAGAAATATGCCCGCGATGTTATAGAATTATATCCCTGAGGTGGTAGAAATATACCCGCGATGTTATAGAAATATGCCCGCGATGTGATATAAATATGTATGTGTAATGATAGAAAATATGCCCGTGGGGTGGTAGAAATATACCCCCGAGGTTATAGAAATATGACCACCGGTTTTGGTAGGAAACTTTAGATATCGCCCACCAAAGGATTTTCGCACGTGTAACAAAGGGGGATCTCGATAAAATTTACTCTCTCGACCTTCACTCAGCTCTCCAAAGGTTTAAGCATTTCATCACAGCTCTTGATATAGACCCAGTTGGTGGAAACAAGGGAAGTCAGGTGCAAAGAGGTATGACCCCACCTGCAAGGGATGGTCCTGGAAACAGTCTGCAGCAGTGCAGTCTGGCTGATCGAATGCGGCTCCCAATGGGAAGGCAAACTCGGTCCCTAAAAAATGTCAGGGTGTAGTCGGTTGTGTCGACCGAAAGGTGGAGATATCACAGCTTAGGCGTAAACAGATACAACGCAACCACAGGCCTTTTCAGAGCGAACAAGGAAGAAGAAGAAGATCTTCAACGAGGTATGACCGGTAGTGTCTGATGATAGCACAACGACTCAGCAGTAAAGTATGAACGTGCGTGTCTGACCACGCGCGTTAAAAGAAAAAAAAACTACGTGTGTTTTGAGTTTTATTAAACATGGGTGAGAGAGAGAGAGAGAGAGAGAGAGAGAGAGAGAGAGAGAATAAAACACAGTCTTATTTTTTGGCTGTTATCAAAGGAAATAATTTTGTTTAACATATCAGAATGGTCCCCGCGCACGTGCTGTGGCAGAAAAGATATTGATTTAAAAACCACGCGCTCACGAGACAAGTGACAATTTTCCCTGTCGTTTAAGAAATAAGCTTTATTAACGTGTTTGCTCGTTTGTACCATAGCAAGGCGTTTTTCTTTGTGTAGTTCGACAAATATGCTATGTTCTAAATATTCTTTTTAATGTGATAAAAGTGTTTATTAATTTTTCTTTGGTGGATCCAACATAATTTATTTCATGTCTACATTACAACCAAGTTGTTGTATATTTGAAAACCAAACAAGAAAATACAAAAATCGCGTACACCCTTCTACTGATGGAAGCAACTTAGACTATCGAGCATACGATATATCTGTCTTGATGGCAAACCACATGAAAAACACCCAAGGCGAGTTGTCGTTTTTGGTTTGTAACTAAGAAATAAACTTAACAAAGAAAATAGAAATATTCGGTGAAACCGGCTATCGTCGGTACGCCAATGTTTAATTACGCCCCAGGTCTGTTTGGAAAAAACAATTAAACAAAGCCGACTGCATTCAGAAAGATCGAGTGAGAGACGTACGCGTGTGCGTTTCAGAGATCTGCGCGGACGGTATTGTGAGTAAATAATGGGGTCGATAGGCAATTTCATTACGGCGGATGTTTCGAACAGCTGTGTTTGCTTAATCGGTCCCTTGTCTAAAATATGAGTTATTTTACATTAGATCTGTTCCCCACAAGGGTCCAAATATTCAGAACCCAAGGCTTTGTTACAAGGCTCGCTTATCGAGAAGAGGAAGAATATTTCTCACTGTCATATAGAAGTAAACTGATGATGGATTCGTTTATATCGCAGCTTTGGTCGTTGGTGTGCGTTGCCTCATAAAATCACTATTGGTTATCTGTAATGTTTCAAATAGTTTTTGTTAAGCCATTATTTCTATAATAATGTGTATTCGTAACCAATAACAGGAGATTTTTGTGTATTTCATGAAAGTTTAGGTACACTACGCAAAAGGCATTTCAGCAGGCAGACTAGAGTATGACGCCAACTAGAGACGGCTTTAGTGTTACACTCTGTGACTGAAACAATGTTGAGGTCAGTTTCAAACATTTTAAGAAAACGCAACAACCACGTGCTTGTAACCTCACTAGAAAGAAACAGGCTTGATGGCCAGTGTGAAACAGCGCGCGTAAAACTTGACTCGTTTTAAAATCCTCGTACCATAGAGGGTGCCGTTAGGACTAAATATAGCTAGCTAGAAAAACGTAATAAAATAGCTAACAGGCAGAGTTTTCTTTAGTATTGGTAGACGAAAAAAAACCAAAAAAAAAACTTATCTACAACGAGATTTACCTGTGTAAGACTAACACTGCTACTTATTTCTGTTCACGTCATTGCAGACAACCTCAAAACACAAGACATCAATAGTAGAAATTTATAAAAGAAACGTTCCCTCGCTCGTGTACTCGAAGAGGATAATAGTTAGACTTTGAGATTTTTAGATAACAAGAAGACGTTATTTATAGATATATATTAATTCTGCAGGAGTGATGCAGGGGTAAGATGGCGGGGTGACTTTTTATATAAGGAGAAAAATGGCGGCGCGCTGCAGGCGCAAGATGGCGGGATGATTTTTTATATAGGGAAATGTAGTAGGGAATGGCGGACTTAGGTATCATTCAGGTGGAGCCAAGCTGGAGCGCATGCCTTTTTATAGCAAAAACGCCAGGTGGAGCGCATGACTTTTATATAAGGGAAATGTGGTGGAGCAAGATGGCGGACTTGAGATAACAAGAAGAGGTTATATGGCACAAGATGGCGGGATGACTTTTTATATAAGGAAATACTCATTGTGCAGGTGGAGCATCAGGCGGATGCACGTGACTTTTTATATAAGAAAATACTCAGTGTGCAGGTGGAGCATCAGGCGTTGGTGCATGACTTTTTATATAAGGAAATACTCAGTGTGCAGGTGGAGCATCAGGCAGATGCGTATGACTTTTTATATAACATGGCAGACTTGAGATAACAAGAAGAGGTTATATGGCGCAAGATGGTGGGATGACTTTTTATATAAGGAAATACTCATTGTGCAGGTGGAGCATCAGGCAGAGGGTGACGACTTTTTATATAAGAAAATACTCATTGCGCAGGTGGAGCAGCCGGTGTTGGTGCATGACTTTTTATATAAGAAAATACTCAGTGTGCAGGTGGAGCATCAGGTGGATGCGTATGACTTTTTATATAACATGGCGGACTTGAGATAACAAGAAGAGGTTATATGGCGCAAGATGGTGGGATGACTTTTTATATAAGGAAATACTCATTGTGCAGGTGGAGCATCAGGCGGAGGGTGACGTCTTTTTATATAAGAAAATACTCATTGCGCAGGTGGAGCAGCAGGTGTTGGTGCATGACTTTTTATAAAAAAAATACTCAGTGTGCAGGTGGAGCATCAGGCGGATGCGTATGACTTTTTATATAACATGGCGGACTTGAGATAACTAGAAGAGGTTATATGGCGCAAGATGGTGGGATGACTTTTTATATAAGGAAATACTCATTGTGCAGGTGGAGCATCAGGCGGATGCGCGTGACTTTTTATATAAGAAAATACTCATTGCGCAGGTGGAGCAGCAGGCGTTGGTACATTACTTTTTATATAAGAAAATACCACCTGCGCTCCACCTTGGCTCCACCTGAATGATACCTAAGTACGCCATTCCCTACTACATTTTTCTATATAAAAAATCATCCCGCCATCTTGAGCCTGCAGCGCGCCGCCATTTTTCTCCTTATATAAAAAAGTCACTCCGCCATCTTACCCCTGCATCACTCCTGCAGAATTAATGTATATCTATAAATAACGTCTTCATGTTATCTAAAAATCTCAAAGTCTAACTATTATCCTCTTCGAGTACACGAGCGAGGGAACGTTTCTTTTATAAATTTCTACTATTGATCTCTTGTGTTTTGAGGTTGTCTGCAATGACGTGAACAGAAATAAGTAGCAGTGTTAGTCTTACACAGGTAAATCTCGTTGTAGATAAGTTTTTGTTTTTTTTTCGTCTACCAATACTAAAGAAAACTCTGCCTGTTAGCTATTTTATTACGTTTTTCTAGCTAGCTATATTTAGTCCTAACGGCACCCTCTATGGTACGAGGATTTTAAAACGAGTCAAGTTTTACACGCGATGTTTCACACTGGCCATCAAGCCTGTTTCTTTCTAGTGAGGTTACAAGCACGTGGTTGTTGCGTTTTCTTAAAATGTTTGAAACTGACCTCAACATTGTTTCAGTCACAGAGTGTAACACTAAAGCCGTATCTAGTTGGTGTCATACTCTAGTCTGCCTGCTGAAATCCCTTTTGGGTAGTGTACCTAAACTTTCATGAAATACACAAAAATCTCCTGTTATTGCTAACGAATACACACTATTATAGAAATAATGGCTAAACAAAAAACTATTTAAAACATTACAGATAACCAATAGTGATTTTATGAGGCAACGCACACCAACGACCAAAGCTGTGATATAAACGAATCCATCACCGGTTTACTTCTATATGACAGTGGGAAATATTCTTCCTCTTCTCGATAAGCGAGCCTTGTAACAAATCTTTGGGTTCTGAATATTTGGATACGCATGGGGAACAGATCTAATGTAAAATAACTCATATTTTCGACAAGGGACCGATTAAGCAAACACAGCTGTTCGAAACATCCCCCGTAATGAAATTTCCTATCGACCCCCGTTATTTACTCACAATACCGTGCGAGTAGATCTCTGAAACACACACGCGTACGTCTCTCACTCGATCTTTCTGAATGCAGTCGGCTTTGTTTAATTGTTTTTTCCAAACACACCTGGGGCGTAACTAAACATTGGGGTACCGACGATAGCCGGTTTCACCGAATATTTCTATTTTCTTTGTTAAGTTTATTTCTTCGTTACAAACCAAAAAAGACAACTCGCCTTGGGTGTTTTTCATGTGGTTTGCCATTAAGACAGATATATCGTATGCTCGATAGTCTAAGTTGCTTCCATCAGTAGAAGGGTGTACGCGATTTTTGTATTTTCTTGTTTGGTTTTCAAATATACAACAACTTGGTTGTAATGTAGACACGAAATAAATTATGTTGGATCCACCACAGAAAAATTAATAAACACTTTTATCACATTAAAAAGAATATTTAGAACATAGCATATTTGTCGAACTACACAAAGAAAAACGCCTTGCTATGGTACAAACGAGCAAACACGTTAATAAAGCTTATTTCTTAAACGACAGGGAAAATTGTCACTTGTCTCGTGAGCGCGTGGTTTTTAAATCAATATCTTTTCTGCCACAGCACGTGCGCGGGGACCATTCTGATATGTTAAACAAAATTATTTCCTTTGATAATAGCCAAAAAATAAGACTGTGTTTTATTCGCTCTCTCTCTCTCTCTCTCTCTCTCTCTCTCTCTCTTTCTCTCTCTCATCCATGTTTAATAAAACGCAAAACACACGTAGTTTTTTTCTTTTAACGCGCGTGGTCAGACACGCACGTTCATACTTTACTGCTGAGTCGTTGTGCTATCATCAGACACTACCGGTCATACCTCGTTGAAGATCTTCTTCATCTTCATTGTTCGCTCTGAAAAGGCCTGTGGTTGCGTTGTATCTGTTTACGCCTAAGCTGTGATATCTCCACCTTTCGGTCGACACAACCGACTACACCCTGACATTTTTTTGGGACCGAGTTTGCCTTCCCATTGCGAGCCGCATTCGATCAGCAAGACTGCACTGCTGCAGACTGTTTCCAGGACCACCCCTTGCAGGTGGGGATCATACCTCTTTGCACCTGACTTCCCTTGTTTCCACCAACTGGGTCTATATCAAGAGCTGTGATGAAATGCTTAAACCTTTGGAGAGCTGAGTGAAGGTCGAGAGAGTAAATTTTATCGAGATCCCCCTTTGTTACATGTGCGAAAATCCTTTGGTGGGCGATATCTAAAGTTTCCTACCAAAACCGGTGGTCATATTTCTATAACCTCGGGGGTATATTTCTACCACCCCACGGGCATATTTTCTATCATTACACATACATATTTCTATCACATCGCGGGCATATTTCTATAACATCGCGGGTATATTTCTACCACCTCAGGGGTATAATTCTATAACATCGCGGGCATATTTCTATAGCATCGCGGGTATATTTCTATAACATCGCGGGCATATTTCTATAGCATCGCGGGCATATTTCTATAACATCGCGGGCATATTTCTATAGCATCGCAGGCATATTTCTATAACATCGCGGGCATATTTCTATAACATCGCGGGTATATTTCTACCACCTCACGGACATTTCCTAGTGAGTAGTTGTCTACGACCCAACTTCACCTCTCAACGTCTTATATTCTCATCACTAGCCACTGTCGTAGATTTTTGATAGGAGAATTAAGACTAGGTTTGGTCCCTTCTGAATAGGTTTGAATAGGTGATAGACTCAGTGAGAGTTAGTGAAAGGTAATAGAATTTCCACACACGTGAGATGATAGATTTTGATATAGTGGCTGTCTCTGAAAGCGAAAAGAATTCTTCTCTCTCTCACCTATCTTCTACAACAGTTGTTACAGCGTCAGACAGACTACACCAATATACATATTACGTATATTTATATCACTCACAGGCACGCACATACACGTGACGACAGGTAAACACACAGACGTGGGAAAACTATAACAATGATATATATATTATCTAGAACGAGCTGACCAAACACTATTATTAAGTTCAAGAGCGATTTTAATATCAGGAAAAAATCGGCTAACAACATCAAAGAAAGTACATCAAGGAAAATACATATACACATAGTCATAAAAATTCAAGGAAATGTTGCAAGGATGATAGCCCCGTTATAGTGTTAACTCTAGGTTTAGCCCGGCCCCGTTAAGAGAACAGATGATGGCGCCCGAGTCACAGATACATAGGGTTTGAGTCTAAGAGTTTTTCTTTGTTTTATCTCGTAATTATATGCACAGAGTTTGAAAAAAAATCTGATTTAACCTAAGACAAAAACACAAGAACTCTAGCCTTAGCAACAAATTATGCAGATTGAAAAAAAAAAAGGACAGCAACAGGGTGTCAAAGATATAATAGTGAAAATATCACTCAAACCAGCGTACACTCATTCATTCCGCCATGGCCTCTCATACATGTACTCACGACTTTGCTCGCTGCCTCTTGGAACACACTGATTTTAGATTTTCACACAGACTCAAAAAAATGCAGTCTTCTGCCAAGAAGTCCCCAGTTCCAAAAGACGTATTTAACTCGGAGTCTCCGGGAACGACTACTTGGGTGTGCAAATTTGTTCAAATGTCTGATTAAGTCACCTAACAATTATTCCAGGCGCGGGAGTTAGCAGAGCACAGTGTCAATAGCGTAGGTTTCTAGAAATGATGAATGTCAGGTCGGTGCCTTCCCTCAGTATAGGATTCACTTTAGTCACACCACAGATTTGTCCACAAAAAATATATATATCTAGTCGGGAAATGTTAGTTAATACTAGAAGTATTTCGCGCCACCAGGCAGAAAGATTACGTAGAGTTTTTCTAGAAGAAATTAAGATCTGGCTCCAAGGTCCAGTATTTATCATTACAGTCTTTGAAAACCCGTTATTGGGAGATAGTATTTCTGGCTAACTCGGGTTGCATATGCACTGTTAGACCAGTGGTACTTAAGAAACCCACGTGGTTCAAAATAAGGACTGTCTATTTCTTCACAAGTATGGAAACTACTACTAGGTGCTGGTAAAGTTAGGGTCACCCCAAAACTTTCACTGTGTGGAGGAAAAATAACACATATAATATAATAAACAGAATATGTACTGGTTATAACTTACATTTAAACTTGCAAGCAGAGAGCTTTGCTTATCATTTAAACTTCCCGTGACGTAAGTTATATTTAAAAATCAGCAATTCTCATGAATTAGGAACACGTGCGTATTCCGTCACCATTCATGAGGCTCGATTCTAGAGTTTATACGTTAGTTTAGAAAAATACACTCGACTGGTATTAGCGGTTAAATTAAATTCATAAATAGCTACACTTGCCGTTATAAGCTAGAAATTTTAATTTTATTCTGCTTTCCACTGAATGCTTCCCTAGAAAATATAATAGCCTACCACTTTATTTCTCTTCTGCGCTAAAGAAATAGATTTAAATGAATTAAGCGATTAAACACTTTAACACTCACAAAATCTATATATCTATCATATTAATTACCTCAACCACAGAATTTCAGGTAGTCGCACAACTTAAGAATAAAATGCTGAAAATATTTCTGGAAGTCTAGAAGTTCGACAAATTGCCGAAACAAACTGAGATCTTCGCTAACAGCTATTCTGTTTACGAGCAACCTATCTACTGTGAGTCTATGAGCGAGAATGAAATTAAAGTTTCAAACTTGGCCAATATCTTTAAAATCGGACACAGGATCCTAATCTTATTTCGCCAAGCGAAATAGTCTCCCCTGTCCGTATAACACCTTCGTCCGCTTATCGCGTGACGTAACAGCCATCAGTGGCCGAGGGCTTGCATGAGTTGCAAATCTCAGACCACCGTCTGCAGTGCGGAGTGGATTTTCACGCTAAGCCGGGTTTTTTCCTGACGAAAAACCTCATGCGTTTACTGAAATGCAGACTCTCTGTCTACTTTCCATGTCCCTCGGGTGAATTTTCACGCCCCAGGCCAGAGACCCTCAGACGAATGTCTAGCGAATGCGGTAAATTCACGCCTATCATCCGACCAGCGCGACTGACATGTACGCAATACCACCCAGGTGCGATTCTCAGTTTTAGAGAAAGGAAAACAGGTAAAGTTTGCGAATTATATGAAAATAATATTCGCAAAACGAATGGATGAAAAAATATACAGGAAAAAGGAAATACAGAGATAATAAAAGAGAGAATTCGGGTGAAAGAATAGGAAGAAGATGTAGGAAATTAAATGAATATAAACCCTACGTGACAGAGCCTCCCGCCTTTAAGATATGGAAGCACTCCATGTCTATGTTAGGGAGTTTAATTTCCTATAACCGTAGCTTCGGGGTGTCTGTCTTCTTCCCTCTCCTCTTCCCCCTCCATCTCTGTCCAATTCCTACTCAAGTCCACTCCTCAAAGTTTCCTTCCCCTGGAATGTCTCATATGCGCGCTTGAAAGAGCGTCGCCGCTTCTGACATTTTTGAAAGATTTCCTGTGATAGCGGTGGAATATCCCTGCCACTATCGTCATCTTCGTCAGTTTTGGCGATCGTCAGGAGATGGTCGGAGGTTGGCACTGGTTTTTCCAAGTATCTCTTTAAGAGATTTAAATGGAAAACCTTCTCCTTTCCTTCAATAGAGATCTGGTAGTTAGCCTTAGAAATCTTTTTCAGGACGGTAAACGGCCCTTGCCATCCGATCTTCAGTTGGTTGTTCTCGGTAGGGAGCAACACCAAAACTTTCTCTCCTGCTTCCAGTTCTCTCTCTTCCGCGACTTTCCTGTATCGGTTAGCGTGCTTGGTGCGTGCTCGCTTAAAGTTAGTCGTTGCTAGGTCCCACCCTAGTTTCAACCGTTCCTTTAAAACCGACACATATTTACTGGCTGAGACAACTGTCTCATCAGCCTTCTCGTCTGTCAGAGACTGAAGTAAGGCTTCAAGCGGGCCCTTAATGGGTCTGCCGAATAAGAGTGTAGCTGGCGGAAATCCTGTGGAAGTATGAGGAGATTCTCTGTAGCCAAATAATGCTGCAGGAATACAGAGATCCCAATCTTCAGGTTTCACTTGTGCCAGCTTACTTAGCATCATGGTGAGGTTTCCATTAGCACGTTCCACGAGCCCATTTCCGGCCGGAGTATATGGCTTAGTGTGGATGTGCTGGGTCCTCAAGATCTTAACGATCTCATCCATCAACAGGTTTCGGTATGGAGATCCATTATCCGTCAACACTTGCTGAGGGAATCCCAACCGAGTGAAAATCTGCACGAGGGCTTCTGCGACATGCTTGGCATCTGCGCATGTTAGCGGGATAGCTTCTGCCCATAAAGTGCATGTAACGACTAAGGTCAGGATAAACCTGTTCCTTCTTTTAGTCCTTTCGAAAGGCCCTAAAATGTCGATCACAACCCGTTCGAATGGTGTTCCCATTATTGGCATTTCACCCATGTGGACTGGGGGTGCTCGTTGCTTGGGTGGTACACGTTGGCACTGGGCACAGGATTTGACGTACCTGATAATATCAGTATTCACTCCTGGCCACCAATAATGAGTGGTTATACGTTGGTTTGTGGCGTTCTGTCCCATATGTCCGCTAAAGGGAAGAGAGTGCCCCATTTCTAGGATTTGGCTTCTGTACTGTTTCGGTACTAGGAGCTGGTTGTAACCTTGGTCAGGCTTGCCCGTTCTCCGATAAAGTACGCCATCCTCAGAAAAAATGTCCCCGTGCTGTTTTGGTTCCTTCGCCATGGGCAGTTTCCTAAAGCAGGGTGCCAAAGTAGGATCCTTTTGTTGCGCTTCTTTAAGTTCCATAGGTAACAAATTAGGCGCAGGCTCCCGTTCCTTCTTGGTTTGCCCTCTTGTAGTTACTGCTGCCACAATCGGCTCTTCCGGTTTCCCAATACACACGTATCTCCCGCCGAGTATGACTGGGTAGATGAGATCATCCATAACAGCTGCTTTGATCATGCCTCTGACAAAATCAGAGTGTATCTCCACCAATGCAATGGGAAGCGCTGTAGGTGCATCACTCTTACGAACTCCACAAAGTTGGACGGTCTCTGCTGTCTCTTGACCGGGTTTGACCAGGTTCCTGGCAACAATGCAATCATAAGAAAGCCCCGTGTCAAATAAGCAAGAAGTTTGAGAACCGTTCAAAGTAACAGTACCTCGCGTTGAGGGTCTATCCCCAACAGGTTGGGAATCACTGTCAACAATTCCGCCTTGCGAGACTGTCAATAAGCATCCGATGCGTTTCGGCTCGGTGTGCTCGGTCTGATCATATGTCCCGTGCTCAGGGGTTCTCCCTTTGCCACCTTGTCCTTTCTGGCTACGCTGCCATGTAGGGCGGTCGGGTTGATCGGACTGTTTGGGGTGGTTGGAGTACTTGTTCTTGTAGAACTTGGATTTCTCAGGAGGGGGGGGGGGGGTTTTGAGGTCCAGTTTCTCTGTGGTTAAACTGATTCGCAGCATGAGAAGGTTGATCTAGATTATTTTTTCGAAAATGCTCCTCTGTCGGTTTCCGCTTTGTGGCCGGTAGTTCAGCCAGCGCATTGTGATAACGCTCAGACTTTTCCAAAATGTCTTCAAGTTTTTCTGCCCCCTGCTCAGCGAGAAATCTCCGGGTATCAGCAGACAATGTGTTCTTTATTTGTTCTGTTAAAACAAATTCCTCAAGACCTTCATAGGTAGAGGGGAGCTGTGAGAGCTCAAGGCACTTTGTCAAATATCCCTTTAGACGAGGGGAGAACTGCTGAAAAGTTTCAGAATTCTCTTTCCGGCTGTTGCGAAACAGTTGCAAAAATTTGCGAGCGTTCATTTCAAAGCGCTCCAGTAACGCTTTCTTCAACACATCGTAGTCGTCTTGTTGGCTACTTTCCAGCTTAGAATAAACATCATAAGCAGAACCTTTTAGGGCCTGGGAAAGTTTCATATTCCAACGCGACCTCTCTAAACCGTACAGAGTTGCAATTTTCTCAAATTTTTCTAGCCAAGTGTCAATCTTCTCATTAGGACAAGGGAAAGATTCTAGAGTGAAAGACATAGCATTTAGTTGAAGAGATTGAGTGTTAGCAGGGTCAGTTAAGGAAGAATGAGGAGAAGACTCTCCATTGCTGGAGGTAGAGGCAGCCCCACGCCTTTGGAATTCCAGAGTTTTAAGAGCTAACTCATGCTGTCTCTCCTTCTCTCTTTCCTCATGCTGTCTCTCCTTCTCTCGTTCGTTCGCCCTGCGAATTTCCGTTTCTTCATCCATCTTCTTCTGCTGTAAAGCTTCAGCTGCTTTCCTCTCCGCATCATATCTCTCCAGTTCGTCCCTGACAAAAGCTTTCGCTTCCTCTCCTTCCAGTCCCTCCTCTCTCGCTTCGTCCCAGAGAAGTTGTCTAAGCTTTGCCCTCTCGGCCATATTATGTCAGTGACTGAGACTGTTGGAGAAAGAAAATAGGAAAAAGAGTAACCTGGTTCCTACCACTTACGAGAAAAAAATTACCAAAAAAAACAAAAGATGATATATTTAACCCTGGGATACCTCCTCCAAAATAAAATCTAACTATCGCTGCTATTATCGGCAATAAAGCACTCAATGCAAAACACGACTACGCCAAATAAATGGTAGTTAAGATTACAACTGAAAAATAAGTTGCTACAGTGGAAAAGCAAAAGAATATTGCAAAAATTAAAGAGAAAAATAATCCCTTAATTATAAAGTCCACTATCACGTTCACCCCTGAAGACAGTTAGGGTAAGGGAGGCAATTAATCTGGACAAATAGTCCGAAACGCACTCCTTAGCTTTTGCTCAAACACCTACTTCTTCAAAACCCAGTGAATGTTATACACTCACTACTTTACCAGCGTTTAGTATTACAATCAGCAGTTAACATATATCCCGACAAAATCAACCTGTAACCAAAATGTATATTATTCAAAGATGCTGTGGAAAAAAAAAAACTTATTAGTTTGTGTGGTCAGCACGCCCGTAAACAGATCGCTAGTCTAGGGGGTAATATTTTTTTTTTTTTAAAAGATACACTGTCACAAGACATCACACTCTTACTCTATATCAGAATACAGAATCTTAAGTTCAAAATCCAGATAGACGAGTCCACATTTGTCGTACTCGTCTTCCTATTCTAAGTTCAAAAATCCTACGAACGAGAACCCATTTGTCGTACTCGTCTTCCTATTCTAAGTTCAAAAATCCGTCGGACGAGAACCCATTTGTCGTAGATTTTCGATAGGAGAATTAAGACTAGGTTTGGTCCCTTCTGAATAGGTTTGAATAGGTGATAGACTCAGTGAGAGTTAGTGAAAGGTAATAGAATTTCCACACACGTGAGATGATAGATTTTGATATAGTGGCTGTCTCTGAAAGCGAAAAGAATTCTTCTCTCTCTCACCTATCTTCTACAACAGTTGTTACAGCGTCAGACAGACTACACCAATATACATATTACGTATATTTCTATCACTCACAGGCACGCACATACACGTGACGACAGGTAAACACACAGACGTGGGAAAACTATAACAATGATATATATATATTATGTAGAACGAGCTGACCAAACACTATTATTAAGTTCAAGAGCGATTTTAATATCAGGAAAAAATCGGCTCACAACATCAAAGAAAGTACATCAAGGAAAATACATATACACATAGTCATAAAAATTCAAGGAAATGTTGCAAGGATGATAGCCCCGTTATAGTGTTAACTCTAGGTTTAGCCCGGCCCCGTTAAGAGAACAGATGCTGGCGCCCGAGTCACAGATACATAGGGTTTGAGTCTAAGAGTTTTTCTTTGTTTTATCTCGTAATTATATGCACAGAGTTTGAAAAAAAAATCTGATTTAACCTAAGACAAAAACACAAGAACTCTAGCCTTAGCAACAAATTATGCAGATTGAAAAAAAAAATAGGACAGCAACAGGGTGTCAAAGATATAATAGTGAAAATATCACTCAAACCAGCGTACACTCATTCATTCCGCCATGGCCTCTCATACATGTACTCACGACTTTGCTCGCTGCCTCTTGGAACACACTGATTTTAGATTTTCACACAGACTCAAAAAAATGCAGTCTTCTGCCAAGAAGTCCCCAGTTCCAAAAGACGTATTTAACTCGGAGTCTCCGGGAACGACTACTTGGGTGTGCAAATTTGTTCAAATGTCTGATTAAGTCACCTAACAATTATTCCAGGCGCGGGAGTTAGCAGAGCACAGTGTCAATAGCGTAGGTTTCTAGAAATGATGAATGTCAGGTCGGTGCCTTCCCTCAGTATAGGATTCACTTTAGTCACACCACAGATTTGTCCACAAAAAAAATATATATCTAGTCGGGAAATGTTAGTTAATACTAGAAGTATTTCGCGCCACCAGGCAGAAAGATTACGTAGAGTTTTTTTTCTAGAAGAAATTAAGATCTGGCTCCAAGGTCCAGTATTTATCATTACAGTCTTTGAAAACCCGTTATTGGGAGATAGTATTTCTGGCTAACTCGGGTTGCATATGCACTGTTAGACCAGTGGTACTTAAGAAACCCACGTGGTTCCAAATAAGGACTGTCTATTTCTTCACAAGTATGGAAACTACTACTAGGTGCTGGTAAAGTTAGGGTCACCCCAAAACTTTCACTGTGTGGAGGAAAAATAACACATATAATATAATAAACAGAATATGTACTGGTTATAACTTACATTTAAACTTGCAAGCAGAGAGCTTTGCTTATCATTTAAACTTCCCGTGACGTAAGTTATATTTAAAAATCAGCAATTCTCATGAATTAGGAACACGTGCGTATTCCGTCACCATTCATGAGGCTCGATTCTAGAGTTTATACATTAGTTTAGAAAAATACACTCGACTGGGTATTAGCGGTTAAATTAAATTCATAAATAGCTACACTTGCCGTTATAAGCTAGAAATTTTAATTTATTCTGCTTTCCACTGAATGCTTCCCTAGAAAATATAATAGCCTACCACTTTATTTCTCTTCTGCGCTAAAGAAATAGATTTAAATGAATTAAGCGATTAAACACTTTAACACTCACAAAATCTATATATCTATCATATTAATTACCTCAACCACAGAATTTCAGGTAGTCGCACAACTTAAGAATAAAATGCTGAAAATATTTCTGGAAGTCTAGAAGTTCGACAAATTGCCGAAACAAACTGAGATCTTCGCTAACAGCTATTCTGTTTACGAGCAACCTATCTACTGTGAGTCTATGAGCGAGAATGAAATTAAAGTTTCAAACTTGGCCAATATCTTTAAAATCGGACACAGGATCCTAATCTTATTTCGCCAAGCGAAATAGTCTCCCCTGTCCGTATAACACCTTCGTCCGCTTATCGCGTGACGTAACAGCCATCAGTGGCCGAGGGCTTGCATGAGTTGCAAATCTCAGACCACCGTCTGCAGTGCGGAGTGGATTTTCACGCTAAGCCGGGTTTTTCCTGACGAAAAACCTCATGCGTTTACTGAAATGCAGACTCTCTGTCTACTTTCCATGTCCCTCGGGTGAATTTTCACGCCCCAGGCCAGAGACCCTCAGACGAATGTCTAGCGAATGCTGTAAATTCACGCCTATCATCCGACCAGCGCGACTGACATGTACGCAATACCACCCAGGTGCGATTCTCAGTTTTAGAGAAAGGAAACCAGGTAAAGTTTGCGAATTATATGAAAATAATATTCGCAAAACGAATGGATGAAAAAATATACAGGAAAAAGGAAATACAGAGATAATAAAAGAGAGAATTCGGGTGAAAGAATAGGAAGAAGATGTAGGAAATTAAATGAATATAAACCCTACGTGACAGCCACACACAGCGTTAGAACAACACGTTAGTTTTTACGCGGACCTAGGGGTAGATATGTTCAAAGACGTGATTTCCGTACCTGGTGTCACGTTAACACACCTCTTCAAAACCCTCCCATCCAACGTCTCTTTTTCGTTATGCTGCGAGCGGGAGGCAGATTTGCACCACACGTTGCGCCAATCAAACACATCTCCTACTGATTAAACATGCCCTGTAATGAGATTTCTTATCGATTATCCATGTGTTCTAAGTTGTGTTCGCGTGGAAGGGGGTGAGTACTGGTTGTTGTTTGGTTTTGAAATATACAACTTGGTTGTAATGTAGACACGAAATAAATTATGTTGGATCCACAAAAAGGTGTGAGGTACACCTTGTAAATGACCAGGATTGTAGTTAACGGTTCTGTTAGAATATCTCGCTTTAAAGTTAACCAGAATCAGGTGTCTAATTGGTAGGGCGAAAGAACCCGAATTCTATTATCAGCTGAATAAATAAAGACATACGAACGGTGATTCTCAAAATATGGTGCGCGGAAAGCCTATTTGGGGGTCAGCGAGGTGAACACTTTGTTCCTTATAATCGAACACCTTCTTTGATATTGTCATATCCTCGCGGTACAACTCTTATCTACAAAAGATCTCTGGGAGCTCAATAATTTGTAAGACATCATGGGGTTCTTAGACTAAACCGTTTGAGACACGTTGTTCTATAATAAAGTATTCTGTACCCGATCAGCTGGGGCACAACTTTTCTAAAATATTTAACCCTGTACAATCTATGTTAACCAAGAAAGATAAAGTGATATATGGTGATGCTCAACATCTAAACTCTCTGTATACAGCTACCTACAGACATGTCACGTAGGTCTTTATATCATTAAATTGCCTACATCTTCTTCCTATTCTCTCACCCGAATCCTTTTATTTTATTGTCTTTCCGTACTTGTTTTTCCTGTATTTTTTGCATCACTCGGTTGCGAAAAATATTTTCTTCAGTATTCTCAAACTTTACCTTGTGTTTTTCTCATACTGGGATACGTAATTCTATTACTTAGATGTCAGTCAGACGTGAAGTGCGATTTAGTTGCAGTCCATCTCAGACATCGAGCCGACTTGGGTCTGCACCTTCAGATGACAAGACACTCCTGAGTTAGATTCTCGACGTAAACGCGTGAGAATGCTAGGAGAGAGCCGACATCCGTCTGAATTTTCACCGGTCAACAAGTAGTTGCATCGGCCGAACTCTTAAGCAGGAGCGAATATTTACACCTTATAGTCGCAGTTTCAGACAGCTGACGTCTGGAAATCCCAGCTGACGCGGCTCACTGTTGGCCCGGTCAGCGTGAGGTGCGAAGTAGTATAAGTGTCAGTTATGTAAGACGACTAGTAATGGTAATGTTAAACGTAAGGTGTTTTACACGGGAAAGGGGAGATGATTTCGGAGTTTGAGAAAATGTGGGATTGTTTGCCCCTGTTTTCAAATATCCACCCAGGAGCTGAAATTTGATTTCATTTCAGTCCTCAACATCTTCAGTAGACGGAAACACGCGTGCTAGCGAATGAAGCTTTTATAGCGAATTTCATAGTTCTCGTCAGATTTGTGACGAGCTTCTAAATACCTATCTAGTGAATTATCCTAGTCATGGTGTTACCGTAGTGCTGTGGTGAGATTAATGAAATAGCTATCTAGTATTTTGGAAAGTGGTTAAAGCGTTAAATCGCTCATTTCATTTTAACTAGTTTCTTTTGAACAGAGTGCTTAATTTATAGTTTGTTATATTCTCTAAGTCGACGAGTTACAGTGGAAATACATAATAAATTATATCTTTAGCTTACTAAACTAGTAGCTATAAGGAATTTAATTTAACGGCTAATACTCAGTCGAAACTGTTTTAATAACAAACTTATAAATGCTAGACGCGACATCAGTGAGTAGTGACGGAATAAGCACCATATTTCTAATTCCTGATGATCGATTTTATATAACTTATTTCACCGGAAGTTTAAATAATAAGTCAAGCTGTAGGCTTGCTATTTAAAATGTAAGTTATATTGAGTACATAATATGTAAATTATTTGATATGTGTTCTTTCTTTTATATAGTGAAACGGTGGTACCCAACTTGCCAGCGTTTAGTAAAGAGACATATTTGTGTGAAGCATAGACAGTTCCTATCTTTAACCACGTGGGTGTTTTTTTTGTTTCAAGTAACACTGATCTGACAGTGCTTATGCCATCAGAGAGAGACAGTAATAGCAATCCCACTAACGGTTTCTAAGGACTAGAAATATATATTGGGCTTTTGAGCCAGTTCATATTGCTCCACAAATTTAGATGTACATGCTGCCTGGCGGCGAGAATATTACAAGAATAACAGTAACATTCCGACAGAGATTGTGACTAGTATTGTGGTGACCAAATATAGTACCTGCCTGATAGAAGACACCGATCTGACATTCATTAAATCCTAGAATCCAAAGCTAAGGACATTGTGCTCTGCTAACATTCGTGCCTGGACAAATTTTATGTGACTAATCAGACATTCGGAAAAAATTAGAACACCCAAGAAATCGTTCCCTGAGAGTTTAGTACGTCTTTTGGAACTGGGGATTTCTTGGTCGCTGACTGCATTTTTCGGGTCTGTGTGAAGGTCCTAGAATTATTATGTTCCCAGAGGCAGCGAGCAAAGTTGTGAGTATATATGTGTGAGAAAGGCCATGGCTGAATGAATGAGGGTACACAGGTCAGAGTGTTATTTTGCGGGTGTATTATTGTCACCCAGTTTCTATCTTAAATTTTTTTAAATCTGCAGAATTTGTTACAAATGCTAGAGTTTCTTTTTTTCTTAGGCTAAATCAGATTTATCCAACTCTGTTCATACATTTACGAGAAAGAAAGAAACCTCTTAGACTCAACCCTATGTATCTATAACTTTTTGCGCCATCATCTGTTCTCTTAACGGGGCTGTGGGCTAAACCTAGAGTTAATATCATAACGGGGTTATCATCCTAGTAGCATTTTCTTGAATTTTATGCCTATTTGTAGTGTTTTCCTTGATGTATTTTTTGGTGTTGTGAGAAGATTTTTTTAGATGATAATAATAAAATCTCTCTTGAACTAAATCAGTGCGTTGGTCAGCTCGTTCAAATAATATATATATTCATGGTTATAGATTTCCCACGTCTGTGTGTTTAACTGTCGTCACGTGTATGTGCGTGCCCGTGAGAAGATAGAGATTTATGTAATATATATCTGTGGTTTAGACTGTCTGACACTTTAAAAAAAAGCGGTCGTAGAAGATAGGTGAGAGAGAGAAGATTATCTCGATTCTCAAAGACAGCCTCTATATCACATTCTATCATCTCACGTGTGGAAATTCTATTGCTTTTCACCAGCTCTCACTGTATCTATAACTCATCCCAACCTATTCAGAAGGGACCTAACCCAAGTCTTAATTCTTCTATCTAAAATCTACGACAAGACACACACACAGATACCTACAGGTATATGCACCAATACATAAACTACCTGGCCGACAAGATCTTCCACTCTGTACAACAACCAAGAAACCATACAACACACAATACAACACACCTCTCGCGATTAATTACGCGTTTAGTCAGACCCTGGCTAACCCACCCCAAGCCTGTTTTTTTTCCTTCATAGACAATGGCGTGATAACGACAGACACTCACCTTGTTGAAGATGGTTACACGAAAAAGACGTGACAGACTCGCCAAGTAATCCGAACCGCCTGTGTTCTGAGGGCTCCTAGTGGTATACGAAAAAGAAGTGCGGTTATACGTCACCCATAGATCAACTAACTTTGTCAATAAATATATAAAATGTATCTAGTGTTTTCTTTTTTATATTTCTATATATGTATAACTAAATAGCGTCTAACTGTTGTAATATTGTCTACCTATCTGTAATATGTACGTATAACTGTTTGTAAAATAATTATCACACAACACGCCCGCCATTAATGAACTTATATATTACTATATACCAAGACCTCTCCTCCTCCACGTTCCTCCAACACATTTTCGTTATATAAAAGTCACGCGGTTGTAGACTGTATAAACAAACACTCCAACACACATAACAAAACAATTCCACAACACACAAAAATCCGCCCTAACCTAACCCCACCTGCTACATTACACCCGTACCTCGTCACCGACGTCTCTTCACTTCCACCTCTCAATGCTGGTCCACTCGCCTGCTACACCCCATAAATGTACACAGATGCATCCTGACAACGTCACCACATCTCCCCTCAACATCTAAAATATCTCTCTTCCACTTCCAAAACCATACCACATCACACAAAAATATCACCCCTAACCTAACCCCACCTGGTACGTTACACCCATGCCTCGTCACCCTGTAGAGTGTCACTGCGTTGTAGATGTCTTGGCCACTGTTGAATTTCTGGATGCGGGTGTTATGTTTGGGTCATGCACTGATCATGACTGAAGAAAGTCTTCTTCAGTTACCTCTGCATCATCGAATGAACCTGTCATGTAGACCTTGAGTGGGAGTGTCAAGTAACGCGAATGGTGTAGTAGTTCGATGTAACAGACCACTTGATAATAACTCTCACACACTCTCATGTAATGCAACGACGACTTGAACTGCCGCTGACATTTCAATAGTTTAATGAAGGCACGCAAACTGGACAGCACGGATAGTCATGGACACATGTTGACATACATTCATTGGTTATTTGAATTGTGGATGATACATTCATGTAGTAGTGAAATAAATCGCCGTATCCTCTACTGACTGAACGCGTCAATGAGGATCGGTAAACATACAAAAGTCATTGGCCGAACCTTCATTTCATAGCTAAGTTCTTAAGCTGAAATATGTCCAATGTTTGTATACTAATCATAAACCACGATAGTGGGCTTTCACCTCATAACAAGATCTCGATACCACTGCCCGATAGTAGGATACATAATCTGTTCTCTTGACAGTGATCAAAAATATGATGACAGAAATATAACATGGCCGCCTTCCTGAGTTGTCGTTCACTCACTCGTAGGAAGGTAGATATAAGCCAAAGTTAATTTAGAATGTGCATATAAATAATTTCATAAAGTTTTCCATACAGCTCTACAGTAATCAAGCTAATTCACGTAGACATAACTGCTGTAGGAAAGCCTGTCATCTTCGTCGATACAAAACACGACCCTAGCTATACGAAGCACAATGTTCCATCTAGGTCTAATCGACTTGAGATCATCAAAAATAGGGTCTGGCATAACTGGAGTCCGAATCACACATATGAGGAGGATCTCTGACAAATAGACTCTTGCAGAAACATAAACTTCTCCTAGAAAAATATCTATGAATCACTGTTAAACCTTAAACAGTGCCAGCCCTGGAAAAACACTCAGCCATTTCTTGGCGACATTATCGGAACTCTTCACAACCCAGTAGGACTACGAAAACCCGCGCTAGATTCTGGCAGAAAGAATATAGTCCGACCTGAACATACAAAGGTGTACAATATACGACTGAATCTACTGGCACTAGACAAGTAGTACACATGAATTCAGGCCATAAACATAACAAGCAAAATTAATCTATTTTCTGGCCCGAACAAATAAGAACGGACATGAATACAAGATCCATGCGCCGAATCAATATCAAGAAAGATTACTCATATAATCAAAAGTGTAAATCAATCATGAATTATCTAGCTTTACCAGAGGAAGCATTTTCATACACAAATGAATGCAAGTATATATTTTCCATATTAAATAGCCATATCGTATTTTTGTAATATGTGCGTCAAAATATGCACGCAACACACCCCCACCACAAAAAACCTCCACTCGACCACAACACACTATTAGCGAACTAATATATTACTATATAAAAAGTCACGTGCCACCACAAAGCGCCACCACATTTTCCTTATATAAAAAGTCATCCCGCCATCTTGCCCCTGCATCACTCCTGCAGAATTAATATATGTCTATAAATAACGTCTTCTTGTTATCTAAACATATCTCTATATAGAAAGTCATGGGCCTCCTCCTCTTCAGTCTAAATATATCCTCTTCTTGTTATCTCAAGTCCGCCATCTTGCCCCTGCACATTTTCCCTATATAAAAAATCATCCCGCCATCTTGCGCCTGCAGCGCGCCGCCATTTTTCTCCTTATATAAAAAGTCACCCCGCCATCTTACCCCTGCATCACTCCTGCAGAATTAATATATATCTATAAATAACGTCTTCTTGTTATCTAAAAATCTCAAAGTCTAACTATTATCCTCTTCCTACTATCGTCTTCTTGTTATCTCAATAAACACATATCTCTATATAAAAAGTCATGGGCCTCCTCCTCTCCTCCTCCTCAATTCCTTATATAAAAAGTCATGCACCAACGCCTGATGCTCCAACTGCACACTGAGTATTTTCTTATATAAAAAGTCATGTACCAACGCCTGCTGCTCCACCTGCACAATGAGTATTTTCTTATATAAAAAGTCACGCGCATCCGCCTGATGCTCCACCTGCACAATGAGTATTTCCTTATATAAAAAGTCATCCCACCATCTTGCGCCATATAACCTCTTCTTGTTATCTCAAGTCCGCCATCTTGCTCCACCACATTTCCCTTATATAAAAGTCATGCGCTCCACCTGGCGTTTTTGCTATATAAAAGTCATGCGCTCCACCTGCGCTCCACCTGAATGATACCTAAAAGGTACATTATATACTACTTGTATGCTGCTTCAATGTTCGTACAATTCTTGTTTACTTAATGCTTAAGAAGCTATCATTTGCATGGTTTTCCAGTTTTCACTGGTGTGCAATTCTAATATTTTGTTGGTGTCAATTTTATAACTGTTTTAAACATGTCTTCTATGTTAGTCTTTCATTGTGAATATATACACATATATATATATATATATATATATATATATATATATATATATATATATATATATATATATATATATATATATATATATATATATATATATATATATATATATATATATATATATATATATATATATATATATAAAGTTAGTTGCTTATCCTTTACAGGACGTGGCAATCAACCCCAGCTTTTTTTGGCTGTTTGTGATTATTTTTTTCATTCAGTAGTTTGTCATTGCTTTCTGAACTGTACGGCGCTTATACCATTGTTAAAAATCCACACAAAGCGATCTGCTACCAAACCGCCTGCAGCGGGTTTCGAACCTGGTATATCTGGATTATGAAACTGCGTTCATATCCATTAGGCCACAGAACAATGTTCAAAAAAAGAAACGCAACTTTTTTGGTCATACTTTTATAAAAGATATTCGCTGATGTGACATTAGTCAACCTATCGACTATGTCCATCTCGTCATTAACTTCTCGTGGGTTACCTGAATTGTACTCACCTCATGATTCGTGAGGTCATGAAAGAGGTCAAGGTCAAAACAATATTTTTGACAATAACACGTGACAGGTTCATGAGAATCCCGTGAAACTTACTGAACACTAAAATCTCTGACCATATTATTGAATGCTTATAAAAGATTGACGCTCCTCGAATAAATTCAGTTGAAAATTCAATGCGCAAGTATGGATCATCTCACAACAGAACAACGACTCATCATCATTGGACGTTTACAGACTGGACAGTCACAAAGTGTAGTCGCCAGACAATTTAATGTGGTTAGAAGCACTATTAGTCGCCTTTGGAAGCGATTTCAAGAAACTGGCTCAGTGGCAGACCGGCCGCGCAGTGGAAGACCCAGAGTCACAACTCCTGCCGAAGACCGCTTCATACGGCTGCGTCACCTCAGGACTCGACTTGCATCTGCGTCCTCCACAGTCCAGTCAATGTCAGCAGCTCGTCGAATTTCAGATCAAACGGTCAGGAACCGGCTGCACGACTCTAGTCTTTGGGCTAGAAGAACCTACAGAGGTCCTGTTCTTACGGACCGGCATCGCCAGAACCGACTGCAGTGGGCGAACCAGCATCGTCAATGGACCGTTGGGAATGACTGTAGACGGGTTTGGTTTATTGATGAATCATTTTTTGTGCTCCAGCGACACGATAGACGGAGAAGATTTTACCGCAGAGTCCATGAGCGCTACGCCCAGAACAGCGTTGATGAGGCTGCTCCACATGGTGGTTGAGGTATACTGATGTGGAGGGGCGATCAACTTCATGGGAAGAAATGACCTGGTGCAAATGGAATGACGCCTAAATGCCAAACAATACGTCGCTGAAATTCATCGTCCTCACGTCCTTCCACTTCTGGCTGCGTGAGGGTGGGTTTTTCAGCAGGATAACGCTCGACCTCATGTGGCACAACTCACCACCCAGTTCCTCGCTGACAACAACGTTCAGACCATTCCGTGGCCAGCCATGTCATCAGACATGAACCCCATGGAACACTCATGGGATGAACTCAACAGACGACTCCTCCAGCGAGACGTGGTGCCAGCCAATCTCCGACAGTTGTCTCTTGCACTGCGGGAAGAGTGGGCAGCCATCCCACAACAACAGATCCAACGGCTAATCGGATCCATGTCAAGGAGATGTCGTTTTCTGATAGAGGCCAAAACAGGTCATACACCTTACTGAAACGGAGGCCTCAGTCGCAAAGAATAAAAGTCCAAACCAAATTTAATGAACATCATTTCATTGTTAAAGTCTGAAAGTGTCTTCATGCCATGATTGAAACATTAATTCCGTAAAATAAAATTTTGGTACAAGTTTGAAATTTGGTGTCCATTACCACTGCAATAATGTTGCGTTTCTTTTTTTGAACAGTATATATATAGTCGACTCATGTATAATGAGTGATTATGTCATGGAGATTATAAATTTATTAGTTGGTAGTGACCTTGAGAAAACGACAAGGCTGATGTAACCTTAACATGTACTCTCGAACAGAAGTTACAGAAGTTTGTTTGTGTGGTGTGCACGTAGCATCGTCGGAGTATAAAATGTCCTTGCTTGAACAACGTCCAAATGTCAAATTTTTTATTTTGCTTGAGAAGTCACCCTCAGAAACAGTAACCTTGCTTAATAAAGCATATGGTAATACCGCAATGAAGAAATCGCAAGTTTTTGAGTGGCACAAGCGTTTTCTTGAAGGTCGTCTTAGTGTCGATGATGATCCACGTAGCTGGACCGCCTACGTCGATTAACAATGAAAACTTTGAGCGTGTTCGGAACATTGTTCGTGTTGACAGAAGACTTAGTGTAGAGAAAATAGCCTCAGAATATCAGTTGGAAGTTGTCACAGTATTCTCCACAATGAACTGCACATGCACCGTGTTTGTCAACACATGGTGCCCAAAATGTAATCTCCTGAACAGAAAGAAACGAGATTGACACTGGCAGGAGACCTAATCCCTGATCAAGATAGCAATTTTCTCAACAACATAATCACAGGAGACAAATGGATGAGTGTGAAAAAAAATCGAAAAAAGGTAATTCGTCTTACGAAGACAAAAGACAAAGAAAATAGCCAACGTTACGACCAAAAGGCCTTCGTCAGGGAAAGGAAAGAAAGTGAAGGCGAGATAGGACACATAAAAACCTAAATAAATATAAAAATTAAACCTAGGTACTTCCCCTGAAGGAAACTTCCCGCGAACGGACGAGCGGGCCCGGAAAAGGAAATGACTGTCACCACCGGATGTATACAATATATACTACGAAACTAAAAAACTAAACTGAACAATAAAGTACCCAAACGTAATATTAGTGGGGACTGGAAATAGAAGAGGACAGATTGAGTTGGAGATAAATAAATATGAAATAAAAAATCAAGACATATTAAAAACAGTGTATTTTATATTCATACATATTATTAGAAGGCGGTAGAAAAATAGAAAAATAGGATAAAAGTGAAAAGAGTCAAAATGGAACAAGAGAGGGAAAAAAAGGGGGGGGGGGGAGAAAGGGTGACCTCAGACAAAGGTGTGCAGAGTGTTAAGACCGGCTGGTTTTAGACACCCCATGCGGTGGATAAGACGGTTCTCAAGCTGTTCTCGGCTAGCAGTGTCAGAGGAGCAGGATCTGATCGCCGTGACCTGGATGTCGATGGGACCATGATGGTCAGGACCATTAAAGTATATGGCAACTGGTGTGGATTTTTGCTGAGCGATGTCATTTAAGGGCTGGCTGAATCTGTCCCCAAGTCGTTTGCCTCTTTGGCCAATATAGGTTATGCAGCAACGTTTACATGTGATCGTGTAAATGACATTGCGCGACTCACACGTGAAGCTACTGGTGATGGTGTACGTAGCTTTAGGAAAAGACACTTTGTTGGTTGAGATGACATACTTGCACGTGTTGCATCGTGTCCGACAACAGGGTAGTGTGCCAAACTGAGTGGCATTCTCCTTTGAAGGACGGCTGCGAACAAGAAGATCCTTCAAGATCTTGTCGCGCCTATATGCCACCAAAGGTGCTTCACCTAAAACTTCCTGGGTCACAGACTCTCCTTGGAGGATAGGGAGATGGCGGAAAAGGATCGGTTTGACTGCAGTACTGTGAGGGTGATAGGTCAAGATTAATTTGACTCTACCCGAAGTGGGGTTATAGTGAGGTTTGAGGGCCTCCTGACGAGAGATGGAAAGCACACGTTGGAGGGCAGAGGTGAGAACATGTTCCGGATAAAGTCTGCTACGGAAGAAATCCAACATCTCATTGGCTCGGAAGTGGAAGTCATCATCGTCTAGGCACAAACGGCGGAGGCGGAGAAGTTGTGAGAATGGAAGGGAGTCACGACAAGCCCGAGGATGAGAAGAGGTATACAGAAGGTAGCTATGGGCATCTGTCGGCTTGTAGTATACTGAGGTATTAAGGCCGGAAGGCGTGATAGTAATAGTAATGTCAAGAAAGTTGACAGATACTGTGTAGATGAGGGAGGTGAACTTGATGGTGGGGTGGAAGTGGTTGACAAAGTCAATGAAGCGGGATAAATCAGTCTCGGACATATCTGTGAGACCAATGCCATCATCGATATATATGCGGCAAAACCCGGGGAAAGGACCGGAGTATTGTTGCCATATCTGATGCTCCAAGTGGCCCATGATCAGGCAGGCATAGCTAGGACCCATCTTCGTTCCCATGGCAACACCACTAATTTGGTCGAAAACTGATAATTGAATTCAAAGGAATTAAGTTGAAGAACCAGTTCAGCAAGACGGAGAAGAGTGTCAGTGGATATAGAAGGACAAGTGCGCTGGTCAAGAAAAAACCGAAGAACTCGGAGACCATCAGAGTGAGGAATTGAGGTATACAGAGAACAGACGTCTAACAAGAAAAAGCGGTAGGAGCGGTCTGCTGAGAGTCGGATAGAGGAGAAAGTTAAAAGAGCATGATTAGTGTCTTTGACAAAGGAGGGAAGATTCTCATCGATAGGCTGGAAAATGCTATCTAGTGTGACAGTGAGTTCGTCACTTTAGGAATTATCAGTTTTAACTAAAACAGACTATAGCTTGGTTGATAGGAAAATGTCAAAATAAAAAAAATATTTAAAAAAAATTAAACCGTAAATTTATAGTAGAAACAGACCACGATAGTAATAGCGTAGATTAGTTTTTATCCAATCGTGAGCTCAGAAAATTTAGAACAGACGCGATTTCCCCAGCGGTCCAGAAAAAGCTTATAGTGAGTACAAGTCTAGTTATGAAGACAAGCAAAATGTGCTGAGAACGCAGTGGTTTACTGCACGCAAGTTTATTCAAATAGAAGAATTAGCAATTCCAAGGATGATAATATGTTCTCTTCAAAGTGCATTTATGTGGCTGTATTCTATATTGGAAGACTGTAAGTAGTCGCAATTAATTACTCTACATTAATTGACATGTCGAGATCGAATGAGTGTTGCAGATTAGGAAATGAAATAATGGCTGAAGTTTTTCCTTTAAATGCATACACAGTATTGATTTGTCTCGCTGAAGCAATGCCATGTCAGAACGAGATATAGCCATTTTATAACCTGAAGAAGCAGAGTAATCTACATTGAACTACTAGTATGCACTTGCTTGCAAAAAATGGCATTAAGAACAGGAAAGAATTTCCTATGAGTAGAACCCGAGTAGTCTATGTGAAGTAAAAAGCCCATACAGCAGGATAATGGGAAGGAATATGCTCGAATGAATATTTGAAATATGTATTTTTATGAAGTTTTGTTATATTGACCTGTAAATAAGTTATGGACAATAGAAATTCTATCTTGAGAGTAGAGGCAGGTTGTCTCTCCATTTCTTTGCTACCTACATATGGAATGAAGGAAAGTATGACTGAAAGAAACAAATGCTCAACTAATTACTGCTCTAAACAAATACACATTAGAGGACCATCCCAGAACCTGGTACAACCTTAAGCCTGTTGAAGAACAATTTCCACCTCTAGCGTATAGGCTAGTCGATTAACTAGACTCTTCGTACAAACAGCAAACTCCAATACGCCACGGTCACATACGAAGAATATATAATACATACAGCACAATTTTAAGGAAGAAATATGCTCAAATGAATATATGCCATAGATCCATCTTGAGACTAGAGACACATAGTAGAATATATGGTGCCCGTGCCTGTCCTCTATGAGAAGCAGAGAAACGGACTAAGCATTGTTAGTTTGTTTTTATAGCGTGATGCAAATGTTGATGTGTAATTGGCCAGGTATGCATGTCGATGTCACCTGAACAGGGTAATGTTGCATGAAGATCTGGGTCACTCACGCTGACAGCATACATGGTCCTTGTACGATGTTCTGATGAGGATGTGAGACATGGGTGTGCAGACGCGAATGTGTTTAGGATCATATGTGGTATACAATGCACCCAGTCACACTCGTACAAAAGCCAATAATGGTTGTGACTACTGGAAACAGTTCATACATTTATTCACAGCACTAACAGTAGAATCACACAGGCACAGTCAATGTAAACAGGTTCATGTACATCATGTTAACTGAAATCGCTTGGTATCTATCAGGCATTCTAAAGCTGGTAAACATTCACATATGTGGGCATGATCAATAGTGGTATGTTCTTTAAAGTACAGTGCATAATGCCGCTTTGGTATCCCTGATTGAACGCGTCAGATACCTGAATATCTCCGCCATACAAAGGACGAGCCCATAACTCATGTAATCCTATTACCAGGGCCGTTGTTCAACTTGGCATAACACGCCAGTTACTTCTTTTCATGCTGTAGAATAGGGGCCATTACACAGGCCTAAATATGACGTCAGCTGTGTACTCTTCATTACGCAGGTTGCATAAACTCTGCTATAATGTTTATATAAATATACCAGCATATATATAACTTCGTCACTGGACTTCTGTTCATTTAAAGACAAATAGTCTTACATAGCTATCTTCAGCACAAATAATAAGATCTGCATACAGGATCTGTGAGCTGTCCTCAAGGCTAGGTAATTCTTTAACAAATTCTGCCACCGAAAGCATAGTAATGATAAAGTCAGTGTTACCTTGAAAAGAATCCTCAGAACACAATAACAACACTGTCGTCTTTCCTGACGTACAGAAAATCAATGGGGAAAACTGACAACGCAGTCACTTCGAAGATTGTCCTTCCCCAATATGCAATGGACATTCTCGTCCCCACAGAAGCCAGGACACATCTCCCTCACGGAAGTCTAATAATCGCGCTCTCTACTGCGCATGGCACATAGCCCAGAATTGTATACCTTTGACCCTAAAGGTCAACTACAATGAATAAACCAAAAAGAGAAGATAACCCCTAATCAACCTGACACAGCAAAGTTAAGACATAGTTTCCTAACTTTGACCAGGGTGGACAAAATTGCGACAAATAAATTGACGTGTGAAACTCCGTCAAAAATGACCGCAACATATTACTGCACCGCCCCTGAAAAAAAAATGACACCTTTAAAAAAAAATATATCCATGAGCAAGATAGCACAAGCATCAATTATGCGCCAATAAGAGAATAAACCTAATATCAGGTACAATGGACGCACAAATAAAGCGTCTGGAGAGAATAAAATCATCTCCCAACCTAAGAGAAAATATTCCCTCTAAGCAAACCCAACTCGGGAGGTACCAACAAAGAAATCTAAGTTGCCGGCAACCCCAAGATACATATCAAAAATTATGAAATACTATAATTATAGGAATATACAAATATCATGAATTACAATGCTATACCATCAACATATCTAATGGATATATATCATGGATGGACATAACCAAATTTATTAAAGTCATTATACATCATCCAAATAACGACACAATTGTGTTAATATATATTATGATATTAAGAACAGACAAAGTTTGGAAGTATATCAGGAGATCTAGGACCCAAGATTTAAATGGAATCATGTGGGCATCTAGACAATATGTCTGCCATCACATTATCCGAACCACGGATAGCTCGCACCGTGAAATGGAAAGGTTGAAGAGCAATCGCATAACGAGTAGATCTCGAGCTCTTCAAATCCTTACTTTGCATAGCTGTAAGAGCTTTTTGGTCGGTTTCCATAATGAAATTCGCGCCCAGAAGGATCCTTTGTAGCTTAAGAATGGACCAAACCATGGCCAACAATTCACGGTCTAAAACCGAGTAATTCCTTTCTGCCGCATTCAGCTTCCTAGAGATATACATTACAGGATGCAGAGTTCCTGAATACTCCTGCATTAGTGCCGCTCCAATCCCAATGGAAGAGGTATCACTACGAAGGACAAAAGTCTTATCAATCGTTGGTAGTCTTAAGATAGGATGAGATGAGAACAAATTCTTAACCTGATCCAATGAAGATTGGCATTCTTGGGACCAACGCACCATATTAGGAGAACCTTTTTTAATAACGTTGAAAGTGGTGCCATAATGGAGGATAGATTATCAATGAATCTTCCATAGAATTGTATTAATCCCAAGAGACTACGTACTTGCTTTTTTGTCTTCGGGACTGAGATACTTAATATGTTAGAAATGTTTTGGTCCTCTGTCTTCAACAGACCATGACCAACCCGATGACCTAGGAAAGAAATTTCACTAAACCCAACAAAAGCTTTAGAGGGTTTCGCAGTCAAACTATGCTCACGTAGAGTAGATAGTAGTTCATTTAAACCTAAATAGTGTTCTTCCCAAGTATCACTGAACAGACAGATGTCGTCTAAATATGCGATGACATCTGTACGATACGATAGAATTCGTCGCATCATGCGCACGAAAGTTGCTGGGGCGTTCATAAGCCCGAAAGGCATAAAATTCCACTGAAAAAAACCCCTATGTGTTGAAAAAGCAGTGAGAGGTTTGGCGTGTTCAGTCAAAGGGACTTGCCAATAACCTTTCAACAAGTCTAGTTTAGAAAAAAATTTAGCTTTAGAAAGTCTAATAAGTAGATCATCTAATAAAGGCATAGGTTCAGCATCGAACATCGTAACTTGATTTAATTTGCGATAATCAACACAAAGACGTATGTTATTGTCTTTCTTTCGAACAACAACCATCGACGAAGAATAAGCTGAAGTGGATGGTTCAATTATTTTCAATTGAATCATTTCATCCAATTCTTTCTCGACTTGTGCTTGAAAATGAATAGGTATAGGGTATGGTCTTACTCTGAATGGATTACGATCAGTAAGTACGATGTCATGTTCAATGACATGTGTGTGTCCAGGAATGTCGGTAAGGACATCCTGAAATGATTGTAGCTTAGAAGATACTTGACGCTGTTCCTCAAAAGACAAATTCGAAGAAACGGTAACGTTTTTCCATGATTCCGTAGAATTAAGTGGAATCACAGGAAGAGGTAAGTTAACGTCAGAAAAAGTAGTTTCCTAATCCTGTATAACAGACAGGGATGAGATATGACCATGTTGGACTGGAGAGTCGTCCGTCGCCTAGAAAATAGGCTGTAAATAGTCAGGTCGTTCAATAAATTCCGTAAGCATATTTATATGGAAGGTTTTATGCCTTCCATCAACATCGACAATATAGTTGACCTCCCAAATTTTAGAGACTATAGTGTATGGACCTTTCCAAGAAATGAGAAGTCTGTTCTCCCTCGAGGGAAGTAAGACAAACGCTTTGTCTCCAGGACAAAGTTGACGTAGGCGTCCTTTCTTATTAGCAAATCGCCTAGCCTTTTCTTTCGCAAATTCGGATGATGAAGTTGCTAGCCTGCATGATTCGATAATTTTTTCCCTAAGAGCAATGACATACTCATATGACGATTGTGTATCATCGTCAATATTATCGGAAGTTATCAAATCGTGTAGCAAGAACATAGGACCACGCGGTTGCGCGCCAAAGACAAGTTCAAAAGGAGAAAATCCTGTGTGCTCGTTGGGAACCCCCTTATAAGCAAAGAGAGCTGCAGGTAGGACCCTGTCCCAATCATTAGGATGATCCTCTGTTATCTTGCCAAGTAAGTTCTTTAGTGTCCTATTAAGACGTTCAACCAATCCATTGGACATTGGATGATAAATACTACTGAGAGACCTTTTAATGTCCACAGTAGCCATTACCTGAGACATAGTGTCCGATATTAATTGAGTGCCATGGTCTGACAGTATTTCCCTGGGAAATCCCAACCGAGAAGATATGAGCCAAAGAGCATCTGCGATATCGACAGTTGATATGCTTTTAAGAGGAATAGCCTCTGGCCAACGCGTGCACATGTCAACACAAGTAAGGATAAATTGGTGTCCTCTGGCTGACTTAATCTTAAACGGGCCAATAATGTCTATTGCCATTTTCTGAAACGGCCGAATAGGAATATCTGCGGCCTGAATAGGTGCAGCATGTCTAGGACCTCTAGACTTGACCTCTTGACAAATTTTGCAAGATCGGTAATAAATTCGTATGTCCTTGTTAACGAATGGCCAAAAGAAAGACGCAAGGACTCTAGTCTTAGTACTGGAAAAACCCATGTGTCCAGCACACTGAGAATCGTGTGCATGTTGAAGAATTAAGGCTCTCATACACTTAGGCACAAGAATTTGAGAATGCATAGACTTGTCCGAGTGTTGTACCATTCGTACCAATATACCATTCTTCATAGTGATATACGATCTGTGATTCGTATTCTGATTTGGATCACCTTTCTTTGCGAGAAGAAAGAATTTCTTTAAAGAAGGATCTTCTTCTTGTCGTTTAACAAACGAGTCATGCGAAATCACCAAGTGATCGTCTTGGCTATCAACTCCATTACTATCATCAGATGAAGTTGGAGGAACAAGAGCTTGGGCTCTTGTTACCACTGCATTGACCGTCGTTTGGATGTTTTGTTCCTCACAACTAGAAATTTGTTGCGGGGTGCATTCCTTAACCCCATGAATACGACCGATTATAAGATCCGCAATAGGATTAGGAAGAAGACACGCGTGGACATCTCCTGTAAAAAAGGGAGTGTCAATGCTAATGATAGCAGTAGGATATTTTTCCATGGTACCACCAAATGTAACACATTTGACCACCTTTCCCGTGTGACAGCGCTTATCTATGAGAGACTATCTAACCCCGACAGTAGTACATCTAGAATCAAAAAGCATGTGGTGAAGTGGGATGTTATAAATATTTATAGGGGGACTTAGTGTACTGACTGAGATCAGCTGTGAAGGTATCTATATCTAATGAGAGTAGTGTATTATAGATAACCTTACTTGCTGCCACATATATATATATCTCAGTCAGAATTATTCTGGAATAGTGTGATGACTACGTTATGTGTCTAGGGTATGTGTATGATGAAGTGTAAGTCACAACAACAGACAGATAAACAATTTAATTTAATCCACTACTCTTGACAACACTGTGACACTCACATACATATAACACTCTATGAGAATATCTTAAGGAGGCACTGATAACTTTTCAAATAACAATATGTATTCATTGTTGTCATAAAGGTATATGTGTCCTGATTCAAATACAAAGGAACCAGGAATCACAATCAATTTTAATTACAAGTATATGTACAGACTTTATCAATATGAATATTGTAGTGACATATATTATTAAAAATATCCTATGTGTGTCAGTTGTGTAGTAGTAATAGGAGGTAATACTGGTTTTGTTTTGTTCAAGCTCTGTTGGTATTTGTCATCATGACTTCAATAGTTTGTCTTTTGGGACTAGTATTGGAGATGTTCTCAGTTCCTGATATTAAGACAATTAAATTCCCCTCTGAATGTTATTTTTACAAAGTCATTTCAAGATGAGGGGACATAATGTTGAGCTCAGCTGGCCAAATCAGCTTATCTTGCGTGATGGCGGCAGGAAAGGACTCCTCTGCTCGAATTCTCCCCTGGGCTCTGGAGACACCTCACTGATAGCTAAAAAGACCAAGGAGTATGCTGTCCGACTCTGGATTCAGCAAAGCTCTGACCAGGTGCTGCTCAATACCATCAAGACCACGGTCCCTGAAAACAAGAAGGATGTACCTTCTACTTCATAAATAATTGATACTCTAGTTCTACACAGAGCACAATACATCACAAACATTGAGTTCAGAGCGTTAGGCCAACTGTCAGCTTCATCTGAAATACTTTATACCAGCATTAACCTCCTTAATGGTTACTACGCCTCTGCAATTCCAGCATTATTTCTGTCTAATCAATAATCTAGGTGTCAGTGTACTGTTTGGCCATTCCATGCAGTTTTACTTTCCTCCGACACCTTCTGTTCAGGCGGGAGCATTATAGGCTTTACATCATGTTTGCTACTGAACTACACATATATACAGGCATAAATTAACAATTCACATTCAATTTTCATTACAAGATACTGAATGGTTTAAGCTTACCACAATTCATAGAATAAACACAGATACGTTGATTAGCAATGAATTCTGGCACAATTACTGGCACAAATTCCCATCTGCTTATGTTCCAGGCTTTTATTTAACACAAATATGAGCTGGCTTCAACGCACTGTTGCTTTATCAAGCTTATTTGCACTAGTGGTCTCGAACTAACGCTCCTAAGTGAGTATATCAGCGAGTCTAGCCAATGAGGCCACGTTTCGACAAGTGTTTGAAAAAATGTTACCTTTCCACGTCTCCCCTAACAACGAAAGATAGTATTTATAGTCCGACCAATCGTGGTTAGTCTTTCATTTGTTGCGCTCCAATCAATTTGGAGTTTACATGGTAGGCTATTTATGTAACGTAAGGTTTTTTCAAACACGTTATAAAAAATTTTATGAGCAGAAATGATTTTATGTTGTCAGGCATCCCCACTATTTTATTTTGGCTATAACTTGTTAATTCCTAGAATATTTGCATAACGTTGTACATATTCTTTGTCAGCAAACCCTAAGGAGCCCAAATATCCAAATTTAAAAGAGCTAAGTGGCTGCGTTCAAAATATGCAATTTCTAGGATAGTCGTGTAGTTGTTTTATTTTTTATGTGAGAACCGCCACCTGTCCTGCTGTACTGTCAGACTAATGTCAGGATTTCGGACATAAAACAGTAGAATGTCAGGTTTCCCCAATAAGCGTTTTTCAGATTTTAAAACCTAACTCTGGGAAGGGTAGTGAATTTATCACTGTCCGTCTGAAAAAAAGTTAGTGCATGTAGTCTTACACGCGTGATGGCAGCATTTGTGTATCGCGCGACGCGTGTTTAGTGTTCGGCTTTCTGCCTCTCCCTTCTCGCTATCCTTTAGTCCATCTGTCTTTTGTTTTTGGTAACATAGTGTAGAAAAAGACATGAATGGAATTTAAAATTTAGGTCAACTTGCATATTTCAAGGTTTTTCTTAGAAAGGCAGCACATTTTATTGTGTGTTTGGGAAACGCGTGTATGTTGCAGAAGGCCTTTAATATCAACGTGAAACGTTACAATTTGCCGACGAAGTAGAAAAGAAGGGGGATTTCGAGTACTGTCATTGTGACAGCACTGTTCTTTACCATTCTTCTTCCTTTATTTATTATATGTATTTATTAGGCTTTATATTTACTTGATAATTTATATATGTGGATTAGAATATTCCACGACAAAGCACTGAGACTAGACTATCATTCACTAGACCATCATGCAAGATGAGAGATCCTCTCCCATCATGCGCAACTGTAGCAGGAAGAGCGGGAAGAGGGTGACCACAAATTAAGGTAGATAAGACGATAGCTCGAATAATGTTGAGCATTGGGGGCATTCAGTTGCTCTCCTAAAATCGAAAGCACAACCAGTGATAGCATTAGAATTCCCACTATCATTTACTTGATTACAGGCTTCATTAAACTCTTGTTGCGCAGAGTTTGCCTGTTGGTAACCTTTTCTTTTGTTATATCTAGGTCTACCGCGATTATCATTTCCCCTGTAATTGTTATCATATTGCCTATTGTAATTTTCATTCCGGTTTGAATCCCGGTTTGTATATTCACCATCGTCATATTCTTGACGTCAAGAATGATTATCTCGAGCAGAAAAGCTCGGATAGTTTTTATTGTGATAACCTTTGCGATAGTGTCTATAATTATTACCACCAAAATTACGAGAACTACCATCTCGTCTCCAGTTCTTAGAAGAAGAACCTTCATATGTTGGATTACTCTGCTTATGAGTGTAATTCTGATTACTTTTCCTATTCCAGTTTTGTTGGGCACCCTGAAATTTCTTATTGTAATTAGGGCCATATGGTGCTGCCGAAGCAACTGGCAACCCTTCTTTCACTTTAGAATTGCTAACTGTAGCATGGGGATGCGCGGTGGCATACTGGCAACAGTATTCCTCCATGTCTTTTAAGTTTTTGGGCTTACGCTCATGAAGAAATAATCATTAACAGATGACAAAACTTTGTCTCTAAGCAATAAGTCCATTAGGCCTTCATATGTTTTCTCAGTTTGAGACAACTCAATCCATCGTATAAATGTACGACGTATCTTTGTAATAAAATCAGAGAAATCTACTTAATTTTCTGGCAACATTGTCCTAAAACGAAGACGATAATCTTCTTCTTTTAGTTGATATTTTTTTAGTAATGCTGCCCTGACAACATCATAATTAGTCCTGTCATGTTCTTCTATTGTCATAAGAGTAGTCACAGTTTCACCTGTAAAAAATTCCATCAGTTGTTCGACATATTTTTTCCTTTTTTATCTTATGCGTATCGCATAAAAATTGAAATCTATCCAGATAATCCGCTATATCGTCCTTTAAAGGATTGAAATGAGGTAATTTGATCCTACTAGCAAACTCCTTTGTCGTACCCGAAGTTGCTTGATGAGCACCCATATTTGTCAATTTCAATTTCTCTAACTCCAAAGTTGCGAGTCTTTCCTCGTGTTCCATTTTTGCTTTTTCCTTTCTCTCCTCGGCTTCTCTGTCTAATCTTTTTCCTTCAGCTTCTCTGTCTAATCTTTTTTCTTCAGCTTGAAGTTTTCTTTCTCCTGCAGCAGCCTGAAGTTTTTGTCTTTCCATTTCCATCTGGAATTTTCTTTCATCAGCTTGCATTTGCAACCTTAAATTCTCAGAATTCATCTTCTTTTGCTCAGCTTCTGCTTTCTTCTGTTCAGTTTCTGCTTTCGTTTTATTTTACTCTTTTTGTCTCTTTTCTTCTGACTTCAATGCTATGGCGAATTGAGCAGTCGCGTATTCTTCCAATTCTTTACCAGACTTGTCAAGGGATTTCCCTTGTGCAATGAAGTATACCAGAGTAGACATTCTGTTTTAAGAGATCAGTAACCTGAAAAATTAAATAAATTACCTTATCCTACTTCAATGGGAGACAAGTCTTCAATGTTAGACTTGTATACTCAGTTCAGTTTATTTCACTCTCTTTGAGAGTCAAGTCTTAGTCAAAGACCTTGTATGGTTACCTTGTTTCTTTATAATAATATTCTATCAATAATCTCCATATGAATAGTGTATCATATTAATAACAATAATAATAATACATGACCCAGTATATGTATGTAGACTGTGTATGATAATAACAAATACAATGACAAAGATACAGAACAACAACCGAAAACTTTCGCAGAAGTCAAATAAACAATACAGCGAAATTAAGGAAAATGTTACAAAAATGTGTAAAGATGACTGCGGAAAGTAAAAAAGACAAATGGCAACACTGTTATAAACAAAAAGGTGTAAAGAAATAAACGAAAGGAAGGAGAGACGAACAGATACAAACAAAACAAGTGGTAAATCACAGAATGGAAAAATAACGAAAACAACACTAACTCATCTCGTCACAGCTAAACGAAAATAGCAACAATTGTCGCTAGCAAATCCCAATTAAGGAAATTTGCAGTCCCTACAGAAAACGCTCTCAAAAGACAACCTCTATGACGTGGTATGATCTAAAGGAGTCACCTTACCCAACCAGCCCGCTGAAAACAACAGAAAAATACACCACAATATTACAAGTAACATATATTTCATCAATGGAATGTGTTGCAAACAAAGTTTAGTTACAAATAACATTATAGTAACTCTCTTGTTCTTTGTCAACACGGGAGTATAATGTCAAGCTCGCAATGATTGTTAGATCCACAATAACATGTAGTGGTCTCCAGAAACATAAAGTCATTATGACCTTCAGGATGAATAGTGGAGACTTGAGGCCCAATGTTGAAAAAGTTCGTAGACGGTATTGTTTACCAAAATCACTTGACCTCGAAATATGTGACTTGATCGCTCAGACGTTGGAGAGTCTGCTACTCGAAACGGTAAACAACCAGCGGTACTGTTTACAAAAGGACTTGACTTGTGTGCAGCTGTAACGTGTAAACAACCAGAGGTACTGTTTACTAAAAGAACTTGACTTGTGTAGCTGTAACATGTAAACAACCAGCGGTACTGTTTACAGTAAGGAATCGACTTGTGTGCAGCTCTGGTCCACGTAGCAATATTGTATAGATGCTAACTCCAGTACTTGTACCAACTGTGGTTCATGTAGCATTATCACACAAATGCTAACACTGTTTATGTGGGTCAACAGTCGATGACCTATTTTACTGTCCTGGTATTTCTAAGCTGTCAACCTTGATCGTTCCAATCTGTAGTCAAAGCCAAAATTGAAGCCGTAAAGCCCACGGAACTGGCCTACCAGAAATGTTAAGGCCAGGAATGTAACGGCCACCAGAAATGTTAGTTGGTTTTTATAGCGTGATGCAAATGGTGATGAGTAATTGGCCAGGTATGCATGTCGATGTCACCTGAACAGGGTAATGGTGCGTGAAGATCTGGGTCACTCACGCTGACAGCATACATGGTCCTTGTACGATGTTCTGATGATGATGTGAGACATGGGTGTGCAGATGCGAATGTGTTTAGGATCATATGTGGTATACAATGCACCCAGTCACACTCGTACAAAAGCCAATATTGGTTGTGACTACTGGAAACAGTTCATACATTTATTCACAGCACTAACAGTAGAATCACACAGGCACAGTCAATGTAAACAGGTTCATGTACATCATGTTAACTGAAATCGCTTGGTACCTATCAGGCATTCTAAAGCTGGTAAACATTCACATATGTGGGCATGATCAATAGTGGTATGTTCTTTAATGTACAATGCATAATGCCGCTTTGGTATCCCTGACTGAACGCGTCAGATACCTGAATAACTCCGCCATACAAAGGACGAGCCCATAACTCATGTAATCCTATTACCAGGGCCGTCGTTCAACTTGGCATAACACGCCAGTTACTTCTTTTCATGCTGTATAATAGGGGCCATTACACAGGCCTAAATATGACCTCAGCTGTGTACTCTTCATTAAGCAGGTTGCATAAACTCTGCTATAATGTTTATATACATATACCAGCATATATATAACTTCGTCACTGGACTTCTGTTCATTTAAAGACAAATAGTCTTACATAGCTATCTTGAGCACAAAATATAAGTTCTGCATAACGGATCTGTGAGCTGTCCTCACGGCTAGGTAATTCTTTAACAAATTCTGCCACCGAAAGCATAGTAATGATAAAGTCGGTGTTACCTTGAAAAGAATCCCCAGAACACAATAACAACACTGTAGTCTTTCCTGACGTACAGAAAATCAATGGGGAAAACTGACAACGCAGTCACTTCGAAGATTTTCCTTCCCCAAAATTCAATGGACATTCTCGTCCCTACAGAAGCCAGGACACATCTCCCTCACGGAAGTCTAATAATCGCGCTCTCTACTGCGCATTGCACATAGCCCAGAACTGTATACCTTTGACCCTAAATCTCAACCACAATGAATGAACCAAAAAGAGAAGATAACCCCTAATCAACCTGACACAGCAAAGTTAAGACATAGTTTCCTAACTTTGACCAGGGTGAACAAAAATGCGACAAATAAATTGACGTGTGAAACTCCGTCAAAAATGACCGCAACAAGCATGAACAAAGATGGACCAACTAATGGAGAATTTCCAACAACTAAGAGGGAACAACAGCAACAGCCACTACAACCCCAGTAGGCCACGGACCACCCAATTACAGACTAAAATGTCCAGAAAATATTTGCTGACGGGAAGTTACCCTATGCAGCATGAGCGGTCACTATGTCACAGTTTTACCAATCAGTTCCCCTCCTCAAGTTTTTCCAACCCACGCTCCCCCCCCCCCCCCCTTCCCCCCCCCCCCCCCCCCCCCCTCCCCCCCCCCCCCCCCCCCCATCCCCCCCCCCCCAACTCTGACAAGTGGAACAGTCGTTTGCTAACGGGAGGTTATCACAAACGAGAATCCCTTACCTTACGTCCTAATATTCATGGGGAAGCCTCATATGCCAAGATGAATGCAGTAACAACACACGCGGACGCGGAAAGTTACTCTGATGTGAACTTACGACAAATTAAGAAACCTAGGATACCCATGTCTACCAACACATCATAACGAAGACACAGATAGTACGCTGTATCATTTTAACAGACGTGCTAAGAATCACTGGACGAGTTTAAATAGAAGAGATTGCCGCATCGCAGTCCGAAGCCTATTCACCAATGTCAAAAGTCACAGGACCTACGAAATAAAGATTCTCCATGCATCTGACAGGGAATGCATCGTCACCACAGATGAAGGTTTTCGTGCTTTTGTAAAACCACTACATCCAAGGCAAAGACCATTTTTGGAACGTCAACAGGTCAGTTCAGTGAAAGTAAACATGACGCTACATAACCCCATTTACATTAGACCAACCCAAATTGAACAGCATCCCAGCGCATTCCTGAATGAACCCGAATGACCTCGGTCGCAACACAGACAGACGTTGAGGGGTCACGTCAGGCATGTAACACATTCAGCACCCGCACATTATCCAAGAAAACTCAAACCCATTCTCAAGATGAAAGGCGACAAGAATCTCCCAACATTGTAATCGACATGTTGCATGAAATTGAAACTGCACATATAATAAGTGAACTGAGTTGTAACCCTGGTATATTAGGCCTGTTACCGGATTCAAACGAATATGATGATGACACGATGTCATATTTATCAGATTCAGATAGCGGTGTGGGATCCGTAGTCAGCGCCCCACTTTTAGACAGCGCCTCACCCTCAGAAGTCACCACTGTCAAGTCGTATTTCCCTGAGCCTAACGAATCACCTCCAGTTACCACGTGTGTAAAACTGCTACACTCACAACTCACGACCTTTCCAGCTACATCACAGTCGGTATCAGTTTTTCCAGCCACATTACAATCAGTACCAGTTTTTCCAGCTACATCACAGTCGGTACCAGTCTCTTCAGCTTACGACCAACCTGTCAACATCAACAGTGTGTCAAATACTGTGCCCACTGTCAACAACGCCATATCAAGTATTGCACCCACCATCACACAGGATGATCCCAGTTCGACCTTCCTTATGGCACTGCTGGACATGGAAAAAAATTCAACAAGCGAGTGGAAGCCATGAGGAGGTCAGTTATGACTCCCTGGTACTGAAGCTGTTCTGAAACACGCCCAAGTGTTTACGTGCATGCCCATCCATGCACAGTCAACGCAAATGTGAACTTACTGTTTAATAATGTTCTAACTTTCACATATACTCTATTTTCAGCCCGTATGAAAAGTACTGCCTCAGTTCAAACTATATATGACTTACTGCCAAGAAGAGATGACAGATCCATAACCAGCAAGTACCTTACCTAATCAAGTCACTGACGAATCAAGTACTCCAAGAACAGCACACGGACGATTTTAATTAAAAGATTTTAGATTGTGAAATAAAGTTGACACAAAATCACAGACTTGCTATTGGCACTCACACACATGATACGTTACATTAGCTATACAGTTCTGATGTTAACTTACACCATCTCATTTACAACATATGTGTCACGCTGATTTTGACATGACATTGATCTATGATCACTTTCCACATTTCCTGAGCTTGATTCTTGTTCTTGCACATTCCAGAGTCCAGTGATTTCCTTTTTCATGCATCTTAGCGCATCTTCTCGCAAACACCTTACACTAGTAGTCCTGTTCTCTCTTTTTACTAATCCTTTTAACCTATAATGCATATACTACTGGACTTGTCTATTTCTATAATGTTCTATTGAACCTACTATTACAGCATGTGAAAAATGTATAACCCACACCATTACAATTTATACCCATATCTATCATGCTCTATTTTCTTCCTACAGGTGTATTTATTTTGAGTATGTACATGACAAATTGTTCGAAAATATTGCATTTAGCAAAATATATTGTATCTTTAACAACCATTATAAGATTTCCCCACCTTACTTCTCATACTTTTTCTTTCTATCATTCTGAGACGACATTCGGAATTCATAAATTCGTTCGCCAAATAATTTCTTCATCCTTTTGCATTACAATACTCTTGTAATCCACAGATAGTCTATTTTTCCTCTATCCTTGACGACTCCACAGTATACTGTCCTCTTACTTGTTCTAAACAGTGTTGCTAACATTCTTACTCATGTTCAAGTTCACTTCCTCCATAGCCCCACTCATAAAACTATTATATAAAGAGATATTAGAAAATGCTGATTTTGCATTTTTGTGATTAAGTTAACTCTGCAGAAGAGTTGGAAAGATACAAAAATATACTACAATACAGTATATTATACAAGATTGACATACATCACTGTTGATGCATACCATTGTACCACCCCACAAATTGTTGATGTAAACAAATGACTGATAAAAATCAAAATCACCCTACCTGTATTACACAGTGAGATGGAATACTGCCACTGATTAATAGCACTGCTTTACCCAATACCCAAAGACATCTGCGCATGCTGATTCTGCAGATTAGAATACTCCTTGACAGCATTTGTGTATGCTAACCCCAGAGATAAAATACATTGCTACTTTTTTCCCCTGATACTGCCTGTGACACACAAGAAGAAGAAACACCTCTTTATGAATGTTGCCTGTGACATTATATAGGTTTTACAGTGTTATAATGAAACTATATGATAATACAAAGGATGTGGTTGAGATAAGGCTTATGTATGAATGCCCCACATTAATGTTGGTTACTAATATTATAGTCTTTTTCGTGGATACGAAAGAAAGACTTCAAAATAATTGGAAAATCTTATGGATTTCCACAGACATATAACAAGTCATAGAAACAGAGGATTGCCACATAATGAAACCATACGAGATTTGTAGTACTCGTAATAGGATGTTGTAGTGAGTAATGGTGTGTGCGTTGGAACAGCAGATCGTGAACACGAAGTTGTATAGGCTCTTATTCATCTACACCACAAACTCACTCCACCACAAGTAGAAGTCATAGACGTAGATAATGCAGATGACGTTTTCTTCAACATTTATTACGGCAACAGTACGCTGACAGACGACAGTGTCAATAGTAAACAGGATCATGGACATTTCATGTGTGGTAACAAACATTCTTATCTAGCATCATGAATCTTGCATAGCTCATGTGTAAGATGCTAGTAAAGCTGGCTTGACAAATACGCTTCTTCTTACTGTAGATCAGGGCCTCTGACTAAACACGTCAGGTAGCCTTACAATAAATATGCCGCACGATAAAGGCGGATCCAGTTGATCAATATCAAAGTCTATGAACTTGTATAACCAAAGTCAAGACTTCATCTTCTTCTGCTCAAAGATGGCAGCCGTAATGACGGGCCTCTATAACAACTGTGTATACTTTACAGGCAGGTATAATCATCCATGCCGCAATTATATATCGCCAACATGCGATCTTAATAACAATATCTTTCCACTGGGTTCCTGTAAGATAGTTAGACGTATAGTTTAACTTGGCTCCATCGAGCACACATAATGGATTCTGTATAATCAAAGAACTGTGAGCTCCACTCACAGGTTCACAAAATGTTCTGCAACATAGGCATAGTAATCAAGTGTCATTTTACCTTTGCCAGAAATCCACGAAATGCACTAATAACAACTGTCGTCATTCTTGATGAACAGAATAACTCTGGGGAGAATCACAGTCTCATAAAATACTATCTTTTCCCCAGAAAATACAGAGAAGAACAGCGGACATACTCGACCGGTCAGAACCCAGCTCAACAACTCAATGACGGAAGTCTATTCGTTCGCGCTTAAAACTCTTGCGCATGCGTAGACAGAACAGATCTGAGAATAGTTAACCCCGTCTTAAGACAGGTCAACTACAATGACTAAGAAAGGGAAGATAACTCTAAATCAACCTGTCCCAGGGAGTTAACATATAGTTCTCTACCTTAGAACATCACAAAATATTACATAGATCTACGTCTTATAAAACCGTCAAAAACGACAACAACAGACTACCGCACCCTCCTAACAAAAAACAAAAATGAACATTTTTTTTGAAATACATCAATGAGCAAGATACACCATGCTCAATACGCATGAATGATGCGCCGATGCAACAAACAACAACATACAATAATGTCTTAATGACAGAATCAAACGACGCACAATAGAGCGTCTAGTGAGAACAAAAAATCACCTCACTTATTAGAGAAAATATATCCTGAAGGTATCATCAAAGAAATCTCAGATGCTGGCGATGCTAACAAAAATCACATACATATCAAAAATGCAATAATATAGCCATGTGAATGACAACACAATTTGAGAAGTCATAATAACATATATATGTATCGAAGTCTCATGCTATATAATCAATATTATCTAATGGATGGACATAATCGAAATTTGTAAAGTCATTATATATACATATAACAATACAAGTGTATAATCTAATTAATAGAAGATGGCATCCACAAGACAAAATAATGCTGTGTCTCGAAGATCAATGTAAGCAGCATCAACATAGTGTGACATATGGCATCATCATGATTCTCAAATGCACTCGGTAACTGGTACTAGTTTGCTCTGAGAACAATAGAAATGACACAATTAGCAACATGCTATAATGTACTATAACTGCTAATACATGTGTAAGTATTACATGTGGCCGCATGTGGGCATCTAGACAGTATGTCTGCCATCACATTATCCAGACCACGGATAGCTCGTACCGAGAAATGAAAAGGTTGAAGAGCAATAGCATATCGAGTAGATCTCGAGCTCTTCAAGTTCTTACACTGAATAGCTGTAAGAGCTTTTTGGTCTGTTTCCACAATGAAATGCGCACCAAGAAGGAATCTTTGTAACTTAAGGATTGACCAAACCATAGCCAACAATTCACGGTCTAAAACCGAGTAATTCCTTTCTGCCGCATTCAGCTTCCTAGAGATATACATTACAGGGTGCAGAGTTCCTGAGTACTCTTGCATTAGTGCCGCTCCAATCCCTGTGGATGAGGCGTCACTACGAAGAACAAAAGTCTTATCAGCAACAGGTAGCCTTAAGATAGGTGGGGATGAGAACAAATTCTTAATCTGATCCAATGAAGATTGACATTCTTGAGACCAGCGCACCATGTTAGGAGACCCTTTCTTCAATAAGGTTGAGAATGGTGCCATGATAGAGGATAGATTCTTAATGAATCTTCCGTAGAATTGTATTAATCCCAACAGACTACGTACTTGTTTTTGTGTTTTAGGCACTGAGATATTTAATATCTTAGAAATTTTTTGGTCCTCTGTCTTCAATAGACCGTGACCAACACGATGACCGAGAAAAGAAATTTCACTAAACCCAACATAGGCTTTAGAGGGTTTTGCAGTCAAATTATGCTCGCGTAGAGTAGATAGTAAGTCATTTAAACCCAAATAGTGATCTTCCCAAGTATTACTGAAAAGACAGATGTCGTCTAAGTATGCATTGACATCTGAACGATATGAGCGAATTCGACGCATCATGCGTACGAAAGAAGCCGGGGCGTTCATAAGCCCGAAAGGCATAACATTCCACTGAAACAAACCCCTAGGTGTTGAGAAAGCAGTGAAAGGTTTTGCGCGTTCAGTTAACTGAACTTGCCAATAGCCTTTCGACAAGTCAAGTTTAGTAAAGAATCGAGAGTTAGAAAGTCTAGTAAGTAGATCTTCTAATAAAGGCATAGGCTTAGCGTCGAACTTCGTAACTTGGTTCAATTTGCGATAATCTACGCAAAGGCGTATGTTATTGTCTTTCTTTCGAACAATAACCATGGACGAAGAGTATGCTGAGGTGGACGGTTCAATTATTTTCAATTGTATCATTTCATCCAATTCTTTCTCGACTTGTGCTTGAAACTGAATAGGAATAGGATATGGTCTTACTCTGATCGGATTATGATCAGTATATATAATGTCATGTTCAGTGACATTTGTGTGTCCAGGGATGTCGGTAAGGACATCCTGAAATACTTGTAGCGTAGAAGATACTTGTCGCTGTTCCTCAAAAGACAAATTAGAAGAAACTGTAACGTTTCTCCATGATTCCGTAGAAGTAAGTGGAATCACAGGAAGAGGTAAATTAACATCCGAAAAAGTAGTTTCCTCATCCTGTATAACTGACATGGATGAGATATGACCTTGCTGGACTGGAGAATCGTCCGTCGCCTGGAAAATAGGCTGCAAATAGTCTGGTCGTTCATGATATTTCGTAAGCATATTGATATGGAAGGTTTTATACCTTCCATCAATATCGACAACATAGTCGACATCGGAACTTTTCGAGACTATTGTATATGGACCTTTCCATGCAATCAGAAGTCTGTTCTCACTAGAAGGAAGTAAAACAAACGCTTTGTCTCCAGGACAAAGTTGACGTAAGCGTCTCTTCTTATTAGCAAATAGCCTTGCCTTTTCCTTAGCAAATTCGGATGAAGAAGTTGCTAGCCTACATGCTTCAATAATCTTTTTCCTGAGAGCAATGACATACTCATATGAAGATTGTGTGTCATTGTCGATATTATCAGCAGTTATCAGATCATGCAGTAAAGACATAGGGCCGCGCGGTTGCGCGCCAAAGACAAGTTCAAAAGGAGAAAATCCTGTATGTTCGTTAGGGACCTCACTATACGCAAAGAGAGCCGCGGGTAAAACCCTGTCCCAATCCTGAGGATGATCCTCAGTTATCTTTCCAAATAAGTTTTTGAGTGTTCCATTAAGACGATCAACTAACCCATTAGACATTGGGTGATAAATACTACTCAAAGATCTTTTAATGTGCAGAGTAGACATTACCTGTGACATTGTGTCTGATATCAATTGTGTGCCATGGTCTGACAATATTTCCCCGGGAAAACCCAAACGAGAAAATATAAGACAAAGAGCGTCTGCGATATCAGCAGTTGAAATGCTCTTAAGAGGTATAGCCTCTGGCCAGCGCGTGCACATGTCAACGCACGTAAGGATAAATTGATTTCCTCTGGCCGATTTAGTCTTAAAAGGGCCAATGATATCTATGGCCATTTTCTGAAACGGCCGAATAGGAATGTCTGCAGCCTGAATAGGCGCAGCATGCCATGGACCTCTAGATTTGACCTCCTGACATATTTTGCAAGACCGGCAATAAATTCGTATGTCTTTATTGACAAATGGCCAAAAGAAAGACCCCAGAACTCTCGACTTAGTTTGGGAAAACCCCATATGTCCAGCACACTGAGAATCGTGTGCATGTTGAAGAATTAGGGCTCTCATGCTTTTGGGCACGAGAATGTTTTCTTCCTCCAATGATTTATCATCCCATTCCAATCCTTACTCTTGTCTGTCAGGTTATTGCTTCAAAGTCGCCCCTTATATGTGGTACAGAGAAAATGAATATGGCCGACGCCTGTTCCTTTCGTGGAAAAGCTTTACGGGGATTCAAATAGCCTCAAACTGGCTACTGCTTTATTTGAGAACATTCAAGTGGACGTCTGAGAGTGTACGAAGAAGAAGATTATTGCACTTGTAGCGAAATATTTTCTTTTGAAGGAGAAAGTGTAAGTATGACAGACTTGATGGGAAAAAAAAAGATAATATCTAGAGGAAAATCTTCCAGACTGCAGGTCTCTCCTCGGGAATTAGTCAACTAAAAAACTTTCTTAAAAAAGAGAATTCTGATGAAACTAAACAGGATATTCTCTAGGCGATAATTTCTTTATCCGAAATCCTACAAAGGAATATGTATAGAACATATATTTGGATAAGAGATTTGGTGCCCAGCCACATTAAAAATATCCCGACCCAATAGTGTTTATTAATTATGGCTCTGCCCCCAGGGTGTAGATTTATGTTACTAAAACTATACAACCCAATGAAATATTACAAAGAAAATAACAACAGACTCTGTTATGTAAAGTTTACAAAAATGAAGATAGAATCTCACATTATATTCAAATGTACAACTATATGTTCCCTAATCTATGAATGGTTCTGAACCATGTCAGAATTAATTTGTCATCATAGGACAATAGGAATATTCTGTAGTGGTTCTGCTGGCATGTTCAGATACTCATCTCAGATGGTGAATTTATGTAGTCTTGTTGCTAGGGATTCAATATGTCCCAGCACTCCAGGTCCAGCAAGTTCTTTTTAGGGCTTCAGAGGATGGCAAGTTGCTTTCTCCGTCTTAACTCAGGGCACATCACCAGCTGGGATGGATTAAGTCTGCCCTTGAGAACACTGATTATGCTTAGGTCTCCTGGTATGACAACCTGGTAGGATTGCGCTTAACGAACCACTGCTGTTTAAAATGACTGGGCCCCTCTGTATTTCTTGGGAGCAACCATTTTGTCCCGGTCAGTCTGCCGGCTAGTGAGAGAATGCCGCTTACCAGAATATGCCTGCGCTTTGAGAATCGCGCCAAAATTTCTCCAGGTTTCAGTTTGGTGGCTTTAATTTGCATACGTGAGGGGTGGGGCGCCTGACCTATTTTTGACATTACGTTCCATCCCCCAAACACACAAACAAACTGGCCGGTGCGTGGCATTTTGATACCAGGCAATACTCTATGGTGGTTGCTGAGGTCAAAAGTCAAAAGACAATATACCGCGCTGCCTGTCCATTGGCTAAACTGTAATTATTCAGGGCGCGGTTTAAAATTTCACAGCGGTTTGCTGGTAACCTCGATTTAAGAAAAAAAAGGAATTTCAGAAGAAATGGAGATCTCCTGATGTGTTTTGACGAGTGGTAGATATTCTAGAGAATTTAGAGAGAAGGTATGAGAAAAGATTGACAGAGAGAAAAGAAGGCGAATACACTTCGTGACATAGGCCCCCATTTAAAAGTTATGCCTACGGCTAACTTAAGTTGAGCCGACTATTCTCTTCTGTCTGCCAATAACTTCCTGTTTCATATCTCTTGTTAATTCAATCCCATTGTTTCCTCTTTTTCCTCTGTCAAACGGTATGCCTGTAATCCACACATGGCTATCCGTTTCCTCTTCAATAAGTAGTTGAGGTGGGTTGAGCAAGCCTGCTCGCAAAAATATCCCCCTCTTATGTTCCTCCTTGTGGACCTTACATTGTAGCTTGCCTCCTGGCAAAGAGCTTGCACTAAAGCCTACACTCTGCTTGCAAAGCGGTCTATAGCAAATAGTTTTGCATGATGAGTTTGCCAACCTCATACACAAACTTATTTTAGTCATATTACTTGACCTGCCTAAGGACACTGTTACGGTGTTATTTTAAATGACGGCGTCTGCTGGGGTTTAGCCGTGCGCAACGTTTAGGGGTCATTAACATTTATAGAATATGTCGATATTTTACGGTATACTGAACGCGAAATATATGCGGAGATTATGACGCATTCGCGATGGGAAGGTCACGCTGGGTGACTTGGTTACATTGCCCTTGTTACGCTATCCGTCAAGCAAGAAAGTCGTGTCTTGTATTTCTTCCAAGGAAAAAGGCTTAGTATATAGCCTATATTATATATATGAATCAATGTAGAACTCAGGGTCAGTTCGGATATTAATCTAAGTATGAGATTAATTAAATTAAATTAAATGATGGAAGGAGAATCGCATTATGATTCAAATTGTAGCTGTCAAGAACTCATGCGCTCATTTCTGGCTGTTGACTACAACAGCGCACGTATATAGCCACGATGTTCATCTGACATATTGTTTTGACACGGACGGATACTTACTGATATTATTTGGAATTCATTGTTATGCTGAACTGTACATGAAGTTTTGTGAATGTCGGATATCGTCTTTTGTATGAACCTCAATACATGTGGACTCAGAACAGAAGGCTTGATCTTTTACTTACGTTTCGGGTTTGGTTCACAGCTGTAAATGTTTACGTTTTCCAGCACGATAGCTCTCCCACAAGGGAAATCAACTAATATATAATATGCAAATCAGAACGTCGAAGGGATGTTCTGATGGTCAGAGCTAACCATCAATACCAAACATTAACTACATCTAGAGAGTGACTTTACTCTTCAATCAATAATAGAAGAACGAAGGAACAGCAGCAAACACACCAAACAACCCGTCACAACTGGTGGCCATTAGTGGTCTTGAAATTTTCAAAAGAGCGAACCTCAAAAAAATAAGACTTTTTTCCTTTCGAGCCAAAATGGACATTATTATGCAAAAACACCGGTGACGTCATGCCCTTGACAACAGTACGAACGGTTGCAAAAGTCAGCAACATTCAATGTCCTTCAAAAAAATTTATTTGGAGCTCTCAAACAGCAAATGAAACGTATTACTAATGTCTTCAATGTTTCAAACAAGCTCGCGAGTCTGTTGGCGAAGCAGATAATGTACTGTATTACTGCCAAAAAAAAGATAAGTAACTGATTTTAAACGTTACCATATTTCGTCCTGTTTGTCCGATAACGCCATGTTCTTTTTTTTGTAGCCATGTTAAATATTGTTTCTGTCCTTTTACATGTAGCGGGTATGGATGGGCGGCGAATTATAATCAGTTCTATGGCTCCTTGGATGCTACGAATTGATTGTAATTGTTCTTAGGGCCGTGAATTAATAGCATTTCGCGAAGAACGCGTCGAATACATTATCGGTGATCGTGTCGTTCGGACTTGCATTAATTCACCTTGCACGTTAGGTGTATAGTCGTGTTATAACTGTGGTATTCTAGTGTATTTGGTTCTAATTTTTATTCAGTTCTTTAACAATGTTTGTAATCTATCGTGTTTTTTCTGACCTTACTATCTTTCAGTTTATATTTTTGTTGTACGACCGTTAATGAGTCCATGTATACGTCACTAATTGTTGTGTACGCAGGTTAATTATCTATTCAGTTCATTCTTTGATTCTCACTTCCGGTCTAGTCAACTTAGTTGTAAATGCATTTTTATTGTGAAAATGTCTTTGTTATATGTTAATAATGTTCTGTAATCGTTGATTAACCCATTGTATTGTTTGTCTTCATTTCATCTCTTTATAATTTAATATTAATGCTATAATTTATTCTTTAATAAGAGTATAGATTAATATGATTAAATTTTTATGACTTTTAAAGAGGAATTAGGGACTTTGCACCAATTTGCAGTGATGGTCCAAGAAATGGGCAATGCACTTTATATCTCATGATTATGACATAATATACTATGATTAATTATTATAACTTTATAACATATTAAGACATATTAAATATTAATTAGTACACTTTCTCAGTACTACATTGGGAACTTGTTGACAATTAAGATTAAATAACCTAATTATTTAGGAATAATACCCATAATTATTGAACATTAATATTAAGTGCATGATATAATTTCAGCACCTTATATAACTAACTATCATAACTATTTATGATAGATATTAGCGGGTATATATATATATATATATATATATATATATATATATATATATATATATATATTATTTTTACAAAATATTATAGATTTGTGGAACTTATAAATAACAGTACGGGAATACTGCAATTTCTTATATTAATTATTCATTCGTTGAGTAATTATAATTATCGACATAGATTCTAGTGGTGATTACAAGACATAAGTAATTGAATACTTAAATAATTTAACTTCAAGATGCTTAACTTAGACTATTTTATTAAAAATGGTAAGGATTTTGGAAAAAAAGGAGAACTTCTCGAGGCTTATGCATTGGCTGAATTTACAAAATATAAGGCAGAAGAGGAGGAAAGGAAAACTATTGCTAAGGCAGAGATGGAAGAACTTGAAAGAAAAGAGGCTGAAAAGAAAGCTATTGCTAAAGCAGAGAGAGAAGAATTAAGACAAGAGGAAGAAAGAAAGATGGCAAGAGATGAAATCCTACGGATTGAAGAAGAGAATAAATTGAAACGACAGGAAATCATATTGCAGCAAGAAATGGAATTGCAACGGCTTAAATTGGAAACAGCAAAACTTAATTCACAGGGTGCTGCAGCAAGCCAAAATGATAATGCTCAATCGGGATCTTCATCCAACCGACTTAAGGGCAATTATTACTTTAAGCTACCACCTTTCAAATTACACGTGGACGACCTATCATCATGGCTGGCGCGCTTTGAGGATATATGTAAGGTCAATAACCTTGACAAAACTGCATGGGCACTTAAACTTAAGGAATTTCTGGATGGCGAACCTGCAAGTGCAGCACAAAATATTGATCCTACATTAGCCACAGACTATGAGGCCATTAAGACTTTGTTATTACGTCGTTTCCACTTGAACGAAGAGGCATGTAGATTACGTTTCAAAAGTTTGTTGCCAGATAATAATAAAGATTTTACAGGATTTATTGCTAACATACGCAATACTTTTAACAGATGGGTTGAACTAGCAGGTGTCAACAAATCTTACGACAAGTTAGTCGATTTGTTATTGAGGGATAAAGTATTATCTTCTGTCAGCCCACCATTCTTTGCTTATCTGCAAGAAAGAAAACCAGAAACTATTGATGAGTTAGAAAAAATTTCTTTAAATTACTGCACAGCTCATCCGAATGCTAATATTTCTGGCTCGTTGATAAGAGAACCTCTTCCTGTAGCCTCCAATATGGCATATCATAGTAATAACAAACCAAGAACACACAGTGTAGACAGAGGTAGGTTCAAAGGAAACTATGACATTAATTTTCATAAGGGACAGAATAACTTTAACAATAACTTTAATAGAGGAAGACAACAAAACAGAAATTATTCACCTCAGTCAAGATACAACAGTAATCCACGTAACTCAAGTTATAATCGGTCATATCAATATAATAATGGTAACAATTGGAAGAATAGCGATAATTATAACTCGAGACATCGAGATAACAATTACAATAGACGACAACGGGATAATTCAACTAATTATTCTCGTAATCGTTCTCATTCTCGTGGATCTTCACATTATAACCATAATACCGGGGCAGCAGTTACAAATGATATCACCCCTAAGGTTCAGGTTTCACCTAACGATAATACAATGCATTCTTCTGCTGCATGCTTTGCTATAAATTATAACGTGGCGAATAGTTGCCCACAATGCAATCTTATTTTTCAGAAGGCAAAGGAGACAGTGCTAAACTGCGGACACATTCCACCAGAAGTAGGTCTTGCAGCCAATGATGGAACAGGCTCTCTGATTTTTAACAGAGGGATAGTTAACGGTTCTATAGTTTCTGTATTGAGAGATTCGGGGTCCACAACCATTGGAGTGCGACAGTCGCTGGTACATCCTAGCTGTGCAACGGGGGAATATGTCCGTTGCATGACTTTTGGGGGAACTATTGAGTTTTACCCCACAGCTATTATCCATGTTAAAACACCTTTTTTTCACAGGGAACGTGAAGGTATGCATGCTGAAAAAGCCGATTGCAGACCTTATGGTGGGTCGCATACACGGCAGCAAGGATTGTTCACCAGAAGATATTATTGAATGGGAGAGACACAATCTATGCACTGGAAACGCCGTGACGACTAGAGCTCAGACTATGCTCATGGAGAGTGTCAATGATAATAAGATGGATGCAGAGAAACAGGAGGATATTGAGGTCAATTCACCTATTGACAGGGAATCATTTGCAAACAAACAAAAAAATGACAAATCTTTAAATAAATTTTTTAACCTAGTTAATAAGGTTGATAATTTAACATCAGGTAATAATAACAAACATTGGTTTATTATTAAAAATAATATACTGATTAGATGTTTTAGTGATAAATGACAGGTAAAACAACAAGTGATGGTACCGGCTGCTTTTAGACGGTACATTCTTCAACACGCGCATGATTCGCAGTGTGCAGGACATATGGGATATACTCGAACACGATCTCGAGTATTGTCTTCATTCTTTTGGCCAGGAGTATCACGGGATTTTTCGCAGTATGTACGTTCTTGTACTACGTGCCAGGAAGTGAAAGCACGTGGAGCTTTTCACACGGCGCCTATTCAGGCTTGCGATATCTCAGTACGACCTTTTGACAAGATGGCCATAGATATAATTGGTCCACTTCTACCATCTGCGAGAGGACATAGATTTGTTCTAACGTGCATTGATTTATGCACACGATGGCCAGAAGCCATTCCATTGAAGACCACCACTACCACAGATGTAGCTGATGCATTACATCTAATTTTTTCTAGAATAGGGTTTCCTAGAAAATTATTATCTGACCATGGGTCGCAGTTTATATCCGATACCATGAAGGAAGAAATGAAAACCTGGAACATTGATAGAAATTTGAGTAGCATTTATCATCCCATGAGTAACGGTGCAGTTGAAAGACTTAACCGTACGCTTAAGCAACTTTTACATAAGGTTACTGTTAAACACCCTCAGGACTGGGACAGAGCACTCCCAGCTGTCCTGTTTGCTTACCGAGAGGTGCCACATGAACAAACTGGCTTCTCTCCCTTTGAGTTAGTTTTTGGTGCCCCTCCGAGAGGTCCTATGGGACTGATAAAAGATTTATTAATTGATGCAGAGATGACTCAGGACACTCAGTCATCTTATGAGTTTTTTGATTAATCTTCGGAATAATATTATTGAGTCTTGCCAATTGGCAACAGCTTCTTTTGAGGCTGCAAAAGCTAAGGCTCGATCTATACAAAATCGATCTAGACGATTACGCCAATTATTCCCAGGCGATGAGGCTTATGTATTACTCCCTCACAATAACAATAAGTTATTGATCTCATGGGCTGGTCCCTATAAAGTTACTGATAAAATTTCAGACGTTGATTACGTCTTAGATATCAAGGGACACAGAAAGATATTCCATATTAATATGCTCAAGCAATTTCATACACGTCCTATACACTTACAGTCAATTTTTCATGAACTAGATGACAATACTGTATCTACTTGTCATTATTCTAATCTATCTGTTATACAGGAGGAAGAATCTTCTTTTCCTGAAGTGCAGATGCCTTTACCTGTACTTATTGTCCAATCTACTGAATCTTGGCGTGATGTGACCATTTCTTCTACGGTTACACCGCAACAGCATCAACGCATTGCTGATCTTCTACAATCTTTCCCAGATGTGTTAACGGATGTACCGGGTTGCACATCTGTAATTAGTCACGATATTATTCTTAACGATGATACACCAATTCGTGTTCATCCTTATTCTGTACCTCTACATTTTCTGAGTAAGACATCTCAGGAACTCGAACTGATGATATCATTAGGTATTATTGAGACTAGTACATCTCCATTTTCTTCTCCTTTAGTCATTGTCCGGAAAAAGGACAACAACATACGTTTATGTGTTGACTATAGGAAACTTAATGCGCAGACAGTACCTGATAGCGAACCACATCCTATCCTTGACGATTTACTTCCTCGTCTATCCAATGCTACACTTTTCACTAAAATAGACTTAACCAAAGGTTATTGGCAGATTCCACTAACCGAAAGAGCCAAATACTACACAGCATTCTCAACTCCACAAGGTCTTTACCAGTGGAACGTGATGCCTTTTGGGCTAATGAATGCTCCAGCTACCTTTATTCGCATGATGCGAAAAATTTTAGCAGGTAGATCAGATATAATTACCTACATTGACGACATATGTTTGTTTAGTTCATCATTTGAGGAACATTTTTTGGGTCTTAAATCAGTTTTGGAAATATTGCGGGATAACCATTTAACCGCTAAACCAACTAAAATTCAAATAGCGTTTAATGAGATAACATTCCTGGGACACATTATTGGATCAGGACGTATCCAAACAATTCCCAGTACGGTTTCTAAAATATTAAATTTATCTGTTCCTCAAACGAAGAAACAGGTTAGGAGTCTGTTAGGGTTAATCCAATACTATAGCAGATTTGTACCTCACTTATCATCCATCACGGCTGTCCTGTCATCGTTATTAAAGAAGAACATGCCATTAAGGATAAATTGGACAGACGAATGTGACAAAACTTTTCGCACTATCATGAACATATTTTCATGCCCACCTGTTTTAAGATTATCAGATGCCTCTAAAAAGTTTGTTCTACGTACAGATGCGAGTAATTACGGACTCGGGGCTTGTCTACTCCAATATCATGATGATGTCCTTCACCCTGTACTTTATATCTCACGCAAGCTGAAACCTCCGGAGACTAAATATTCGACTGTAAACAGAGAATTGCTCGCCGTAATCTGGGCAATTACCAAACTAGAAAAATTTTTGCTGGGATCTCCATTTCTGATCCAGACTGATCAGAAATCTGTGGCAGCATTACGTCGTTCAAACCATAAAAGTCCAAAGCTTGCACGATTTGCTATTGCGTTGCAACCATATGAGTTCGAAATACAGTCGATACCAGGAACTGAGAACGTCATAGCCGATACGTTGTCCAGACATCCTACGGATTCTGAATGAATATTACTATTTCAAGAAAATTTTTCTGACTAATCAAGCATTACATTTACAATGAACGTTATTAATGTCACGTCAGAATATACAACACTTCAGTTGGACTTCCTACTTAAATAAGGACATTTCGAAATAAACTATTGTGATCAAAATATCAAGTTTTACGGATCGTTTGAAAATTTGGACTTCACTTCCACTTTGCGTATCACTCATTTCGATTGAAAACTGTTAAAAAAGGACAATCTCTGATGTAGAAGGGACAGATACGGTGATGACTTATTCAGTTTACGTTCAAAGTTTTAATAAAGGAACTAACGATGATTGGATAATCATATCATAATTCGATAATATGAACCTTGTGCCTTAATGAACTTTCATACAAGTCAACAGGATGTAACAACGATTGGATTTTCATGTCCGATATTGTTAAATTTTCTAGTTATTAAATTAATATATAATAAAATAAAGTTAAAGTGTGATGAAATAAAAAAATAAAATATACTAAGAAAAGATGAAACAAAATAATATCACACCAATTAAACCTTTTAATTAGTGTAATTATTAAGGTAATAGATATTACATTATGACATTTCATATGTTTAGTTAAAATGTATGAATTTTTTCTGTTCTTTTCTTCTGATTGCGTTAATTTAATTAGGTATCTATCCTTACACTTCATTTTCACACGCATTCTAATTTAATATATACGTTAATATTTAGTTTTAATTGTCCGTACTTCTCAATTTTTATTTCTTTTACTCTCTTATACTATTTCTCATTTTCTTCAATTAGATATTAATTAGTTAGTACCATACGTACATATTATAATTAATTATTTTAATTTTAATTAGTTAGAATAATTTTAATAACACCTCACATTATTAGTTAGTCGATACATACAACAAATTAATTAGTTAATTAGTTAGTGACAGTGACATTTCCTTGTTTAATATAAGTTATATGTATGATATGACGTTGATTTTATTATAAGATATTACTGACATGACCACGACACTGTTCTAGATAGAACATCGTAGGTCATACGTCGGGTTTTGTTAAATTTTTGATAATTTAATTAATATTGTTCAAAAAAAAAAAAAATCTATCTAATAGATTTTTTTTTTCCCCGGCTGACAGGAAATCTGTTACGGTGTTATTTTAAATGACGGCGTCTGCTTGGGTTTAGCCGTGCGCAACGTTTAGGGGTCATTAACATTTATAGAATATGTCGATATTTTACGGTATACTGAACGCGAAATATATGCGGAGATTATGACGCATTCGCGTTGGGAAGGTCACGCTGGGTGACTTGGTTACATTGCCCTTGTTACGCTATCCGTCAAGCAAGAAAGTCGTGTCTTGTATTTCTTCCAAGGAAAAAGGCTTAGTATATAGCCTATATTATATATATGAATCAATGTAGAACTCAGGGTCAGTTCGGATATTAATCTAAGTATGAGATTAATTAAATTAAATTAAATGATGGAAGGAGAATCGCATTATGATTCAAATTGTAGCTGTCAAGAACTCATGCGCTCATTTCTGGCTGTTGACTACAACAGCGCACGTATATAGCCACGATGTTCATCTGACATATTGTTTTGACACGGACGGATACTTACTGATATTATTTGGAATTCATTGTTATGCTGAACTGTACATGAAGTTTTGTGAATGTCGGATATCGTCTTTTGTATGAACCTCAATACATGTGGACTCAGAACAGAAGGCTTGATCTTTTACTTACGTTTCGGGTTTGGTTCACAGCTGTAAATGTTTACGTTTTCCAGCACGATAGCTCTCCCACAAGGGAAATCAACTAATATATAATATGCAAATCAGAACGTCGAAGGGATGTTCTGATGGTCAGAGCTAACCATCAATACCAAACATTAACTACATCTAGAGAGTGACTTTACTCTTCAATCAATAATAGAAGAACGAAGGAACAGCAGCAAACACACCAAACAACCCGTCACAGACACATACCTATCTCCCCAGGTATGAGAGCGTTTACGTTCCTCTATCGCTGTTTCTCCAGTGACAGAGAAAGATCTATCTGCCAGTTGTTCCTGCCCACCAGGTACCAAGGAAAACTGAACCCGCTTCACTTTCTGATCCCAGAGAGTGGGTGAGGTTATTGAACCTGACTGAAGACTAATCGCTTCAGGCTCATGTTCCTCTTTAGCCGTTTATCACGTGTTAACGGAAGATATTCCTGAAACATGTTTCATCCCACCAGGTACCAAGGAAATTTAGACCCGCTTTACTTTCTGATCCCAGAGAGTGGGTGAGGTTATCGGAATTGAGTGAAGTCTTAGTGCTTGAGGGTCCTGTTCTTCTACAGCCGCATCTCCCATGTTAAAGGAAGATATTTCTGAAACATGTTTCATCCCACCAGGTACCAAAAAACTCTGGCCCGGCTTCACTTTCTGCATGCAGAGAGTGGGTGAGACTATCAAAACTGGTTCAGAATTAAGTGCACTTGGGTGGTCATCCCCTTTGCACTCTTCCAATTTTTTAGTGAAAATATTGGAAGAAGAGTTATGCATTGGAGTCTCCATAGCCTGTTCAGTCACGCCGTCTCTGGATCGTGCTGAGTCGTCTAAGATGATATATTTCCCTCCTTAAGGTATGGGGTAAATTCGTTCATTCAATATTGCGGCCTTTACTTTGCCGTTTACAAAGTTCGACCTAACTTCTACATAAGCTAAAGGCAAAAATCATCTTCCTGTTGTTTACCATGGGTACTGTTACCTCAACATCCTCTTCGGTGACTTGATCAAGGTCGATGACAGAGGCTGAGACAAGGGCATCACACCCAAGACATTGATATTACAAACAGGTGATTTGTTCTCCATTTACTGTGGCAGTCTCCACATTTTGAGAATCCCTGTATAAGCTTCGGGCCTTCGTCAAGTTCCTATCCATGGTAGGGACCTTAGCTTTGTATGAAGTCTGTGAGATTGGGTCTCGGCGCCTGCAGTCTAACTGATGTAGGGTGGCCGACAGGTGATGTTCAAGAACATCCCTTCCCTTCCCATAGGTTTGCGTACTCCTTTTCCGTTGAGTGATCCTATTTGGTTGAACGATCCTATTTACTTGAGCGATCCTATTTACCTGAGCGATCCTATTTACCAGGTTGTTGGTGCGGTTGTTTTTGGTATGCCTGTTGTGAGTTTTTGCTGAGGATGCGGAAGGTCTCTTCAGATTATCAGCAGAGATGTGCTTAATCTGGTTTTCAGAATAGTCTAGATGTCTCTGTTTAGATATCCTAGCCTCTGCTCTGTCTGAGCCTGAATTCTGAGACATAGACTTGGCTTCATGGTGTGCAGTTATATTTACCGCTGAGGGTGGTGATGCAACTGGCAAAGGAGTGGCATGATGAGTATTCCTAGATTCAAGTTTATCCCTGGATTCCATTCTTGTAGGTTGAAACTGAGTTTCCATTTCTTGCAGTTCTTCCTTACACTGGAGGGATTTTTCTTGTCTTTGTCTCTCATGTTCCACATTCTCTTCCTTGCATTTTGCTCTCCATTCGTTCTGTTGCCCCATTATGCTCATGAAACATTCTACCAGTTCCGAGACATAATTTTCCAGCAAACTTCCCGAGAAGCCACATAATTTTCCAATCTTATATGATTGCGCTGTCCATTTCTTCAGTCCTTCTATCTCATCCATTTTAACAGCAGTGGTTTTGCTGAGCGAGTATGAGATCTCTAACTCACTATCAAATAAATACAGGCCTAAATACTTTCTATAGCCGTAACTAAACTAAAGTATTTTAACAACCTCTGTTATTTAAAACCAGCATACATAAAACATAACATAAATATTCGGTAACAACATGTAACTAATAACCAGCAGTACCACCAAGAATAGTTTTCATATCATAACTAAAATATGTTTTTCTTTTAAAAATGTATGTGTAATTTAATCTAGGGTAATTTATGTGTCCCCTCTTTAATCTAATCCTAGCCTTGTACACCAATAAAAGACAAGTACCTACAGCAGTAGTGGTCTAGGAAAGATAAGAGTTTTCATATCTCAGACAAGTGTCTAAATATAAAAAAAGTAAATCCCGGACACGAGCGTCCCAGTGTAGCGAAATATTTTCTTTTGAGGGAGAAAGTGTAAGTATGACAGACTCGATGGAAGAATAAAAGATAATATCTAGTGGAAAATCTTCCAGACTGCAGGTAGAATGCACTGTCTCTCCAAGGGAATTAGTCAACTAGAAAACTTTCTTCAAAAAGAGAATTCTGATGAAACTAAACAGGATATTCTCTAGGCGATAAATTCTTTATCCGAAATCCTACAAAGGAATATCTATAGAACATATATTTGGATAAGAAATTTGGTGCCCAGCCACATTAAAAATATCCCGATCCAATAGTGTTTATTAATTATGGCTCTGCCCCCAGGGTGTAGATTTATGTTACTAAAACTATACAACCCAATGAAATATTACAAAGAAAATAACAACAGACTCTGTTATGTAAAGTTTACAAAAATGAAGATAGAATCTCACATTATATTCAAACGTACAACTATATGTTCCCTAATCTATGAATGGTTCTGAACCATGTCAGAATTAATTTGTCATCATAGGACAATAGGAATATTCTGTAGTGGTTCTAATGGCATGTTCAGATACTTATCTCAGATGCTGAATTTATGTAGTCTTGTTGCCAGGGGTTCAATATGTCCCAGCACTCCAGGTCCAGCAAGTTCTTTTTAGGGTTTCAGAGGATGGCAAGTTGCTTTCTCCGTCTTGACTCAGGGCACATCACCAGCTGGGATGGATTAAGTCTGCCCCTGAGAACACTGCTTATGCTTAGGTCTCCTGGTATGACAACCTGGAAGAATTGCGCTTAACGAACCACTGCTGTTTAAAATGACTGGGCCCCTCTGTATTTCTTGGGAGCAACCATTTTGTCCCGGTCAGTCTGAGGGCTAGTGAGAGAATGCCGCTTACCAGAATATGCCTGTGCTTTGAGAATCGCGCCAAAATTCCTCCAGGTTTCTGTTTGGTGGCTTTAATTTGCATACGTGAGGGGTGGGGCGCCTGACCTATTTTTGACATTACGTTCCATCCCCCAAACACACAAACAAACTGGCCGGTACGTGGCATTTTGATACCAGGCAGTACTGCATGGTGGTTGCTGAGGTCAAAAGTCAAAAGACAATATACCGCGCTGCCTGTCCATTGGCTAAACTGTAATTATTCAGGGCGCGGTTTAAAATTTCACAGCGGTTTGCTGGTAACCTCGATTTAAGAAAAAAAAAAAAAAGGAATTTCAGAAGAAATGGGAGATCTCCTGATGTGTTTTGACGAATGGTAGATATTCTAGAGAATTTAGAGAGAAGGGATGTTTTGGTATGAGAAAAGATTGACAGAGAGATAAGAAGGCGAATACACTTCGTGACAGCACTGATGGTTCAGTTTCTTCCACTACGTCATAATGAACTGCCAAGTATCACTTCACTGTTATTTGTTCCTATTGCTACCCTACCCGCTCGCCTGCATAGCGATATCAATGTTCATTCTGTTAGATGTCCATAGGATTTGTACTACTGCTCTGTAGCACCAAACAAATAAAGTAAATAAACAAAAAGGTCACTCATTTTAAAATTATTATCCTTGACTTGCTTTTATACACCGTATAATCATTTTAAAATTATTATCCTTGACTTGCTTTTATACACCGTATAATCATTTAAAAAGTATTATCTAAATAAAGTTATCAGACCTGAAGGTCTATTATATTTGGACATGCGCCGTAATATAATCGACTAGGCTGAACAGGTAATAAGGAACAATTCTAATTTTAAAAAATAAAAAAATAAAAAATATCTTTACCTGACTTCAACCTAAGAAGTGGACGTCAAGAGAAACTGTGCCGGTTAAACTGGTTATTGTGACCGCCCTTACCTCACTTCAACCTAAGTAGTGTTCGTGACGAGAAAAGGTCACATATATTGCCGTCTGTAGAGATGAAAAAAATGTGGTAAAATTGTTACTTAATGAATATTTTTAGTTTTCATGGGTTGACAGACAGACAGACAAACAGACAGACAGACAGATAGAATTAAGAGAATTTATAATATAGAAGAAAGGCTGCCTATAAATAACCTGCATCTCAGGCGGACGATCTACTTCTGTCAACGTCTTGAGCTTTGAACAATCCGAACTAATTTATATTTTATGAAATATTAACTTCACTTTAAAGAAAACATTACATAACTGTCTTATTCAGATCACAACGAAAGTAAATTTTGATATGCTCGTAAATGTTTCGTGAGGACGTGAACACAGTGCCTACAATCCTTGGGTTAACGTGCTTTTTATTACCAGCAGGAGAGAGCTATATAGTCCAAAACTTGCCTAGCTGTTCTGACCATATCCTATGCCATCACAGTGCTCATTTCTGAAACTGGGGTATTTCCATAGATCACTAATACTTTGTCTTGATCTATTGTTCATCTCTAAATTACCCATCTCGCCACAGGAATGATAGAGTGTAGAAGTAAATAAAAAGGATCTACAGTGAGGATCGTGACACACGATAAGACTGTTATTTTGTGTGTATCACTGTCATTAATTCTGGCGGCATTTATTGCCGGTCAAAAATACAAATTTCGATAATGTTTGGTGATACTCATTGAAAAGAAAAACAAGAATATAAAACATTATTACTCCAAACTGTGAGACGTTATGGAATTTAATGTGATATAAAAATATATGTAGATTTTAATTTAAAAATAATATAATGCAAAACAGTTGTGTTCACAAATTAAAACTACTTATTTTCTTAATATTTGCTTATATAAAGGTTGAAAAATATTTTAAAATAACATACAAATAAAGCAAAAAATATGTTTCTAATGTTTTATAAATATTGCTGCCCATGGTAATTAATTATTACTTCCCCTGAGTTTAATTGCCGATTTCAGTGTATGCATTTCCTTCTAGTCTTCTTAGTTCGCTCTCGTGTAATCACGTAAATCTCTCTTATAAAGTTGATAGTTTGTCTCATGCTTGTCTCGCCACCATTCAGTTTATCTAACCTGGGTGGATAAGGCTGTATTGCCACTCAGCTGCTCTCATGGAGCCAATAAAGTTGGAAGATACATTCTATTGCTTGTTTGTCCTCCCCACATAAACACATCTGTCTTTCTGGATTTTACTTTGTTGATCTGATTATATTTGAATCTGTAATGATTGGTTCTCAGTGTAAAAATGATTACTTCTTCTTCGTACACTTTCAGGCGTCTACTTGAATAT